>CM030366.1:131038161-131452005 GCA_017893485.1 Hemerocallis citrina | reverse complement strand
ATTAGTATTTTTAAAACGGGTCAGACGGGATATCATATCCCGTCGTTCCCCTTTATTTATATATATATATATATATATATATATATATATATACATATATATATTTTTTAAAAAATGAACGGCCATGATTGGCCGATTAGGAAAAAAAAAATCGAAATGGTGGGACGGTACATGATGTACCGTCCATGAAACATGGATGCTGAGTGGGTAGGTTTAGGTAGTTAATTAGGTTTAGGTAGTTGTATAATTAGGTTTAGTTATTATTATATTATTTAATTTATTTAATTAATATAGTTTAATAGTTAATAAGTAATTAACTTTTTTAATTTATTTTTAAAAAATTGAGACGGTATATGATATACCGTCCCACTCAATTTTTGGCGAACAATATAGCAAACGACCACTGCAGCGATCGATCCTATTTGCTATTACGGTTGCAGCCTTTTTGACCAAATGAGAAACACCACTGTGGATGCTCTTAACGATATGATTTTATTATGCATTGTATGTGTTAATGACAGCTTTGAAGCTGGTCATTCATGTGTATGTATGATGTCAACTAATAGGCTGCATCAAACATTTGTTTTATATATATTTTTTATTTTGGAACAAGGTCATAGTCGCAAAAACTTAATTGGTTTGTTGTTTTTTTTCTTTTTTTTGTTTGCCAAAACTTCAAAATCTGTTTGGTTATGTTGTTTTTTGAAAACAGTTTTCACAAAACTCCACTTCACCTATTTTCTGTTTTTTCACATCTTCTTTCTAAATCTATTTATATATTATTATTATTATTATTACTAGTATCATGCACGTGCGATGCACGTGGAGGAAGAAGGGAAAAGACCCAAAAAAAAACCGGATGAAAAGGATTAAAAAAAAAATGCACGTGCGATGCACGTGGAGGACGAAGGAAAAAGACCCAAAAAAAAAAACGAATGAAAAGGGTAAAAAAAATAAAAAGAAAATAATTTCCAAACTGATCTGCTTTCGAAAATATTTACCAAACTGGTCCACCTTCGAAAATATTTACCAAAGTGAGCCATTTTGTCAACACGTGCGCTGCACGTGTTGACAAAATGACATCCGGTGACAGATGACACAGCCCTTCTCCCATTATAATAGTAGAGATTATTATTATTATTATTTTTATTATATATATATTTATAATATATTTTTTTACATATATTATTATTATTATTATTATTATTATTTTATATATATATATATTTTTACCGCTGATTTCGGTGTGGGGGTAAACAGATAGAATTTGTGAGTCCGGGAAACACCTGAACGATTGACTCGGCCTTCTTGCTCCTGGCACAACCTGCAAGGAAGTGCGAAACACCGGGGTTGATTCCGGCGACGCACCCTCCGACGCTCTTGTCAGTAATCAGGAAAAGATTAAGAAAGAGCTTAAGTGGTGAAAGAGTGATTAACCTGGTCTCGGTGGTAGAGGGGTTGTATTTATAGTCGCCTTTGGAACCATTTGGGGCCTAATTTCCTGCCTAACAAATAGGAGAAAAATCCTCCTATTCTGTTTTGGGAAGTTAGGCCTTGATTCCCTGGTGAGAGCTAATCAGGTTTATTGATTTGACCAAATCAGTGGCCTGATTCTCTTCTTGATGGATTGGGCTTGTATCGGGTCGGGACCCGTACCCAATTTGAAGTGGATATATTCGCGGGTGGTTGGTTCTGTGAGAAGGAGGCCCAATACCCGTTTTGGATCCATCTGTATGTGAAATTACCTTTTTACCCCCGTGCTTCAGGATTCGTGATCGATCTGGACGGTCCCGATTTAACCCCAATTTTAGCCATATCACGAGCCCCCCACTCTTAAAGACTGAGTGTGATCAGACTTTGAGGAGTAGTTTAGCTGTTTTAGTGGCTGATGGAGTTGTATTGGAGTCCAGACGTGGGATTTTGAATCTAGAAAGGGGGTAGTGAGGCAACTTTTGACGCCGCTGGCAGTTCTCTGGTCACATCGGGTGTTCAAGAGTTTTTATCTATTTTTTCGGACTACTTGTTTAACTTTGCGACGCGTTTGCTAATCATTCGAGGGCCTTAGTCGTACATTCTGGGCGATAATTGTTCGTTCAAGGGTTCGAAAATGTTCCCCCTAAATCTCAATTACTCTCCAGAATTTTTGGCTAATTTTCCCGAATTTTTAACAATTTTCTCGCAATTTTTAAACAAATAAAACAAATTAAATAGATAAAAAGTGATTTAAATACCGATTTATGGCGTGGCTCGATCTGGACCGCTGATCGCAGATGGGCGCGAATTTCGGAAAGATCTGACGGCTGCTGTTGCTCGGCAGCGTTTTTCTCCGTTTACCAGTTCGGGAAGGCCTCTGCTCGGCAGCCGACCGAAGGCATGGGGGGTTCGGCAGCCGACCGAAGGCTTGAGTGACGTGGCGTAATCTGGGCCGTTGGATGTTGGCACGCATCTCGAGACGGGAACGGTTCCCAAGAAAACGCTATCTTGTCTTCTAGCACACGTGGCGCAATCTGAGCCGTTCGCCATTGGGAGCGTGAATTTCTGGGAGATCCAACGGCTGAGATAGCTCGGTGCCTTTTTTTCTCCATTTACCAGTTCGGGAAGGCCTCTGCTCGGCAGCCGACCGAAGGTATGGGGGTTCGGCAGCGTCGTGGCGCTGTCTGTTCGGAGGCGATCTCGCTTCCGAGGGTATTAATGACGCTCGGGGTTTGTGCGGCATTCCCCTTCCCCAGGTCATTAAGAATAATTCCTTTGATTAATGCGTGGCGTTTCGACTTCCGGGGATCAATAATTCCCTCAATTAAAACGCGGCGCTTCAATTTCCGAGGGTAGTAATGGCTGGTTATTGGAGGCGGGCTATAAGTACCCCATCCCTTTTGTCATTTTCGTCACAACCAAATTGGGTTCCAGACCTCGGAGGCATCTGCCTTGGATAGCTTCTCTCTTGAAGTTCGGAGTGGTGGTCGCTCTTCTGCCTGGTTTTCCCTTTGTTCCTGACGGCCCCAAAGTGGATGTCAGGAGCGAGGGGGAACGAGGTAGTAGAGGTGACGACCGTAGTCCGCACTCGGGGGATGAGTTATCTCCGAAGGACGGGTGGTCGCTCTCTTACCTTGTTCTTCTCCCGTTCCGGACGGTCCCTAAGTGGGTGTCGGGAGCGGAGGAGAATAAGGCAAGAGTGGTGATGACCGTAGTCCGGATCCGAGGGATGGGCCTTCTCTGAAGGACGGGCGGTCGCCCCGCTGTCTTGTTGTTTCCCCATCCCTCACCGCTCCGAAGGGGTGTGAGGGGTGGGGGGCAACAAGACAGTAGCGTCGACGGCCATGGTCCGGACCCGGGGTGTGGACCTCTTTCGAAGGACGGGTCGCCGTTCTCTCACCAAGATCTTCTGCCTTCTTCGGTTGCTCCGAAGTGAGTGTCGAAGTAGGCGGAGATCTTGGTGGGAGAGTGACGACCCCTGTCCGATGTCGATCTCCGGGCCGTCCGAGTCCGTTTGTTGCAACTGTGAAGGCGCCGCTGTTAGAGTCTTTCGACAAGCCGAGCCTTCCAGTTGCAACCAACTAGCTCGGGATGGTGCGTCTCTTTCGACCTCTGAGTGTTGATGGGTTCCCTCCCATCTCTGTCTTCCTTCTCGGGCTGATGGCTTTTGACGGAGGTCAGCCCGGGGGAGTTAGAGATGGGGGAGTGCCGATCTGCTTCCGACCGGGGCCTGTTGTCGGGGTAATACCGACCGAGGCACGGGACCCGGGGGGCGCCTGCTGAGGGCGGCGCCTTAAAACATAATCAAAAATTTTCCAGGTTCTTTTATGCATAGGCGAGGCGTCCGAGGGTCCGATCGTCCGAGCGGCGTGGCGCTATCTGAGCCGCCGGATGCTGACACGCATCTCGAGATAGGCGCGTTCTCCAAGAAAACGCTATCTTGTCGTTTAGTGCTCTCGGCGAGATCTGGACCGTCTGATGAAGATCAGGCGCGAAAGTTGAGGGAGAAGGGAGTTTTCCCCATTTACCAGCTCGGGAAGGCACTTGCACGGATTCCGAGCGGGCTCTATCGCAGCCACGTTCGGTTTGCTCGCAGCTCGGATTCTCGTCCCATCTTGCCGAGCTGGTTGACTTTGTGGTGGGCCTTCGAGATGCTTCGAGAGTAGCCCAAAAGTCGCTCTGGAAGTCCAAGAGGCGCCTCATTTTCACTATAAATCTTTACCCCCCCTTTGACCAAGTCTTCACTTTTCACTTTTACTCTCTCTCTTTCGTATTTACTTTGCTTCGAGGTCTTTAGCTCCCTGGTGGTGTCGCTAGCTGTCGCGGTAGCGTTCCTAGTTCCGGCGAAGTTTCCGACCGTAGTTGTCACTTCAAGGTCAGTCTCTTTCCCTTCTCTCTTTAGGAAAATATGGTTAAGATTTCGGCTGAGACCCCCGCTTCGGAGCAAGCCGTTGTCCGAGGGGAGAAAGAGAAAGGAGTAGTGGAGCCGAGCGAGCAGGACGTTGTTCGTCCAGACGCGGAGGGCGGAGTGGCCGAGGTGCCCCAAGAAGTCGCGGCGGAGTCCCGAAAGGGCAAAGCCGTAATTACCATAGTGGAGACGCCGAAGAGAGCGGGGGAGTTCGGTCGGCAGCCCATCGCCGTGTCGAGCGTGGGAGGAGTCCGGGGTTATACTGAGGATATCTTGGAGAAGGTTACCCAAGGTACGGCTAAACTGGTGGAGGAGAACGAGCCTAGGGAGCTGTCCGAGGTCGATCGCAAGATCTCGACTCTTACCGAAGCGGACCTTCATCTGGTCCGAGAGGGCTTCCAGATCCCTCTCGAGTACACGTTGCTCCTCCCTGGGCCGGGGTTCCGAGCCAACACTGGGTCCTCTCCGGACATATGCGTCTTTCCGGTCGACTCCCTCATTGCCGGTCTTCGCTTTCCCCTCCACCCGTTCGTGGTTGACGTCCTGGTTTGGTATGGTCTGAGTCCCGCTCAACTGATGCCGAACACATGGAGGCAAGTTGTGGCGTTCCTCCTCCGATGCCAAGAGATCGGCGCCAAGCCGACCATGTACCTCTTTCGGAGTCTCTTCCGACCCGTCCAGCCGAGAAAAGACGAGAAGAGGTTTTATCTTTCGCCCCGGCCGGGCGTGAAACTGATCGAGAATCCGGACTCGATCAAACACTGGAAGGACAAATACTTCCTCGTTCGGAATCTGACGCCGTGGGTGATACCGACAGTTTGGGCGGACGGACTACCCAAGCGCACAAAGAAGGACGTTCCGCTGAATGCTGCAGAGACCGAGGTCCAGAAGAAGATCCTTGCTCTGCCGACGCTTAGCTGGAAGGATATCACCGAAGAGCAACTGTTCCGTGGGGGTCTCAGTCCGATCGACCCTCGTACGCTTCTGGTATTTATACTTCTCTCCGTGAAGTTTGCATTCAATTTTCTAAGTTTTTTCGTTCGACTCTTGCAGAGACCATGAAGCTCGATTACAAGGCCCTGGTGGCGAAGGGCAGGTCCGAGCAGGAGAAGAAGAAGAGGCCGTCGGCAGCGCCTCAGGACAGCCGAGCTTCGAAGAAGGCCTCGGTAGTGAAGGCAGCCGACCAACCGAAGGTTGCGGTCCTGAAGGAGGGAGAGGTTGAGGTCCTTGTCCCTTCGGCAAAGGTCGCGGTCCCCGAGCAGGGTGGGGTCGTGGACCTCGATCCCTCGGCCTCGGGTGCTCCTGCTCCTACCCCGGAGGCGGACGCTCCTGGTCCGTCGAGCAATGAGTTCGGAGTGGCTGATGCGCTGTCCCTCCAGGTTCCGCCACTCACCCCCGGCGCGGAGAAGATCTTGACCGAGCGTCATAAACAGATCTTCGTCCCTGATTGGCAGGTGATGAACGTCGACGGCTTTTTGGGCGACGGGAACATCTGTATGGAGGCAGTGAGGCACCTGCCGACCCCGAAGGACCGAGCGACCCTGAGGGCCGGGATGGCAGGGGACAACGTGATACAGATGGCCCGGAGCACTATGTCGGTAAGTGTGTCGAACCCTTCTTCATTCATATTTTTCCTTGGAATTTTTTCTAAGTTCTTGGGCTCGGATTTTAACGTGTTGTTCTCTTCCAGACCCTCTGCCACTTCAGTTGGCTGGTCGAGGAGATGGCGAGGAAGGATCAGGAGAAGGAGAAGGAGAGGACGGAGCGCGTTCGGGTGGCGAAGCGGCTTGAGTCCGAGCTGCTTCTTTCGACGAAGAGAGTCGCCGAAGCGGAGGACCTGGAGAAGAAGCTGGCCGACGCTATCCAATCGTCGAAGGATACGGCGGCCAAGTTTGAGAAGGAGGTGGCCGAGCTGAAGGAGGAGCTGGCCAGCGCTCGGTCGGGAGCCGAGAAGGAGGTCACCGAGCTGAAGGATGAGCTGGCCAAGGCTCGGTCGGAAGGGGAGACTGCTCGGAAGAGAGCCGAGAGGATCAAGGCCAACCACCTGAGGAAGGTGTAGGAGGTGAAGAAGGCCGTGCAAGAGGAGGCCGCGCAGCACATGATCTAGAATATGCTGGACGCCTACGGCCGTGCCCTGACCCACGTAGCCGCGAAGAACCCGGGCTTCGACTCGTCCTCCTATGACTTTTACGAGCCCGTGGAGGGGGAAGAAGGGATCACCGAGGGTTTACTCGGACCCGATGGTGAGACGGAACCCGCCGAAGGCGATGGTGAGACCGAAGCCGAGGGCGAGGAGGAGGAACTCTCCGAGGAGGAGAGCTGGAGCGAAGGCGGGGGCGAGGGTGACGGCGACGGCAAGGCCGAGGGGTCGACAAATCCGAGCGGCAAAAAGGTCGACCCCTGAATCGGTTGTCTTCCTACTTTCAGTCTTTTTGGTTTTGTTTTCTTTTTGTAAGCCTTATCGCGGACTGGCCACCGCCCTTGTTTTGAATGAAAAAGTATTTTGTTTGGCCAAAAATTTGTCCAAGTGTTGAGCCTCGGACTCAGTGTGCGTTTTGGGCGTTTATTTCTCCAACTGTTGGGCCTCGGATTTATTTCCGCTTTTCAGGTGGTGTTTGGTCCGGTCACGGAGCTGGTCTTCCTTCGGAAGGAATTGGCCAATTTGAAGCGTGAACTTTCGGACAGCCGGCAGAGGCGGTTTCTCCTGCTCGGCCAGGCGGAGGAGGTCAGGGCAGTTCTGAGGAGGAACTGTCGCGAGCTGCATCAACTCCGGAAGCGCTCCCAGGGTCCTGGTTCCGAAGGGGAAATTGAGCGGCTTCGTGGGGAGCTTAAAGCCGCCGAGCAGAAGAACGACGATCTTTTGGCCGAGGTACAGCACTTGGGGCTATCGGAGAGAGAGTGTTCGGCGGAAAGGGAGAAGATGGCCTCCGAGCTGGAGGGGGGTTTGGCTGAGCGTAAGAGACTATTGGCCGAAGTTGACATGCTCAGGAGGATCACAATAGATAGGGGGATCGAGGTCACCCACTATCGGCGGCTTGCAACTGATAGCCCCAATGCCTCCGGGTCGTTGAAGGCCCCTCGATCAAAGAAATTGGCGAAGGACGTCGTCCTGAGGGATCGGATTATCGAACTGGAGGAGGAGATCGCGTCGCTTAAACCTGCGCCGGAGAGGGCTAATGTTCGTAGCACGTCGTGCACTCGCGAGGAAAGTGAGAGGGGGATCACGTTTTATGAACTCGCGACGCGCCCGCTAACGACCAGGCGGAGTCCGACTGACGCTCAGAGCAGCGCGGCTGTCTCGTCGAGCGGGGCATCGGTCGGCGCGGCTGTTAGGACTAGCAGTGAAGGGGGGTCGCGCTTCGTTGGTTTAGGGTCGAGCTCAGAGGGTCGGCCTCGTCGTCCTCGCGTTTCCCTAAACCGAAGCATTCCCCTTCCGAAGAGGACTTGATTATGTCACTTTTCCTTTCTGTTGGCCGTTGTAATAACTTAGTTGTAGGGTCGGTCGACCGTTTGTAACACTATTATGTCTGAATGCAAAAAATTCTGAAAAACTTTTTAAGTGTTTGTCTTCGGCACTGTATTGAAACCGCTTTGTTCGTTTTTCCTATTTTTCAGCTTGTCGCGGCGATCCATGGATCGGACTCCGGGCGTCCGAATGATGACTCCGCATCCGAGGCGACCTCTGGGACGGTGGTTCTGAGCCCCAGGAGTGTCGATCTGAAGCTACGCCGATCCGAGGGCGAGTGGAATCACCTTTCGTTGGTTCTCAGTCTCCGGGAGGCCGAAACACAACGCTTGGAGAGCAAGATCGTCGAGCTGAGCCCCGTAGGGGAGGACGAGGACTCGCAGACCGCATTCAGCAATGCTCTTCGGGTCAAAAGTATTCGGCACATTCAGTCGAAACTCATTGCCGAACGGGACGACTTGCTCTCGGAGATGGGACAGCTGCGGGCGGAAATGGCGAAGCTTCGAGGAGAGGCGGAGGAACCGTCTGCCGAGGAGGGCGAACAAGATGGAGAGGATGCATTTTTATGAAAGACAAGTGTAGTGGGTCGGGGGGTGTATGTTTTGTTTGCCGACACTTTTGTAATGGTCTATTTTGTACTGTACGCCGATATTTAATAAAATTCCCTTTCGGTGTTTTGTACGTCTGTCTTTGTTTATAACTGTGTTGGCCGTGCCGAACTATCTGAACTGAGTGTGTCTATTTAGCCGAATGGATCCCCAGGGGTACGGCGATTTGTCGCTTAGTGGGTCTGACACGGCGATGTTCTCGAGAGTGCTATTTCGACGTGGCAAGATCTGAGCCGTTGAATGTAGGCGCGGATCTCGAGGTGGCTCGTTTTCCAAGAAAACGTTATCTTGTCGTTTTGCGCGAGTGGCACGATCTGAGCCGTCTGATGAAGATCAGGCGCGAAAGTTGAGGGGGAAGTGTGTTTTCCCCGTTTACCAGCTCGGGAAGGCACTTGCTCGGATGCCGACCGGATATGTCTGCCTTCGACCCTCGGCTGTCAGTCAAGAGTGGTCTGGATACGTGTTCCGGACCTTAGGCATAGTCCAACGGCTGCGGGAGCAATTCCGAACGGCGATCTACCCCTGGTTCGTCCGGAGACGAACCGAGGAGGTAAAGTCGAGCCGAGTGTTGGACTCCGAACCATCGGTATAGTTCAACGGCTGTGGGAGCAATTCCGAACGGCGATCTATCCCTGGTTCGTCCGGAGACGAACCGAGGAGGTAAAGTCGAGCCGAGTGTTGGACTCCGAACCATCGGTGTAGTTCAACGGCTGTGGGAGCAATTCCGAACGGCGATCTACCCCTGGTTCGTCCGGAGACGAACCGAGGAGGTAAAGTCGAGCCGAGTGTTGGACTCCGAACCATCGGTATAGTTCAACGGCTGTGGGAGCAATTCCGAACGGCGATCTACCCCTGGTTCGTCCGGAGACGAACCGAGGAGGTAAAGTCGAGCCGAGTGTTGGACTCCGAACCATCGGTATAGTTCAACGGCTGTGGGAGCAATTCCGAACGGCGATCTACCCCTGGTTCGTCCGGAGACGAACCGAGGAGGTAAAGTCGAGCCGAGTGTTGGACTCCGAACCATCGGTATAGTAAGAGGGGAGGAAAAGAACAGGCAAATTCAAAAACAAAATGGAGCTTTCTTTATTTGATATTTGACGGCGAACCGTTTTACATAGTAGAATTCATAGAACAGGTTACAAGTTAAAGGAGAGGAGTGGCGCGACACCTCGGATTACTTAGAGAGGCGCCGGGGCGCTCTCTTGGTATTTCAGGAGGTGATCGGCATTCCAGGTCCTCGGAAGCTCTCTACCGTCCATGTCCTCAATTCGATATGCCCCAGGCCGAACAACTTTTGTGACCCGGTACGGCCCTTCCCAATTCGGAGCTAGCTTGCCCTTCTGACTGGGGAGGGATATGGCTAGCTTTCTCAATACCAGATCTCCTTGCTCGAGGTTGGCGGGCCGGACTTTCTTGTTGTAGGCTAGCTCGACTCTCCTTCTGTAATTTTGCTGCCTAATCGATGCCCTTTCCCTCAATTCATCTATCAGGTCCAAGTTTCCTCTGAGTTCCCTGGCATTCTGCGCTTCGTCATAGGCGATGAGCCGAGGGGAAGGAATTCCGACCTCGAGGGGTATCACGGCCTCGGCCCCATAAGTAAGGCTGAAAGGGGACTCTCCAGTGGGCGTTCGCTTGCTTGTGCGGTAGTTCCACAACACATTAGGGAGTTGGTCGACCCACTGACCTTTGGAGCATTTGTCCAACCTCTTCTTGAGCCCCGCAAGGATCTGCTTATTAGCGTTCTCGGCTTGTCCGTTCGACTGGGGGTGCGAGACGGACGAGAACCGCTGTTGAATGACGAGGTCGTCGCACAGGGTTCGGAATGCTGAGCCAGTGAACTGGGTCCCGTTATCTGTCACGAGGACGCGCGGGATGCCGAATCTGCATATAATGTTCTTCCAGAAGAACTGCACCACTTTGTTCTCGGTTATCGTGGCGAGGGGCTCGGCCTCGACCCACTTCGAGAAGTAGTCGATAGCCACGACTAAAAACTTGAGCTGACCAGGAGCTGGAGGGAAAGGCCCTATCAGGTCCATTCCCCACATCGCGAAGGGGATAGGGCTCGATAGGGAGGTGAGGTTGGCTTGAGGGAGGCGTCGGATGCTGGAGTGTTTCTGGCAGGAGCCGCACTGCCGAACGTGTCGCTCGGCGTCTTGGAGAAGCGTCGGCCAGAAGTACCCATAATTCAGAGCTTTTCGGGCTAGGGACCTAAATCCCGAGTGTGCCCCGCCGATCCCTTCATGAAGCTCCTGTAGGGCATACTCAGCTTGATCCGGAGAGAGGCATCGTAGATATGGTCGGCCGTCTATTTGGGAGAAGGAGCGCTTGTATAGGATGCCCTCGATTAAGACATAGCACTCGGCTCGGGTTCTAACTCGGCGTGCTTCTTTGGGATCTTGAGGCAGAATTCCATCCCTTAAGAATTCCACCAGTGGTTTCATCCAATTGTCCTGCAGCGCGACCGGCAATGTCTCCATCGATCTAGCCGTCTCGTCTTCGATGCTCGGCTTGGAGAGGACTTCGATCAGCACGGTCTGTTCAAGACCCTGCAGAGAAGACGAAGCCAATTTGGAGAGAGCATCGGCCTGTGAGTTCTCCTCCCGAGGGACGCGCTGGATGATGGCTTCTTCGAACTGACCCATCAGACCCCGGACCTTGGCGAGGTACTTAGCCATTCGCTCATCCCGGGCCTCGTACTCGCCCAAGACCTGATTCACAACTAGTTGGGAGTCACTGTGAACCCGAAGGCGCTGCGCCCCAGCGCTTCGTGCGAGTCCGAGGCCAGCTATGAGGGCCTCGTACTCCGCCTCGTTGTTCGAGGCCTTGAAGTTCATGCGGATCGCATACTGTAGGACGAAGCTATCAGGGCCGTTCAGGATAATGCCGGCGCCGCTTCCTTCACTGCAAGAGGATCCGTCCACAAAGACTGTCCAAATGGGGGGTCCATTCGGGACGTGGCCGACCTCAGGGATGGTGGATTCTACAATGAAGTCGGCGAGGGCCTGCGCCTTAATTGCCGTCCGAGGCTGATAGGAGATGTCGTGCTGACTCAGCTCTATCGACCACTTCATCAGCCGGACCGAGGTTTCGGGCTTATGGAGGACTTGCTTGAGCGGTTGATCGGTGAGGACGATGACTGAATGAGATTGGAAGTAGGGCCGAAGCTTTCTTGCTGCCATGACGAGGGCGTAGGCTATCTTTTCTATCCTCGGATAACGGAGCTCGGCATCCCGAAGTACCTTGCTCACGTAGTAAATAGGCCTCTGGGTCCGGTCCTCTTCTCTGACCAGGACAGCGCTCAGGGACTGCTCGGAGGCTGCCAAGTAGAGGAAGAGAGGCTCGCCTGGGACCGGCTTACTTAGCAGAGGGGGGTTCACCAGATAGGCTTTCAGCTGGTCGAACGACGCTTGCTGTGCCTCGCCCCATTCAAATCCCTTAGCGCCTCGGAGTGCCTTGAAGAAGGGAAGGCACTTTTCCCCTGACTTGGAGAGGAACCGACCAATGGCTGCGAGCCGACCGGTGAGCTTCTGCACTTCTCTGACGTTCCGAGGCGGGGCCATGTCTAATATGGCTTTGATCTTTTCGGGGTTAGCTTCAATCCCCCGCTGGCTCACCATGAAACCGAGGAACTTGCCAGAGGAGACTCCGAACGCACACTTGTTCGGGTTTAGCCGCATGTTGTACTTCCTCAACACGCCGAAAGCCTCTTGGAGGTCGGCTACATGGTCGGTGCCGTGGATGCTCTTGACGAGCATGTCATCGACGTACACCTCCATATTTCGGCCGATCTGATGCTGAAAGACCTTGTTAACGAGGCGCTGGTAGGTGGCGCCCGCGTTCTTCAGACCGAACGGCATTACTCGGTAGCAGTAGAGGCCTTGGTCGGTGACGAAGGAGGTCTTCGGGATGTCCGGAGGGAACATCCGGATTTGGTTGTACCCCGAGAAGGCATCCATGAAGCTGAGGAGCTCATGGCCCGAGGTGGCGTCGATTAGGGTGTCGATGTTCGGGAGAGGGAAGGGATCCTTCGGACACGCTTTGTTGAGGTCGGTGAAGTCGATGCATATCCTCCACGAGCCGTTGGACTTCTTGACCATCACAACATTCGACAGCCACTCGGGATAATTCACCTCCTGGATGAACTTGGCCGTCAGCAGCTTATCCACTTCCTCCTTGATTGCCTGCTGTCGCTCGGGAGCGAACTTTCGCCTCTTCTGCTGAACCGGTTTGCACCCCGGCTCGACGCTTAGGCGGTGGACGAGCAAGTCTTCGGAGATGCCGGGCATATCCGCGGCCGACCAAGCAAATAGGTCGCGGTTACCCCGGATGCATCTCACCAGGTCGGAGAATAGCACGGTCGGCAAGGACTTGCTGACGAGGAATTTTCGGCTCGGATCCTCGTCGGAGAAGAGTACTTCTTCTAACTCGTCCGCCGGCTCGGACGTTGGGCGAGCCTTCGGCTCGGGGATCTCGAGTGTCTCGAGCGAGAGCACTGGTCCCCCGGTGGAAGTCATGTAGCACTTCCGAGCTGTTTCCTGGCTTCCCCTGACTTCCCCTACCCCCGAACGAGTGGGGAACTTCATCTTCAAATGGTATGCTGAGGGGACGGCCTCAAGGGCGGCTAGGCCGGGGCGGCCGAGGATGACATTGTATGCTGCCGGGACGTCAACGACCATGAAGTCCATGGGCTCGGTCCGGGTAGTAGGGGTGCTCCCCGCAGTAACGTCAAGGGTTATCACCCCTTCGACGGTTACCGGGACCCCCGTGAACCCGTGTAGAGTGTATCCGGCCGGCTTCAGACGGTCTCGGGACAGCTGGAGGCCCTGGAAGGCCGAGAGGAATAGGATGTTGACCGAACTCCCGTTGTCAACCAAAATCCTCTGCACCTTGAAGTTGGCCATGCGGAGGTCGATGACGAGGGCATCACAGTGAGGGGTTCGGACTCCTTCGAGATCAGCGTCGGAGAAGGACATGGGCACACCGAAGCCCTTGAGGGGAGGAGCACTGTGGACCGAGTTCACCTCTCGGACGAAGGCTTTCCGAGACGTATTAGAGGAGCCGCCCATGGGGCCCCCATGGATCATATGCAGAACCCTTTCTTCTTCGAACTCAGGTGTTACTTCGCGCCGCTCAGAGCGCTTGTTAGCCCCCCGAGGGGGAGGAGAGTTCCGATCTGTCCGATCGTTAGCCTTCACGAACTTCGCCAACTGCCCCCTTCGGATGAGGGCTTCGATCTCATCTCTCAAAGCTCGACAGTCATTCGTCTCGTGCCCGTGGTCTCGGTGATACCGACACCACTTGTCTTTGTCCCTCCTCTTCGCCGGTTTGTGCATCCTCGGGGCTGGAGGGAGGACCCCCTCCTTCTCTACCTCCATGAGGATAGTGGAGACATTAGTTGTGAGGGGCGTGAATTTCTCGAACCTGGGGGGAGGACGACGCTGGCCGCCTCCGTCCTTCATCGTCTTCTTGGCCCCCTCTTCCTCCGTTGCCTTCCTCTTCGAGCCGGAGGAGGGTCCTCCGAAGTTCGGGAGGGACTCGGCCTCCTCGGCTCGGATGTATTTCTCGCACCTCAGTAGGAGGTCGGCGAAGTTGGTAGGCGGCTTCTTTGCTAGGGACGAGCGGAGGTTGGAGTTGAGGACGTTCGACTGGAACGCCACTGTCGCCACGGATTGGTCTAAGGAGGCGATCGACCTGACTTCTGCAGTGAACCTCTTCACATAGTCCCGCAGTTTCTCTCCCCTTTCCTGCCGGAGGTTCAGAAGGGAGAGACTCGTCTTCTCGGCCCGTCGGCTGCTCACAAAGTGAGTTATGAACAGTGTCTCAAACTGCTCAAATGAAAAGATGGAGGCGGGGGCAAGCCTGGAATACCATTCCCGAGCCGAACCCCGAAGGGTGGCCGGGAAGGTCCTGCAGAGGATGGCGTCGGAGACTTGGTGGATCAGCATCAGAGTCTTAAAACTCTCGACGTGATCTACTGGGTCGGACTCGCCTGAGTACGTTTCAAACTGCGGAGGTTTGAAACCCCTCGGTATGCGAGCTTCCATGATTGTCCGAGAGAAGGGCGGTCGGTTCGGGCGAACAGTCCCTGCTCTGGACTCCTCTTCTCGGTCCATACGGACAATGCGCCTCTCCACCTCATGGAGGCGGCGGTCAAAAGCATCGTCCCCTCGCCGGTAACCGTATGACCCTTCGGACTCTTCCTCATAAGAGGGAGAGCGCGGACTTCGGTGCCGGTATCCCTCGGATCGGCGGGGACTGTACTGTTGCTGACGACTGGGAGCCTGGAGAGGACTTCGTGACCGGCGGCGAGGACTGGGAATCCGAGGGGGTGTTGGGATCCTCGGGGGGTTTTGGTTGTTGGCACGGGCGTTCAGGGCCTGCAGTACAGTCTCCTGAAACTGGAGGAATTCGGCACGGCTGATGGGTACCTTACGGTCCCTTGCACGATGCCGATCCTCGGGGGAACGCGGCTTCCTCCTCCGGTGTTCGGGAGATGCTGCTCGGCCTCTCCGGTACGGGGATCTCCGCCTGTCTCGGCGACGAGGTGACCGCTCACCCTGACGCTGTCGGGAGGCTCCCGCTCGGGCCCGCCTCTCGTCAAGGTGCGTGCGGAGGTCGTTCTCCTTCTGGCGGTTCTGGAGCGTGAGGCTGAGGTCGGGGTTATGGGAGGCCATCGAGTCCGAGGATCCGTTACGGACCGAGACATGGTCCTGGATGGGCTGCTTCAGCTTCTGGCCGTTGAGACCGGCGGGACCATTGTTGGGTTGTTGCTGAGGATGATGAGGCTGGACCGGTTGGGTCGGCGGAGGAAGCCCAGATTGGGGAATTGGGTTGACGGGGGTATCCTCCGTAGGGTCGGCGGGGTTGGCCACCCGGTTGGATCCTTTGGATCTGTTCTTCTTCGGAGGCATGGCGATGGAAGGCGAGGAAGGAGAAGCTGAGGTCGTTCGTGTGGTGGTTTCCCACAGACGGCGCCAATCTGTTACCGCTGATTTCGGTGTGGGGGTAAACAGATAGAATTTGTGAGTCCGGGAAACACCTGAACGATTGACTCGGCCTTCTTGCTCCTGGCACAACCTGCAAGGAAGTGCGAAACACCGGGGTTGATTCCGGCGACGCACCCTCCGACGCTCTTGTCAGTAATCAGGAAAAGATTAAGAAAGAGCTTAAGTGGTGAAAGAGTGATTAACCTGGTCTCGGTGGTAGAGGGGTTGTATTTATAGTCGCCTTTGGAACCATTTGGGGCCTAATTTCCTGCCTAACAAATAGGAGAAAAATCCTCCTATTCTGTTTTGGGAAGTTAGGCCTTGATTCCCTGGTGAGAGCTAATCAGGTTTATTGATTTGACCAAATCAGTGGCCTGATTCTCTTCTTGATGGATTGGGCTTGTATCGGGTCGGGACCCGTACCCAATTTGAAGTGGATCTATTCGCGGGTGGTTGGTTCTGTGAGAAGGAGGCCCAATACCCGTTTTGGATCCATCTGTATGTGAAATTACCTTTTTACCCCCGTGCTTCAGGATTCGTGATCGATCTGGACGGTCCCGATTTAACCCCAATTTTAGCCATATCATATATATATATATATATATATATATATATATATATATATATATATATATATATATATATATATACTATTATTATAATATATATTATTATTTCATATATACTATTTTATATATACTATTATAATATATATTATTATTATTATATATTACTATTACTAGTATAATGCACGTGCGATGCACGTCTATAAAAAAATTTAATCATTAGCCATCATGGGATGAATTTGTATATCGTATAAGAAAAGAAATAGTAAAACATTTAACTTGAAAAATAGCAGGCTTAAATAATAGAATATATAAGTGTGAACGATTATATAATCAAACTTCAATAATACATTATACGATATACAAAATTCAAAATGCATTGTTAACCAAACCCAAACCCATATAAAAAAGTAAAAGTGCATAGAAGAGTATGTAGTACCAACCAAAATAAAACTACAGCTGAGCTTTCTAATTGAATAACACTTCTTTGTAGACAACATTTCTTGTGTATGTTCCATCTTGCCCGGACAATTTTCCTTCACGAATAGCTATCTTGGTGGAGTTCATTGAAATTCCTCTTGACAAAGCCACGTAAAGTTGCCCATGACTGAAAACATGATCTTTTAAATAAATCCCCGCGAACGGTATAGTTTGTCCCTGCGCTTTATTTATGGTCATAGCGAAACACAGACGCACAGGAAATTGTTTTCTAATTAGTTTGAACGGCAAGCTTATGCTTTCCGAAGGTTTTAGTGGTATTCTAGGAAGGAAAACTTGTGTTCCTGCTGAAATTCCAGTAACAATTTCTGCATCGATCAAGTACTGATAAAAACCTCGACACAATAATCTTGTCCCGTTGCAAAGACCTGCTTTTGGGTCTATATTTCGTAGAAGAATTATTGGTGCCCCGTATTTCAAAATTAGCTTATGTGGTGGCAATCCTCCTGGAGAAATCTCATTCAAAAATTCTTGTTGGTATAGATTCCTCTCGTCATCTTCTACGCTGTCGAAAGAATAATATACTTTCTCATCACCTGACAATGGTATAGTTTAAATTTATGTTAGTAGAAATGGATACATAGGAAAATCTTTATTTATTTTTATAAATAGTCAAAGCCTTTACATAGAATAGATTAAAACTAATTTAGATTACAATCACCTGGAAAAGTATTAATGGTAGTGTTGTTTATACTATCCACGGACTCATTAGTTGGTGCCATTATAGCTCTTTCCACCATGTAGCTCTTGTCATTCACATTCTCACAAAGATTTGGATAAATAGTGTTGACTAAATGAGTTATGGTATCGTCACCTGTCCATGGTAAAACCATTTCATCCGGAATTCTTACCATTTCATTTTCATATGTAGTCGCTGCCCCGTCTCCGATATCTTTCAAAATACTTGTGAAGTTAGGATCTGTTCTTGATCGCATATTTTCTGTAAGATGGACAACATTTACACTTTCCCAAATTGCAGACTTGACAATACATGCATCTATAGTTTGCGATTTTGTACCATTCTGTACTACTGGTAGCACTTGTCTAAAATCACCTCCAAGTATAACGATTTTACCTCCAAAAGGGACATCCTTTTCTGTCAAATCTCTTAAGGTTCTGTCAAATGCTTCAAAAGCATACCGATGTACCATTGTTGCCTCGTCCCAAAGTATAACACTACTACTTCGTAAGAGATCAGCTGTGTCGTCCTGTTTACTAATATAGCAAGTTGATTTAGGCCCAATATTAATAGGAATTTTGAACCTAGAGTGAGCAGTTCTTCCCCCCGGTAATATCGTGGCTGCGATTCCGGACGATGCTGTTGCCAATGCAATATGTCCTTCTTTTCTAAGGTATGCCAATACTGCTCTATACAAAAAAGACTTGCCAGTACCACCTGGACCGTCAATGAAGAATACCATCTCTTTTTTCGAATTAACAGCTTCGCTGATCACATCAAAAGCATGCTTCTGGCCCGAATTCAACAAATTTATACAGCTTAAATCATCATCCGTAACAATAATGGATCTCTCATCTTCAATCATTTGTTGTGTAGATCCGCTTGTAAAATCATCAAATGTGGGTACAGGGAGACCATAATCTGCATTACATTTATCATACTGTTGAAGTATGCTGTTCAGATCACGTAATAGACGATTCATGCTTGAATTCACATTCACGATTCATGTTGAAGAGTAATCTTCCATCATATATGGGTGGAACTCAGTCCACAACTGCAGCACACCAGTAGGTTGACAATACAACAAAAGTGTAGCAAACAATCTCCGGAGCGCTGATGGCATATGTGTACTTGCCGCTTCTATTAAACATTCTCGTACGCCGTTGTCATTTTCTAAGAACCCCCTCTTTTCAGCTGATTCCTTAAAAGTGGAGCAGAATACCCCATCTACTGTAAGAATATCATCAAATGAGACTGGTCCCCTAACATGATTCAGTAGGATGCGCAAATAATATCGGTCTCCTTCATTTGGCAGAACCGTGTAAAGTCTACCGATAGCTCGTTGCGTAGTTGCTCTCTTTTGCCATTTTTTTTCTCCAGATACCCACCAATATTTTTCTGGAAATTCTCGATATAATAAATTTCTTGCTTCAGGATCTTCTGAATTCTTTTGAAAAAACTCAGTCAACATTGTCTTTGAAGTTTGCACATCATTGAGAACATCATCGAGCAGTTGATCGGCATAATATGTCAATTGCTGCATATTTGGAAGATGTATATGAAGAGCTACCACACTTGGATATATTTTGTGCACTGAAAACTTAAAAGTCCTCCACAATGCTTCCTGTGGGCAAACCCAACGTGCATCTAGAAATTGTGAGATCTCATCATTTTGATCTGTTTCTCTATGTATCTGAAAAGAGATTCAGTCTGGTCCCTTATATACATACTTGTATAAATACTTCACGGCCGTGATACTTGAGCATATTTCAACATTGATATGACAATTATATTTTTTCAAAAGCCAAGAATTATATGGAACCACACATCGATTATCCAAGGAGATGTCGTGTTTCTCTATACTAATCCCATTATCACGTCTTCTATATAATGGATACGAATCATCTCCTTGTACTGTGTGCTCCGCAAATTGGCGCGGATATCCCTTTTTGCACTTGTTTTCCCTCATGCAAGGAGAATTTGGTTTCACTATACCACATGGTCCATGTAGCATATGCTTTTTAACTATATCATATAGTTCAGGTTCAACATTTGGGTCTGGAATCTCTGCCCGTACAATGTGGTCGTACTCGTCAGGATTATTCAGTTTGTCTTGTTCATTCAGAATGACCAACATATGAACATGGGGCAATCCACGTTTTTGGAACTCGACTACATGGACATGAGCTGCAACATAGCCTAAAACTCCGCTGGTATAGATATCTTTTTTTAGTTCTTCTAGCTTTGCTTTGAAAACCCTTGCTGTCAAGTCAGGCCTATCTTGAGGGTCTTGTCCCAAGAACAATTCATTTGTTATTTCATCCCATGATGGATTACATGTCATTGTAATAAATAGATCCGGTTTTCCATTCCTCTGAACCAAAGCCATGGCATCTTGATGCCGATTATACATGTCTCTTGGGCTACCAACATACGAAGAGGGAAGTATAATTTTCCTTCCGGTTGAACCTATAAATACATTGGAAAAGTATTTATCTATTAGCTACCCATTTATTGTAAAATACAGGCGGAAAAGGAAAAAATAATAAGACTTTTCAATCTACTAATTACATACCTGCATTTCGTACTCCCGCATTGAATAAATCTTGTAACCCTTGGTACAACTCCGCTCTAATAGTTTTTTGATTGGCCCGCAAAAACCGTAACCTTTGCATCTCAATTTTGACGTAAGTGTCAACAATAAATTGTTGTAGTAATCTGCCGACACGAAGTAGTATTGATGTATCATTTGCTCTAATCTGTAATTGTAACAAAAATATTATTTATCAGTATAGTATGAAAGAGGAATATATATAGTTCATATTAGTACACTACCTGAAGCATATACGAATAAAATTCCCGGCAGGTAACTTGATGTCCATTTAAACAATGGGTGTTGACATCCCATCCATAGTTCCCATACGGAAGTAAAAGTGGGTACTGGAGAGGATCATAATAACCGACCGTGTCTGGAATCAGCTGTAAGTTGCCTTCCATTGTTTCCACAATAGTCTCCCGGGGTCCAACGTTTGTTAGATCTTCACCTCCGACTATAATTGCTGCAACCTGAGATGCTGTAGGAAGATTATACTGGTGACCTCCCAAGGAATGGTCTTTAAGCAACAATCTACAATTTGGTAAGTCCTCTCTCACAGCCATTCGCCTAAATTGATGCACGAAAGGGTTATGGTGATTTAAGATCGTCTTCAGTTTTTTAACTATGTGTGTCTGCATCCCAGTATTTTCCCTCATTCTATTTTCAATTTCATGCTCAGTATCATATATGTACAATTGTAGATATCTTGGCCTAGGGGGTCCAGCAGGTTGTAGACTACCTATCCAATTAGGGCGTTGAACAGGCAGTAGACTTCCTATCCTATGGTATATCGCCCCTTGGGCTCTAAAAGTATAAATTCCGTCACAGCTATTGGCGAGACTTGCATCGTAATGAACTCCCATCGAAGTGAAGGCAAACATATGATTGTATGTCCGAATGTTATGTCTGAAATGCTTTCTCTCCTCACTCTGATCAGTATATAACATCTTCAATTCGACAGGCGTTGTAAGTTGCGGTAGCAAGATTTTTCCATTCCTACAACATATCTCTCTTGTTTCAGCTGAAAACAACTTAGCACCACATTTTTTGCAGAATTTGGATTCTGATAACACGTGTACTGGCATCATGTTTATGTCGACATAATTTCTAGCACAGTTATGGCGTCTCCTTGCCGGATGAACTGTCGTAGAATTATGTCTGCCATGATGAACTGTTGAAAGGTGCATATTAATTAGAACATTATTGACAATGATTTTAATTTATAAAAGAATAGTAGTTTCGGGAGGATACCTTCTTGATTATTAGATACTACATGATATGGGGATGCAGATCTTGCTTGTCTCTTAATATCACTCAAACGGGAATTTCTTGGCATTTTCTCATTGGGGATTTTGTATGAGAAACAAACAGTGTGAGCTGATTATTAAAACCCCTGAGCAGAAGCCTATGTATGAGAAACAAATAGTGTGAGCTGATTATTTCAAAGTAAGAACCAGTTTTTTACGAAATAACATCACATATAATGATCTCATTTTGAGTGATATAAAAAGGTTTATTCACAACAAACATTGATCAATGTATTCCCATAACTCGAAATTACAAATGAATATCAAGTCTCATCTAGCAAAAAGAGTATCAATATTGTAAATAATCTATATGATAATCTATAATATATGCTTTGAAGTATAAATAGATTTCTTATTAAATTTGGTCTTCATGGGACAAACCAATACTTGATTAAAAGCCTTAACAAACATAAAAAGAACCATGGCTATTCAAATGCATTTCCTATTTTGTTGACAAAATATTTAAAATGCATTTCCTATTTTGCATTTCCTATATAAAATGACAGAGAAATCAGTTCACTTTTATTTATATATAAAAGTGAACTGATTTATATATAAAACATGAATTGTGGCTCCATTCTGTGAAGCCGACATGTATCTATGCTTGAGTTCTTCTGGCTTTCATTTATTGGATGCTATGTTTGTTTGGTGCCCGATGTTGTGCTCGGTGGTATGCAGTTGCTGGTCCTCTGTTTTGGGTTCTTAAATCTCATTTTGTAGCTTTGTTGACTGTAGCTGTTTGTTCTTTTTCTGTCTTCCTTCTTTTTTGGGTAGTGTTGCGTTATGCTGATTGTTATGCATTCTCAGAATCTACTATATATATGTTGAAATAATTGTTAACATATATAATGCAGCTTACTATAATTTTCTATTTCCCTTTTGAAGAATATTTCCTCAAATATGTGTAGTAAAAGTGTAAAACAGGATAACTCATCCTGCCCTTCAAAATTTTCTTATTCCAATCATTAATTATGTTTGTTTTTATTTCAAAGAAAAATTTGAAATGGAAAAGCTTTATACTGGAATCTAATAAAGTGTTGAAGAACAAACAGTGACTGCTGTTGAGATCAAAACTTTATACTTAGAAAAAGGAAAGTTTTTAAGACCTGAGGAGGAGCGATGAGATGAGGATAGAGCGATTGCTATTGCTGAAGAAGAGCTTGCTGCATCAAAGCTTGCTGCCTTTGCTGCGCTTGCTGCTGCATTCACACAAAGAAGTTGAACCCATTATGTGAATAGAAAATAACTGTTAAATATTTAAAATCTACCATATCATAACTGGAAATCTACCATACACAGAGAAGTTAAACTCATATTCAAGTTCAAATTGAGCTTTAAACACTTAACCTCTTCAAAATCCAGCAAAATAAGGCTTTGCTGAGGGTATAATAGTAAAAAGCCAGCAAAATAAGGCTTTGCTTAATAATAGTATAGATAGATGTATATGTTCTTCTGAATGTTTTGCATTATATTAGACTTTATCAATTCGTTGTATTTACTGTCTATTTCAATTGAAATGTCTACTTAATGGATATGTCTGCGTCGTAATTAACTACTTTGTCTATCTGATCTGCACATCTTTACTCTTTTGCCATAGATGACAATTTAACTGAATGCCACTGAATTTCTAATCTAGAGTACAAAAATGTTTGCCACGTATACAGAATTCTGTATATTAGTTTGTGTACTTACATCTTAATGTCAGTATGCATATGTACAATATCATTATGCTGGATTCTGTAGATACTTTTGTTTTCTTCTTGCCTTGTGAACCTTAGCTCTTTTATCTGGTTACATTTTGATTATCTTTCAAGATCATCCAAACCAGTCAAAATAAATTCTGTATATTAGTTTGTTTACTTACATCTTAATGTCAGTATGCATATTTTCAATATCATTATGCGGGATTCTGTAGAAACTTTTGTTTTTCTTCTTGGATTGTGAACCTTAGCGCTTGTATCTGGTTATATTTTGAATATCTTTCAAGATCATCCAAAACAGTCAAAATAAATTCTGTATATTAGTTTGCATACTTACATCTTAATGTCAGTATGCATATTTTCAATATCATTATGCGGAATTCTGTAGAAACTTTTTGTTTTTCTTCTTGCATTGTGAACCTTAGCTCTTGTATCTGGTTACATTTTGAATATCTTTCAAGATCATCCAAACCAGTCAAAATAAACCTGTTAAATATTCCTTGATAACAACAGCAACTAAATGCAGCAAATATGAAAAAAATTACATAATTCGCTGAAAATTATACCTTTCCTAAACTGGAATCTAATAAAGATCAAAACTTTATACTTAGAAAAAGGAAAGTTTTCAGGACCTGAGGAGGAGCGATGAGATGAGGATAGAGCGATTGCTGTTGCTGAAGAAGAGCTTGTTGCATCAAAGCTTGCTGCCTTTGCTGCGCTTGCTGCTGCATTCTGAAGAATGGGTTGCTGTTAATAAAGGGGATGAAGAGGTATGAATGGGTATGAATGAATTTTAATTACCTTGTAGTAGGCACCTTTCTAGTAATCACACAATTTAATTAATGGGTGCATGACTATATTTATTGTTCACCTTTATCAGTGTAGTAATTAAACCCAGTTTTTATTGTTCACCTTTAATTCAAAGGCAGCAAGCTTTGAATTCAAGCTTTGAATTAAAGCTTTGATGCAGCAAAGGCAGCAAGCTTTTATTGTTCACCTTTAATTGAACCCGGTTTTTGATAGTATAGATTTAATTCAACCCGGTTTTGATATAGTATAGATTTATTAGGCATGCAAATTACATTTTTGACCCCTATATATTTTTTTAGCCCTTTATGTTTGTGAGGGTATAATAGTAAAAATCCAGCAAAATAAGGCTTTGCTTAATAATAGTATAGATATATTATTATATATATTATTATATAATTTATTATTCTTATAATAAATTATTTAATATATTACTATAATATATTATTATAATTATTATATGTTATTATATATATGTATATAATTAAATATGTTTATTATAATAAATTATTTTATATTATTATATAATATACAATTATTATAATATACAATTATTTTATATATACTATTTTATATATACTATTAATATTACATATATTATTATTATATATATTATTATTTTATTTATACTTTTTTATATATACTATTATTATATTATATTATTATTATATATATTATTATTTTATATATACTATTTTATGTATACTATTATTATATTATATTATTATTATATATATTATTATTATATATATTATTATTATATATTACTATTACATATTATTATATATATTAATATATAATATATTACTATTATATATTATTATATAATATACTATTATTATAATATATTGTTATATATATATATATATATACAATATATTATTGTTACATTTATTATTATTATTATTATTATTATTATTATTATTATTATTATTATTATTATTATTATTATTATTATTATTATTATATATTATATTATTATTATTATTATTATTATTATATATTATATTATTATTATATATATTATGTAATTATTGATATTTATATATATATATATACACTATTATTATTATAATATATATTATTTTTTCATATATACTATGTTATATATACTATTATAATAATCTATTATTATTATCATATATATTATTATTATTATATATTACTGTTATATATTATTATATAATTTATTATATAATTTATTATTATTGTAATAAATTGTTTAATACATAATTATAATAGATTATTATTACATATATATTATTATAATTATTATATGTTATTATATATATGTATATAATTAAATATGTTTATTATAATAAATTATTTCATATTATTATATAATATAAAATTATTATAATATATTATTATTTTATATATATTAGTTTCTATATACTGTAATTATATTGTAATATTATTATATATATTATTATTTTATATATACTATTTTATATGTACTATTATTATAATATATTATTATTGTATATATTATTATTATATATATTATTATTATTATATATTATTATTACATATTATTATATATATTAATATATAATATATTACTATTATATATTATTATATAATATACTATTATTATAAAATATTGTTATATATATTTATAATATATTATTGTTACATATACATTATTATTATTATTATTATATATATATATTATATTATTATTATATATATTATATTATTATTTTTATTTATATATATATATACACTTTTATTATAATATATATTATTTTTTCATATATACTACTTTATATATAATATTATAATAATCTATTATTATTATAATATATTATTATTATTATTATTATTATTATATATTACTATTATATATTAATATATATAATATTATATAATTTATTATTACTGTAATAAATTGTTCAATATATAATTATAATAGATTATTATTAATATATATTATTATAATAATTATATGTTATTTTATATATGTATATATAATTAAATATGTTTGTTATAAAAAATTATTTCATAATATTATATAATATACAATTATTATAATATATTATTATTTTATATATACTATATTATTATATTATAATAATATTATTTATATTATTATTTTATATATACTATTTTATATATACTATTTTATATATACTATTATTATATTATATTATTATTATATATATATTATATTATTTTATTATTTTATAGATACTATTTTATATATACTATTATAATAATCTATTATTATAATATATATCTCCATTATTATAATATATATTATTATTATTATTATATATTACTATTATATATTATTATATATATTATTATATAATTTATTATTATTATAATAAGTTGTTTAAAATATAATTTGAATACATTATTATTACATATATATTATCATAATTATTATATATTATTATATATATGTATATTATTAAATATGTTTATTATAATAAAATATTTTATATTATTATATATTAGTATGTATGTATATGTCAGAGTATATATACTGTATACAGTATATACATACAACCAAACCTATACATACATTATACTCTTATTTTCAAAAAACTGTTTTCATAAAAAATTATTACCAAACAGCTTTTACACTCTCATTTTCAGAAAACTGTTTTCAGAAACTGTTTTTCGAAAACTGTTTTCAAAACAACAAATCAAACGCAACCTAAGTGTTGCTGCCTTTTTGGCTATGGGAACAACTAGATGATGTTGATTTTTGGGAGGAACAATTAAGAATTTGATCTTTTGCACTGCGATATACCTGACGGTGTTAACTGCCTTTGACTGCGATATACCTGACGATCTGACTCGTTTGCACCGTAGGATTCGATTTGTGCGGTAACAATCACCTTCGCTGACCTGCAAGAAGTCTGAGACACCGGGGTTAATTTCGTCGACAGACCCTTTGGCGCTCAAGTCAGAAATCAATAAGACTTTAAAAGAGCTTTTGTGGAGAAAATACTGATTACACGTTTCTTATGGAGGTAGGGGATATTTATAGTCGCTTTTGGCCGGTTTCGAGATAATGATTTGTCTCTAATTTTCGGTGTTGGATCTAACCAGTCATCTCTTCTTTATAAATATATAAGAGTTGTTGGAGAGTGTTTAAACTCCCTTCAGGATAACATATATGATTTTTAAACCACCTCTTCTGGATAAATCATGGGTTTAAACAATATTTAAACAACCTGGACTCATTCAAATTGGGCTGGTAGAACAACCCAGTAATACAGACCCATTTTTGGATTGTTGAGCTTGAAAGAGGCCCAATTTTCATTTCATGGACCCGTTTATAGGGGAAATTACTGTTGTACCCCTGAAAACTTTAAGATTCTAGCTCGATTTGAACGGTCTTGATTTAGTTCTAATTTTTTCCATATCACAAGCACCCCACTTCCGAAAACTGAGTTTCACTGCCTTTAAGGACTAGTTTTGCCCTTTTTAAGGGTTTACAGAACATATCGGAGTTGCCGGGGAGGTTTTGATCTTGCTCGAGGTGTAACTGTCTTATTCTGGGTTTATAAAATACCCAAAATTAATTGTACAGTTTTTAGAAATTTTTGTGAATTTTCCAGATTTTCGTTAATTTTTTTCAATTTTAATCATTTTTTGAATTTTTTATTCAATTTCAGAGATTTAATAATTAATAATCGAAAAATTTAATAATTATTCTGAATTAATAATTTTTTTCGGAATTTTCAAAATACTTTTCCAAATTAATAATTATTTTAAGAACTTTTTAATTAATCTTTTACGATTTTTAAATATTTTTTGGAAATTTTTTAAATAATTAATTCGAATTAATAATTAAATAAAGAGATTAAATAAAGACTTGATGACGTGGCTGAATTTGGTGCGTTTATCATGGCAGATGCAAAGATCACGGAGATCGAACGGTAGGGACCAGGTGATCTGTCCACACACAAATGCTCCCGCCTTGATCAGGGGCGTGTTTGCTCGGAGTGCTGCGCCGAACGAGATAAATAGTTCGGCCAAGCGACACGTGACCATTGACTGTTGACTAGTCATCGGTGTTTTGGAAATTTCACGATCACGGGCATGTTTACACGGCGCTTGCCACCAAACGTTGGAGGTGGTTCGGCTTCGTGACACGTGCCCGTTGATCGTTGACCATTGACTAATCAATGGTGTTTTGGCAATTTCACGATTAGGGGCACGTTTGCTCGGCGCCTGCCACCGAACGTTCGAGGTGGTTCGGCTACGCGACACGTATCCCGTTGACCGCTGACCGTTGATAGTCAACGATTTTTCATGATTTCACAATTGGGGGCACGTTTAATCGGCGCCTGCCACCGAACGTTGAAGGTGGTTCGGCTGCGCGGCACGTGTCCCGTTGACCAGTGAACGATTTTTCGTGATTTCACGATCGGGGGCACGTTTGCTCGGTACTTGTCACCGAACGTTGAAGATGGTTCGGCTGCACGACACATGTCTCGTTGACCGTTGACTAGTCAACATTTTTTTTGATTTCACGATCGGGGGCAATGCTCAGCGCCTGCCACCGTACATTGAAGGTGGTTCGTCTACGTGACACATGTTCCCGTTGACCGTTGACCAGTCAACAATTTTTGGTGATTTTTTTATCGGGGGCACGTTTGCTCAACACTTGTTACCGAACATTAGAGGTGGTTCAGTTACGCGACACGTGTTCCCGTTGACCATTGACTAGTCAACGGTTTTTGGTAATTCTTTTGTTGGGGGCACGTTTGCTCGGTGTTTGTCACCGAACGTTGGAGGTGGTTCGGTTGCACGACACGTGTTCCCGTTGACCGTTGACCAGTCACCGATTTTTTTTGACTTTTTGGTCGGGGGCACGTTTGCTCGGCACTTTTCACCGAACGTTTGAGGTTGTTCGGCTGCGTGACACGTGTTGCCATTGACCGTTGACCAGTCAACGGGTGTGTTGTTTGATCTTCTCGACTATTTGGTTTCTTTGTCGTTTAGTCATCTTGACAGTTGGATTCCTCAGGCCTTTGGGCTTTCCCAACGGTTTGGGGGTCAAAAAAGCTTTAGAAGCCCAAGCATCGCTTTCCACTCTCTATAAAACCTCCGCCCATCCTCTCATCCCTCATTCTCTCATTTTTTCTTTCCAATTTTTTTTCTTCTCCGGCCATCTTGCTATTCGTTGCGGTGGGGCATTGCTTTTTCCTGCAAACTTTCCGACCGTAGCTGTCACATCCAAGGTAAAAGATATATTTATATATTTGTTTATATATATATTATTTTATCAAAGATGTCTAGGGAATCATCGTGAGACGAGACTTCCCTCTCGAGTCACGGCGGAGGTCAGCAACTGATTCTGCCTCCAAGGGTAGATAAAGGGAAGAGAGTGGTGGAGTCTGTTGTTGTCAAGACAATAGTGGAGAGAATGAGAGAAGAGAGGGAGTTGGGTAGGCTTTGTAGCTTTGATGCACCTCAACAGTGTTCAATACTACTCTGCCGACCTCTTGTCGAGAGTGGTGCACGGGATGACACCATTGTATGAGGAGAATAAGCCTCGTGAGCATTCAGAGGTAGACGACATATCTTTGATGCTCACGGAGGAAAATTTGTGTGGCATTTGGGAGTGTTTCATGATCCCAGGGGAGTTCGATCTCATCTTACCAGGCCCTGTCATCAGAGCATGTACGTCTATCTCTTCTGACTTGTGTTTCTTTTCGTTCAATGCATTTCTTGCGGGCCTCCGTCTCCCCCTACCCCTGTTTGCGACCGAAATTCTGCGCTAGTATTCTTTGAGTCCTATCTAGTACAGGCCAAACATGTGGAGACATGTGAATGGCTTCGTGCTGTACTGCCAGGTGGCGGGGACTGAGCCTCGGCTTAATATTTTGAGGAGGCTCTATAAGATTCACCAAAAGAATAGGTTGGAATTTAGATACTATATCACTCCTCGTCGGGGGGTGAAGTTGATTGGCAACCTGGACTCGATTAAACATTGGAGGGAATTTCCTCATTCGAAGTCATGAGCCATGGGTGATTCCAATGAAGTGGATGGAGGATGTATCAAAGAGAGCAAAGACTGACCCCATCTTGAGTCCTAAAGAGAACGAAATGGTTAAGATACTTTTAGATTGGGCCGCTTTGAGTTGGTGGGAAGTGACCGAGGAGTTTCTCTTCAGAAGAGGAGGAGGGGGGGGGGGTTCTCAATCTGATCAGCCCTAATATGCATCTTTGATTATCCTTTATTTCTTACTTTCGCTTTCGTAGTTACTTCTTCTCTTTCTTTATTTTCTGTTTTAATCTCTTTGTGCCTCATTATGCAGGGGCCCCAGAGGAGAAGAAAAGGAAGAGAACGACAGCCAAACCTTCGATGGCGAAGGTTGCAAGAGGTCCAGTGATCGCCTCCCTAGTGGTGAACTTAGAGTCTCCTCCTTCCGCTTCACCTGCCCCATCTACTGGGGGGTTCACTCTGGGTGTTGCTCTTGCTCTCCAAGCTCCACCCCTTACTGCGGAGGAGGAGGTGATTTTTATTTAGGAGCACAAGAAGCTATTTATCCTGGACTGGCGAGTGATGAAGCACGATGGGTTCCTTGGTGACTCGGCTACCTGTATGAAGGCAGTCCATCACCTAGCGACCCCGGAGGATAGAGCGGCGATGGATGCAGGGTCTGTGGGAAACGATGACTTGGAGATAGCCAAGGCTAACATGGTGGTAAGCTTTCAATATTTTATCTCGACTCTTAATTCTTTACGAAGTAATTGAATTGGTTTTTCCTTTGTAACTTTGAATCTTTTTCCCTTTGTAGATCACTTACCACTTCAGCCACTTGTTGAAGTGAGTGGTAGAGCAGGAGAAGGATATGAGAGCTGCGAGTGATAGGGACATAGCGGAGTGGGTGAAAACTTCTAAGAATTTGAAGGAAACGAAGTGCCTATCAGAGACCCATGTGACACAGATCGCATTACTGGAGTCGGCTTTGGCAAAGGCAAATGATCATATAGTCTAAGAGAAGGAGAGGGCGGACCGAGAGAGGATCTTGAAGCCAAGAAAATGGAGAGTACTGCGAAGGAGAGAGGGAGTCGGTGAAGGCGACGAGGGACGAAGGCAAGGGGTACCTGGCCCTGAACATGGAGAAGGCATACGCCAGGGCTCTTCAACATGTTGGAGCACGCGTTCCACGGTTCGATCGTTCGGGGTACTCTCTGTTTGATCTTCTTCCCGACGACGATGAGGAAGAGGAAGAGGTAGAGGAGGGAGGAAGAGGTAGAGGAGGGAGGGGAGGAGGAGCAGGAGCAGAACATTGTAGCGGATCCCATGTCCCCATAATAGTTGCTCTGGGGGCAGTTGATGGAAGCAGTCACAATTCTAGTCCTCCCGTGGATCAGTCGACCGAGGTAGACCATTGACTTCTCTCATAGCTAGTTAGCTTTATTTTGTTTTTTGCTCTTGTATTGATGTCTAATAGCAGGCTGGACATCGCTTGTTGTATCTTTACATTGCAATAAAATTTATTTTAGTTGTTCACATCTTTTGTGGCATTTAAGCTCCTTGAGTATTTGTTTGTCTTGTGACTTTTGGTTATCTCCATTAGAGTGATCTATCATTCCTTTTTTCCAGCAGGTTGTCGTGCATAATGCATATGCTCTTTACGACAACGAAGTTGCCTCCTCCGTACCAAGCTCCACGTAACTGAATTAGGACTTGCTCGTTTACGGGAAAGGCTTTCAAAAGCTAAAGTGGAGCTCAGCCACATGAGAAGAGTGTTGTCCCGAAGGGATATAGAAGCGAGACATAATGACGAGATCCTAAGAGAGGTGCCTCTTGTTGGTGTATGCCCTAGAAGCCAATTGTGTATTGACATTACTAGTTTATATTGAATCATGATATTTATTTCATATATGAGGTATTTCATTTATTGTGTTGTTTATTGTGATTAAATGAATATAATAATGTTCTTAGAATAGTTTGTTCAATACCATGAGATATCAAGTGCATGACTTGATTGTGAGATCCTATTGGTTGTAATCAGAACACTATTCTTAAATGTCCCTAGTCAAGTAATACATAGAGAGTAGTATGTGCGTAGACTGATGACTATATCTCACTGGTCATGGATATGAGATATCAAGTCTTCACATGGGTACATATTTGAGTAATTATGTACTAGACTGACCCACAATGAGAACGTTGTATGGATCATTACGTGAGTGTCATAAGCGGTTCTCACAGTGACAATGGTGTACATAGTCCTTTAACTTGAAATCACTACGGTTCCTTACATGAGAAGTTATATGATTTAATGTCTTCAAATGTTGCTTGTAATAATGTGATTATAAAGTCGACTATTGGATATACTACAAATCATGCGGATGAATGTGAATGACTTAGATAGGATTTGTCCCTCTTACATACCATAAGCGATATGTACGGACCCCTTGATTGAGTGAGACTGCAAAATGCATGGTCATGCTCAAATAAGTCAATATGAGATATTGAGCTCATTTGTTTTAGTAAGTATACTCGAACATCAATAAAGCAAAGATTGAACTATACAAGGGTGACACGCTCTATGTCATGTGGTCAATTAGATATCTTGTAACGCCCCGAATTCCAAAATACGGTAATTCGTAGCACAACAGGATCTTTACTTCATTTCGTACAATTTTATAAGGAATTTAAAAACTTTTCTTTGTACAACACTGTTCATTTTACATCAACGCAGCGGAATAATAAAGATTACCAAATAACACATGTACAATTTAAACATCAACATTTAAAACAATCTTTAGCTTCAAATTCATCTTTAAGTCTCCTTGCAAATCCAATGCCTGCATTGAATACTATGGACATGTCAGTTACATATAACTGACGAAATATTATAAAACAGCCATGATCACTATGCTGTAATATAACGATTCTTTATACTTCAACAAACACAAACACAACTTGAATGCAAACAAAGTGTAAAAAGTGACTATCCTAAACATGTCAGTGTATGATATGGCTTAGATGCCTAATGCTGATTTTTAGACTACGATGCACTAATGCATACTTGTTCGGATTCTATGCATCCCATACTACATAGGTCCGAGGGCAAGTCCTTAAGGTACTTCACATTATAGGGTTTACATCCCACGTCATGCATCCTAACCCAATGAATATACTCCAACGCATAGTCACCGAGGACTCATACCCCCAGGATATTAGACCTTATCGGCCTACCCCTAGCCCACCTCAGTGGATTTACCAGGCGTATCCTCAGCCACGAACCCTAGCAAGTGGATCTCCCGCAACTACGAACCAGGTCTACCCCTAGCCCACTTTAGTGGATTTACTGGGTGTATCCTATCCGTCCCAAACATTCCTAGGAACTGTAGTCTTTTTACCGGCCTTTTCGATGATAGACATATATACCCCTAGCCCACACCGTGGATTTACCGGGCGTATTCCTCGATCTCGAACCCCTAGGAGCTGCACATTCTTTACTGGACATGTTCGTCGTTGTTTCTACCATATCTTCTTATAGTGCCTATCCTTAAGTTCAATTTAAAATAGTCACAACCTAGAGCTAGCTTACCCTACCGGACTTAAACCCACAAGAAAATGTCAGCCCACACTGGCTACTTCTCAAAAAGAGAGTCAACCCACACTGGTTGCTCCTCAAATCTCATTAATAATACTACCGGTTATTAGGGTCTCACCTAGTCTCTAGATTCCAACAATTATCTCATTCTAGATATCAAAACAGGTTATATTCAACCCCAACAACAATGTTTCAACTTTTAAATCAATAATCCCTCAACCCTGAAGTATTCAACTTTCATAATTCAATAATTAATAATTTCTAATTCGAATTTCCTCACGAATAACTTTTAATCAACTAAACAAGACAATCAGTTCCCAAGCCATCTTAAAATTCACTTTCTTCAATTTAATTCTCTTTCAAAATGACTCTTCCTATATCTTAAACAAAACTCGTCTCTTCATTCAAAATTTTCCAAACTTCAATAAAATCATGCCCAAAATTATTTATTTCAAATCCCAACTTTCTCTCACTTTTATATAATAATAAAAAATATCAATCTTTACGATCTTCGATTATACACACTTTTAATTTGAAACCCAACTCAACAAATAAATAAACATGACCTTTAGATTCTAAAATATCTTTTAGAACAGTGTATAAAAAAATCCAAATTATTCTAATAATGTTCTACAAATTTTCTCATAATTTTCTCAATATTTTATACTCAACATCCAAGAAGAATAAAAAAATGTTTTAATTAAAGTCAAGCCCCTGCAGATGCTCGAACCAGCGCTAGCAGAGGAGAAGCCAAGTGCTCAACCACTGGGCCAAACGCCAACCTCGATAAGAAGGTGTAGCGCCCCAATTTTCGTATACTGGGAAAACCGAGACACGAGCCAAGACCTTTTCTTCAATTAGTCACAATACACAGAAAAATAGGAGAATTTAAAACTTTTTATTCCACACCCAATGTATTACAAGTCTGAATATTATACAACTGCAATACCTTACAATAGAGTTACAATATTACCTTTACATTCCCGAGTATTACAACCTTCAACATCTTACATCAGAGTACAAGGAATGAAGAACAACACTTGGTAACTCTCACTTGAGTACTTCTCAACTAATAGATAATGTTACAACGGAACTAACATGACATTGACTCCTTGCTTTCCTTGCCTTGAGTCCTCCTGAATCTCGCCCTTGTACTTTGGCGATCCAGTACCTATGGAAGTGGGGACGTCAGTATTCACTAACGCTTAAAGGCTGATAACAAAGCAGCGAATCTCCCAAACAACATACAAAACATGGCAATGGTGTTGGTGTAGTTTAAGTGTTCGTGAGTGCTATGACTAGACTCTAATGCGATATTTAACTAGAACTAGGATGCTTCCTATTCTAATGTCAACGAGTCTCCAAAGCAACATGCAGCCCATACTACATGCGACCCCATCTCAAGTCGTTTCTCCATATATAGGGATTTGAACCCGCGTTATGAATTCTAATTGTACACAACCTGTTCCTGACAGATACAACGTGACTAGTGAGGTTGCAGACGTGGTTAAGTCCCACTAATGCAGTCCTCCAGTGGTGTCCATATTTGCCACTGCTACCCGGCTAACCGGACCTCACTCAAAAACAGACGATCCCGATGTATCGGGCGTCATTCCAAAATCCAAAATCATAGGGTCTCGCAAGCGCAGGGTAGCGCGAAGCCTACCCTGTGTCACCCCTGGGGTCTCGCAAGCGCAGGACTGCACAATGCATCCTGTGGCACCCCCAGCCACGGCACTTCAGGAATTAACAGCGCGAGATACGCAACCCGTGTTCTCAACTTGTGAGACGCCACCGTACGTATCCCTTTGACGGGAAGGTACAACCCAATATCACCACCTAAGGCCTGCCTCAAGGGACAAGTTGGTCGTAAGGCGCCCCTACAACCAACTCCTCTCTTTTCGGCAAGGTTCTAAGTAAAAATGATTTTTATAAGTCACTACCTTAATGATGTCCCTGACTCGAACAATCCTAGGGATGACAATATTATAAACACAACATGCTAGGCCTTAAATTAGACTTCGCAAGACAACTCTACTAGGCTGCTCAACCTAGACTTACCATAACCCTTCAGGATCCAGTTTCTGGTCCATCGATCCAAGACCTCGGCTGTGCGAACATATATGCAGGCTGCTACCCTGAACTTGGATTCCGTCTATACTCCGGTCCTCGATCAACCTACACTGGTTAAGTTTCAACGGTACACAAGGAGTGACTCCTCTACGGTTCTTTAGGGTAAGAAAACATATGTCTTGATGGTCGATAGCCCCTAGGGTGGTAATATCACCCTAGACGAGCACAACGAACTGTGTACTAGCTAACAAGCTATATACGGATAACAACCACATACGAGCCAATAAGCTACGTATGAAACAATGTACAAACCAGCCAAATAAGTCGCGTATGAGACCAACAACTACGCACGGGCCGGTCGAGCCGCGTACGAGACAACAACCTACATACGAACCAAATAAACTACGTATGAGACCCACAGCTACATACGGGCTAGTCGAGCCACGTACGAGCACAAACATAAGCAAACAACCATACAGGTAATCAACCTAGAAGCAACCAAATGTGCTTACTAGCAAACTTGATCTTCTATTATTAGAAACAACAGAAGAATCTACTAATAGTCTATGATCGGTATTCTACCAATGAAAAACCGAAGGCGACATAACAACCTTTATCAAACTAACTATTACTAGTGGTCTTCCCAATCCTTATTGCCCCTACGGATGAGGAATGTCCCCATGATAGGGTCTAATTCTAATTTGAACCTCACACACTAGAACTCACGGTTTCCTTTCAAACGAACTAGTACAACAAAGAACCTACATTCGTTCAATATTCCACTAGGATGCTACACTGTACTTTTCAAGTATGTGTGGGCTCCCTACTAATATTAACTACAACAAGGTCGTTGTCATTACAATTTCAACATGATTCTTTCCTTATTACTTCAACCTATAGCACTTTAAGCATGGCATACAATTGCAAGCATCTACCTATGACAATCTAATTATGGTACATAACATAACAACCCACCACGATACTCCTAAGTACGAATATGATTTAAGCATGTGCTTATATCAAGCTTAAGCATGAATAATCACTATGATCTAAACATGAAGTTTACTATAGTCAAGCATAAGTTAAAACTTGAGCGTGAATACTTACTACTTAGAGTATATATCTCTACTACCACCTTAAGCATGGATCTTCATTACTTAACATGATTAATCATCACAACCCAAGCATGGATATATAATTAGCATTAACCTACAATATTCCTAAGCATGAATTATAACTCCTACAATATTCAAAGCATGAATTATAACTCCTACACATTCTAAGCATGAATTATGATTAAGCATGATCATCTACTAATTTAGCATGAACAATCATTAGCATGGTCATCTACTAACTTAACATAAACAATAATTAGCATGACATCTACTAACTTAGCATGAATAATGATTAAGCATGATCATCTACTAACTTAGCATGAACATATACTTATCTAAGCATGGATATCATCTAAGCATGAATGTCTACTAACTAAGCATGAATATTTAGCATGAACGTCTACTATGAATGACATTTAGTATGAAAATATACTTATCTAAGCATGGATATCATCTAAGCATGAATATTTATTTAATCTAGCATGGTATACAACTTTCCTACAATCATCTAAGTATAGATAAATTAATCTAGCATGGTATACAACTTTCCTACAATCATCTAAGTGTAGGTAAATTAATCTAGCATGGTATACAACTTTCCTATAATTAATCTAGCATGGTATACAACTTTCCTACAATTAATCTAGCATGGTATACAACTTCCCTATAATTAATCTAGCATGGTGTACAACTTTTCTACAATCATCTAAGTGTAGGTAAATTAATCTAGCATGGTATACAACTTTCTTACAATTAATCTAGCATGGTATGCAACTTTCCTACAACCATCTAAGTGTAGGTAAATTAATCTAGCATGGTATATAACTTTCCTACAATTAATCTAGCATGGTATACAATTTTCCTACAATCATCTAAGTGTAGGTAAATTAATCTAGCATGGTATACAACTTTCCTACAATTAATCTAGCATGGTATACAACTTTCCTACAATTAATCTAGCATGGTATGCAACTTTCTTACAATTAATCTAGCATGGTATACAACTTTTCTACAATTAATCTAGCATGGTATACAACTTCCCTACAATTAATCTAGCATGGTATACAACTTCCCTACAATTAATCTATCATGGTATACAACTTTCCTACAATCATCTAAGTGTAGATAAATTAATCTAGCATGGTATACAACTTTCCTACAATTAATCTAGCATGGTATACAACTTTCCTACAATTAATCTAGCATGGTATGCAACTTTCCTACAATTAATCTAGCATGGTATCCAACTTTCCTACAATTAATCTAGCATGGTATACAACTTCCCTACAATTAATCTAGCATGGTATACAACTTTCCTACAATCATCTAAGTGTAGGTAAATTAATCTAGCATGGTATACAACTTTTCTACAATCATCTAAGTATAGATAAATTAATCTAGCATGGTATACAACTTTCCTACAATCATCTAAGTGTTGGTAAATTAATCTAGCATGGTATACAACTTTCCTACAATTAATCTAGCATGGTATACCACTTTCCTACAATTAATCTAGCATGGTATGCAACTTTCCTACAATTAATCTAGCATGGTATACAACTTTCCTACAATTAATCTAGCATGGTATACAACTTTCCTACAATCATCTAAGTGTAGGTAAATTAATCTAGCATGGTATACAACTTTTCTACGACCATCTAAGTATAGATACTTACTTCAATAAGCATAACCATCCATTTAATATTCATATGCATCTACTACAATTTAATTAAACACAACATCTACTACAACATAACATCTACTACTAAAACTCCTACTAAAATCTTTATCTAAACATAAACATCTACTACTAGCTACTTTATTTTAACACATAAGCATCTACTACCATTTTCATAAAAACATAAACATTTCTCCAATTACTTCATTTTAACAATTACTACTACTACTACGTTATTTTTACTAGTTAAGCATAAAGGGAATCTTCTTATCATACTACAACTAATGATTTGGATTAGTCTCTTTTTCCATACTAGAATTAGCATCTAATTCTTATTATTACTAGTGAACATAAAAAGAGATCTTTTTAATCATTCTACAACTAGTGATTTAGGTCTTTTCATACTAGGATTAGCATCTAAAAATGGGTTCTTTTTATTTAATATTAATAGAAAGAACTAAGAAAAATAAGTAAAGTAAGAATCCTCCATTTTGGTTCAACCAACATATGCTTTCCTTTTTTTTTTGTCCAAAATTCAATGTGTGTGTCCTACAACCAAATGGTTGTATACAAGTTCATATGCTTTATGTGTGAGTCCACATTCAAGTCCTACAACCCCAAATGGTTGTATTTACAAGTTCATATGCATATGTCTATTTTAGTCCAATTAGTAAACATAAAACAACAACTACTACTACAAAATTCCATCTTTTTGTTCTTTACTACTACTTATCACATTTCTTTTACCATCCAAAATTACAACTTATACCACAAACAACACAAAACCATATCTCAAGGAAGCACCCAAACAAAAGAAACAAAACAAGGAGGATGAGAAGAAGAAGCATTAAAAACAACAACACAACAATCAAAAGAGAAACCCCCACCTTAATCTCTTTTTGATGGAAGAACTAGACTAACTCTCCTCCTTAGCTCCTAGGAATCCTTATGAAACCTACAATGGAAAACTCTCAAGTTAGTATGGTTCCTCTCTTTCTTTTCCTTTCTTTCTTTTTGTCTTTCTAAAATGAGACAAAGGTGGAGGGATGGGATATTTATAGGTGGAGAGTGCAAATGTGCATACACACACTTGCACAAAAGCCCCTCCACAAATCATGGCCGGTTTCTACTAGGGGGAGGTGGTGGTGTGGGGGAGGTGTTATGTGAGGGAAGGGAGTTTCTAGAAGATTACCTCCTAATTCTCTTATGCATACATCTTAATCCTATGTTTAATTCTCCTACAATCCTAACTATCTAATTAGGATTGTCATGACAAGGAGAACAATTTTATCCATAAAATACATACCATATACTTTGTACAATGTACTAATCGACATACTATGCGTATGTGTGCATATATGTATGTATACCGTAAATCTTCGCATAATCCGTATAAAATAATTTAATCTTGGAAATAATAATAAAATAAGTTCTATTATTAGTTCGGAAGATCACGGTATCAATTTGATACAATACGGATGTATACTGACCGGTATATGGGTACAGATAATGTCTATGAACAAACCGGGTGAAAATCACCAAAATAATTTGATTTTGGAATCAAAAAAAATAATAATAAGATAATAATAAAATAATAATTTATACAAGGTAATATCCGTCTGGGATATTACAGAAGGATGGGGCATTCTTTAAATATCGAATGTCTCTCATTTCATTCTTTTTTAAAAAATTGGAAACACACAGAGCAACACCCCATTTGAACCGCGCAAACCAAGAGGCAACGAAGCGCCTACCCACTGAGTCGTAGCTCAAATCACAACCAATACAGTGTTTAAAATACTCAAGTATTTGGTCTCGGTTAATTTCCCCCTTTTCAAAATACACACGTTCAAACTCTATTGTTCGTCTCAATAAAATAATGCGATCAAGCTACATATTCTAAAATATCAGAGGAAAAATCTATTGAATTTCATTGTAACGATAATTCTACACAATATTAAAAAAATTCTAACACATACAGAACAACTTAATTACCACAAGAATTTACGATATACTAATCTACATCACATGACAATATTTTTCTTCTTTTTCCATGACAACTAATAATATGAGAAATTTTCTTTGGAAATCAATCTCATGAATTATTTATAAAAATCTACTCACTCTAGAAATAATCACACTATAATATTTCATATGTTAATCTACACAACTTCTAAATTTTATTTCGTAAATCTACTTTAATTAACATGTACTTCATTCAAAATTAAAGAGTTTATTCTACCACATGCATCACAATCAATGAGAATAAATTAAACCAATCTACATCTACAATTTAAATTGTATAATATTTACACATGCAACTACCCAACAAATTCAAGAGTATAAAGGAACACCCACCTTATTGAAGAATACATAGCAACAATCCCCCCTTCAAAAGAGCTCCAAAATCCACAAAAGCACACAAATCCCCACCGAAATGTCCAACCAGCAAGTACTTTCGAAAGCACCGCGCCAATATATATATATATATATATATATATATATATATATATGATCAAATAAATTATAAGTATATATGTATACATATCTCTAATATTATAATGGGAGAAGGCCTTAGTGTCATTTGTCATTTTGTCATTCTACCAACATGTGCAACACACGTACATAACTAATATAAAGAAAGTTTCCGGTTCAAATCCTCCTTACGTCAGAGTTTTTATTTTTATTTTTTGAAATTATTAAAACATGCATTGCACGTGTAAATTACTAGTACATGTAATATATGGTGAATGAGTGGAGAGAGCAAAAAAGCATTTGCTAGATGGTCAACGGAATTGGCAGAGAGAGAAGAAGAGAAAAGGAGAAGATTGTGGAAATTAAGGGGTGTTTTATAAGTTTAATTAATTAATTAAATAACTAATTACCCCACTAATCTATAATAACCACCCACTAAAAACTCAACCCCACTCCCTCCTCACCCACTTCCAAGACCAGGTCAAAACAATCCCAACGTTAAACATCCTATGGCGTGCACTTTGCACGTGTGCACGTGCACGTGCTAGTGTACACCATACAAAAATTTATCATTTTTATTTTATAAATTAAAACATATGTTTATATGCATATAAAATTAGTTTAATTAAACATTATAGTTTTCATGCATGAATAAAATTGACACACATACTTCATAATTTTTGTTTTGAAAGAGAATACGACTAATATGTGCACTGCAAAACACGTGCATCACACGTAAAATAAATATTCAAATATGAAATCAATTTTATCAATGGGAAAATATTTATAAATAATAAGAATATAATATACGAGAATATATTTTATTATACATATACCGTAGATCAATATGTACACAAAAAAACATGTGCACCGCACGTATAAAATATTTTAATCGAATAGGAGAAAAACAAATTTCCGTTTATAAAATGAATTCGAACAATTCATAAAATAAATAATTGAAATACATCGAAAATATTACACGTAACAAAATTGACACGTGCATCGATAACACATGCAATGCACGTAAAAACAACGGTTGAAATTTAATATTTAAGTTGGCACAAATAGGATAAAAATAAATTTTGAGAAGACGGAAAATGCATAAAATATCGAAATATAAAATATGTATTAAAATACATTACGGATATTACCCGTATGGAACAAAATACATGTGCGTAACACGCGAGGGACAAAATTGTCATTACTCAATTTTGCGGGGTGTTACATATCTAGACAAAAGGACTAGAATACATGGTAACATTGGTTATGGATAGGTTATGTCAAATCACTGGCATTCCCGTTACTTGAGTAACAGTGATGTATTGCTAGATACCATTCACTATTTGTAACTCTAGAATATGATTTTAGTATTACTGTCAACGTAATGGGAACCTACAGGGTCACACACTTAGAATGGACCAAAATTTGATTTAAATTCAGGAGATGAATTTAATTGGGAATCCTAATAAGACTTGGACTCCTGACATGGATGGGTAATTAATTAGATTAAATGGGCCAACTAAAGCCTACACACGAATCTGACCCAGGTCAGATTGTGAGCCCAACAACCTCCATACTCTCTTAGGGTTGATTTTCTGCATCTATATATATGATATGTTTCTGTGAAAAAGAATGAGTTGAGAAATACCCTAGTCGTCACAAAAATTGTGTGAGAGAGAGAGATCGTGAGGAACATCCCCTTCCCGCAACTAGCATCGCGGCGAGAGGGAAAGCTTGATTTGATCCGTTCATGTGGATACCGTAGAGGCACCGTAATATTACAGTGCTGTGATCGGCATACTGTGGAGACAACATGTCAATCTTGAAGGTATAACTTCTAAACATGATTTATGGTTTTCGCATGGATCCATGGTTAGGTTTCAATTTATTTTTTTTGTGATTTTTCCGCTACGTATTTATTTTGAGATTAACCTCGAAACCTAACACCTCCAGTTGGTGTAAAAGATCATCCTTCAGGAGAAGCGACCACTCCACGAGGCTCAAAGTCCTTCGTCGCTCTTTTTTCGCGGCTACCACCAAAAGAGATGAGCTAAAGAATGTATTGCTCGAGAGGAGTTTAGAAGTGGCTCATCTTAGGAGAACAATTCTCGAATTTTCTGCAGAATTCGGTCCAGGTGGTTCGACATATGCTAGCATGCCTCGTTTGAAACTTAAATTGAGAGATGATTCCCTCAGAGAGAGGCTAGTTGAGCAAGAAATGGAAATTCATCGGTTAAGATGAATTCTTGAGGGTGGTAATGTTAGGAGCACTTCTTGTTCGCGTGAAGAGCATGCTCAAGGGAGATCATTCCACAAGCTAGCCCTATGTTGCCTGGAGTTCCACAAAATCTGGGATACGCTCAAAGCAGAGTGGCAGGTTCGTCTACCAGGGCATCAGTTAGAGGGGTAGCAAGAGCAGTGAGTCCCGAAGGTACAACCCGACTTACGGGTCTGGATATCTTCTCAGATAATTCGAGAGAACGAAATAGTGTTTGAGTGTCTACTGGAAGCCGTAGACCGCGTGTGTCCCTCAAGAGGAGCGTCCCCCTACCAAGAAAGAGTTAGGATGGAGCTGAACGAGATTTTATAACCTAAAGAGTCTCGTTTCTCAATAAAGCTTATAACCAAGTTCCTCCTTTTGAAATGAGATTTCCATAAGTGTTTTGAGCAAATATAGTTGTAAGTTGTGTTTTTTTTATATATTAAGTTTGTGTTTGTTCAGAGAGCAGGGCATTCGAATGGCGAGATGAACATTGCATGCTTGCTCATGGCAAGCATCTAATGCAGCTCTATGAACCGCGAGTGGACTCTGCACCTATCTAGGTTGTTCCAGGAGCACTCAAATGGCGAACCAAGCCCCATGCACTTGATCGGGGGCATGTGGATAGGGTGGTTCAATGAACCACAAGTGGACTCAAAACAGTCATGACGACGAGTTTTGGGAGCAATGGAGTGGCAAACCAAACCCCGTGTAGTTGCTCGGGGGCATGCAGCTAGGGCGGTTCTATGAACCACGAATGGACTCCGCACCTGTCTGGACTGTTTTAGGGGCATTCGAACAACGAATCAAATTCCGCCTTCCTGCTCATGGTCAAATGGGTAAAGTGGTCTTATGAACCGCGAGTGGACTCTGAACAGTAATGACGATGAGTTTTGGGAGCACTCAAGTGGTAAACTGAACCCCACACACTTGCTCAGGGGTATGTGGTTAAGACGGTTCTATGAACCACGAATGGACTCCGCACCTGTCCGGATTGTTTCAGGAGCATTCGAACGGCGAACCAAACTCTGAATTCTTTCTTAGGGAGCAAGTGGCTAAAGTGGTTCTATGAACCATGAGTGGACTCCGAACGGTAATGACGATGAGTTTTGGGAGCATTCAAGTGGAGAACCAAACAATGTGCACTTGCTCAGGGGCATATGGCTAGGGCGGTTCTATGAACCACAAATGGACTCTGCACCTGTCCGGACTGTTTCAGGAGCATTCGAACGACAAACCAAACTCTGCCTTCTTGCTGGGGGGCAAGTGGCTAAAGTAGTCCTATGAACCGCGAGTGGACTCCGAACAGTAATGACGAGGAGTTTTGGGAGCACTCAAGTGGCGAACTAAACCTCGCACACTTGCTTGAGGGCATGTGGCTAGGGCAGTTCTATGAACCAAGAATGGACTCCGCACATGTATGGATTATTTCAGGAACATTCGAAAGGCAAAACAAACCCCACCTTCTTGCTCGGGGAGCAAGTGGCTAAAGTGGTCCTATGAACCGTGAGTGGAATCCGAAATGTAGTGACGACGAGTTTTGTGAGTACTCGAGTGGCGAACTGAATCCCGCACATTTGCTCGAGGGCATGTGGCTAGGGCGGTTCTATGAAGCACAAATGGACTCCACACTTTTCGAGTGTTGGACACTCATACGGAGAGATATACCCCACATACTTGCTCGGGGGCAAGCATGCCCGTGCGAATTTATGGATCCTGGAAAGATCCCACAATTGTTTGTTGGAGTGCTTGGTGACTAGATGGTGTTCGCTTGGGCATGCACCATATGTCTATCTTATTACTTCCTCAGGTTGAACAATTCAAGGAGTTGTTGATGTATTACAAGGAATTTTGTAAAAGAAAAGACTAATTTTATTGAATGATTCAAACTTAAGCGGCTGCTTCAATGCAAGCCAATTATTACATGTTGTGATTGTTATAATTTTCGGCCTTTGTTACATGTTTGATGCTAACTATTATGCGATGGCGTTAAGCGCTCTCTTTGTACTTTATGAGGTGCTCAGTGTTCCAAGTTCTGGATGTCATCCCCCCTCCCCCCCCCCCAGTTTTCAAGTCGGTAAGCCCCCTGGGCGGACTACTTGTGAGACTTTTTATGGTCCTTCTTAGTTAGGGGCGATTTTCCCTTTTCTTTCTGGGATTCAATATCTCAAGATTTCTTATTATAAAATCTTTCTACTCTCTGTTGGTAGATGTGTTTTCGGAGAGTAGACTTCTCTCGGACTTCCTCGAGGAGGTCAAGATTGGCTCGAATGTCATTCGAGTTTTGCTTTTCATCAAACGAGATGAGGCGAGGAGAAGGTATTCCTACTTCTACAGGAATGAGAGCTTCTGTACCAAATGTTACGTTGAACGAGAATTCTTTCATGGGGATTCTCTTCGTAGTTCTATAAGACTATATTACACTTGGGAGTTCTTCAACCCATTGTTCCTTTGGGGCTTCACCAAGCATCTTCTTGAGGTCATCCAAGATTTGTCGATTGGCGTTCTCGGCTTGACCATTGGTCTGGGGGTGTAATATTAAAGAGAAATGCTGCTCAATACTTAGGTCGGTGAAAAACTTATGGAACCCCTTACCAGAGAACTGAGTCCCATTATCTGTGATCAAGGTGCGGGGGATCCCGAATCGGCAAACCACGTTCTTGCAGAAGAATCGCTGAACTTTATGCTTAGTGATTGTTGCAAGTGGTTCCGCTTCTATCCACTTTGTAAAATAATCGATAGCAACCACTAAGAAGGTTTGATGTTCGCTTGCAGGGGGAAGGGCCCAAGAAGATCCACATCGCGAATGGAATATGGCTTGACACGGAACTAAGGTTGGCTTGGGGGATCCGCTTGATAGAGGAGTGTTTCTGGCATGGGATGCATTAGCGGACATAGGTTTGAGCGTCACCGATGAGAGTGGGCCAATAGTAACCATGATTAAGTACCTTCCATGAAAGGGATCTTGCGCCAAGATGACTGCCGCCTATCCCTTCATGAACTTCTTTCAAGGCGTAGTTGGCTTCTTCAGGGAAGAGGCACCGAAGGTATGGTCGACCATCAACTTGAGTATAGGAGCGCTTATAGAGGTCCCTTCTACAAGTATGTACCTTTGAGCCTTTACTCAAATTTTTCTTGATTCTTTGGTATCCACAGAGACGGTCCCTTGGTCGAGAAAATCGACTAAGGGTTTCATCCAACAATCTTCGGGTGCTCGAGGGGCTATAGCCATGAGCTCCAGTGTCTCTTCTTCAATGTTTGGTCTGAGTAGGACTTCAATCAGCACAGTATAGTTGAGTCTGTCAAACGACGAGGAAGCGAGCTTGGAGAGGGCATTTGCTTACTCGTTTTCATCTTGCAAAATGCGAGTGACTTTGACTTCTGTGAAGGTAGATATGATCTTCTTTACGTACATTAAGTACTTGACCATACGGTCATCCCTCGCCTCGTATTCTCCTCGGATCTGGTTCACCACTAATTTGGAGTCACTGAATACTCCGACTCTTTATGACCCCTATTTTTTTTCTAGAAGGAGGCTGGTAATCAGGGCTTCATACTCGGCCTTATTGTTAGAAGATGGAATACTAAGGCGTAGCGAGTACTGCAGTATGAACTCATCAAGACCAATCAAGATAACCCCAGCTCCACTCCGTTCGAGGCAAGAGGACTTGTCTACGTACACGCTCCATGGTGGGGGGTTATCTCCGTCCTTGGGAGGATTGGAGATTGTGCTCTCGACGATAAATTCGGCTAAGGCTTGGGCCTTAATTGCGGTTCTGGGGAGGTAGGTGATATCATGTTGTCTTAACTCAATTGACCACTTATGAGTCTCTCTGAGCTTCCAGGTTTGTGGAGGGCTTGCTTGAGTAGTTGATCGGTGAGGACTCATATGGAATGGGCTTGAAAGTATGGTCTGAGCTTTCGAGCGGTCGTCACTAAGGCATAGATCATCTTCTCCATCTTCGAGTACCGGAGTTCAGCATCATGGAACACCTTAATTACATAGTAGATCAGCTTCTGCTCCCAATCTTCTTCTCTTGCCGATACAGCACTAAGGGTTTGATCCGAGGTGGCCAAGTAGAGGTAAAGGGTTTCTCCGGGTGTAGGCTTGCTTAAGATGGGAGGATGGGTGAGGTGTTCTTTGAGGCTCTCTAAGGCTTCTTGCTGCTCTACCCTCTACTCGGAATTCTTCGCTCCCCGAAGAGCTTTAAAGAAAAGAAGGCATTTCTCCCCCGATTTGGATAGGAAGCGTCCAACGGCAGTGAGTCGACCTGTAAGCTTATGAACTTCTATGATCTTTGATCTTCTCAGGATTGACTTTAATTCCTCTTTGACTCACCATAAATCCCAATAACTTCCCCGTGGCAATCCCAAAGGCACACTTCGAGGGGTTCAGTCTCATGTTGTTGACCCGGAGTACATTGAATGCTTCTTGGAGGTCGGATACATGGTTTTCTTTCTTAAGGCTCTTTATGAGCATATTATTCATGTACACATCCATGTTTCGGCCGATTTTTTCTCTAAAGACTTGATTCACCAAACAATGATATGTAGCCCCGAGGTTCTTCAACCCAAATGACATAACTCGATAGCAATAGAGTCCCTGATTGGTGATGAAGGGTGTCTTTGGGATATCTGGCAGAAATATTCAGATCTGATTATATCCCGAAAATGCATTTATAAAGCTTAATAACTCATGGCCTAAGGTGGCATCTATCAATTCATTTATACTCAGCAGAGGAAAGGGATCCTTTGTGCATGCTTTGTTGAGGTCAGTGAAGTTTATACAGATTCTCCACTTACCATTGACCTTCTTGACCATTACGACATTTGCTAGCCACTCATGGTAACTAACTTTTTGGATGAATCGGGCTACTAGGAGCTTCTCAACCTCTTCTTTGATGGCTTGTTGCCTTTCAGGCACAAATTTGTGGTACTTCTGCTGGATATGCTTGGCTTCTGGATTCACTCTGAAGCGGTGCATAATTAAGTCCTCGGCAATGCCCGACATATCTTCAACTGTCCAAGCAAACAGGTTCTGATTCTCCCTGATGCAGGCGATGAGTTTCTCCTTAAGTCGGTGGGGGGAGTGCCTTTCTCAACCGGAAACACTTAGCTTTATCCTCTTCGGAGAAAGGGATTTCTGCTAGTTTGTCCACGTGTTCAGAGTTGGCTTGTCCCATATCAAGGGGGAGTTCCAGGGCATTGAGGGGAAGGAACGAGCCCCCTATTGTAGCAGTATAGCATGTCCGAGCAGCTTCCTGACTCCCCTTAGCTTCCCCTACTCCTAATGTCGTAGGGAACTTCATTTTCAGGTGGTATGCTGAGGCGACTACTTGGATAGCCGCTAACCCTAGGCGACCGAGTATAGCACTATATGCGGATTTCATATCGACCACCATGAAGTCTAGTGCTTCTTTGCGAGTAGCTGGAGCCTTCTAAAGTTATATAAAGGGTTACAATTCCCTCGATCATGACAGGGGCCTCGGAGAATCCATGGAGGGTGTACCGAGTAGGATTGAGGCGATCCCTCTTAAGCTTGAGTCCTTCGAACACGTTTAGAAAGAGGATGTTGTCTAAACTTCCGTTATCGACCAGAACTCTGTGCACTTCATGATTTACCATACACATGATGATCACAAGTGCGTCGCAATGAGGTGTTCAGACACCTTCCAGATCTTGATGTGAGAAAGTGATGCTAGCTCCTGGGCTTTCCGGAGGCGGGATGTTGTGCACTGAGTTTACTTCTCGAACAAAAGCTTTTCTTGACAAGCTGGAGGCTCCCCCCATGGGCCTTCCTTGGATATGAAATATCTTTATCCACCCCGATTTCTGGGACTCAGTTGGCCTCTCCACTCGCCTATTGGCTCCCCTTGGAGGAGGATGTTTGGTGTCATTTATTTGAAAAAAAATGGTGAGGTATCCTCTTCAGAGCAACTCCTCCACCTCATCCATAAAGGCTCCACAATCAGCTGTAAGGTGGTCATGATCTTTGTGGAAGGCACACCACTTAGTTTTATCCTGCTGCTTGCTTGGGGCTTTTTTTGTGGATGGGGTGGGTGGGGGGGAGGGGGGAGGGGGATCCCGTCCTTTTCAACCTCCATAAGGATGGCGGATATGCTTGCATTTAGTGGGGTGTTATTCTCAAAACAAGGCATGGGAGGCGGGCGTTGCTGACCCGAGGCATCCTTCTGAGATTTTCGGGGTTCATCTTCGTTAGTGCCTTTCCGTTTGTTCTCGGACGGAGGCACCTTCTACTCTTGGGGAAGGATCGCCTCTTCGACTCGGATATACATCTCGACTATTTGAATGTGGTCAGAGAATTCCCAAGGTGATCTCTTTACGAGGGAAGCTTTGACGTCATCATGTTTGATATTATATCTGAACGCAACCATTGCCACCGAGGAATCGAATGGGGGGATGGATCTGGACTCAGCCGTAAAGCATTGGAAATAGCTCTTGAGGGACTCCCAGTCCCTTTGCTTGAGATCTAATGATGAAGCACTGGTCTTAAGGGGCTTCGCTCACGCCCCTTTGGAGAGGGAGTTCTCCTGGACCTTGGTCTCCAAGACGAAGGACTTCTCCTACTCCCCCGCTGCTCGGATGGGAGGCTTCTTCACAAGCCCTCCTCTCATTGAGACGGGTTCGAAGGTCAGACCTCTGTTGGCGACTGACAATGACCGGACAAAGGCTGGGTTGTGGTTGAGGGAGTGAAGAAGGGGTAGAGATGTAATCCGATCCTCTGTTTTCAACAAAGGGCCTTGCGGATGGTTCGGGATGACTCCGGTGAGAACCCTCCAGCACAGCTTCTCCAGGTGGAGGCTGAACTTGTTGAAGGAGGGCTCCTCTCGTTGAGGTTGCATTTGCTGGAAGGTGGGAGGAAGGTCCTCTAGAGGAGGAGGTGGAGGAAGATGGTTGGCTCGTCGGCTTGGGGCCGCCGCCTTTCCTTTCCCCTTAGGAGACATATTGGAAAAGTGTTTTCACCGGTGAAGTTTGGTTGAATTTTCTTTGCTTTTCCCATAGACGATGCCGATCTGTTGTTGTTTTTTTTTATATGGGAGCAACCAGATGGTGTGGATCCTTTGGAGGAACAATCAAGAATTTGACCCTTTGACTTTCGATGGTGCTGATTGCCTTTGACTACGATTAACCTGACGATCTGACTCATTTGCATCGTAAGATTCGATTCGTGCGGTGACAATCGCCTTCGCTAACCTGCAAGAAGTCTGAGACACCAGGGCTGATTCCGGCGATAGACCCTCCGATGCTCAGGTCAAAAATCAAGAAGACTTTAAAAGAGATTTTGGGGGAGAAAATACTGATTACCTATTTTTGATGGAGGGGGGGGGGGTTATTTATAGTCACTTTTGGCCAGTTTCGATCTAATGATTTATCCCTAATTTCTAGTGTTTTTTGGATTTAACCACTTATCTCTTCTTTATAAATAGATAAGAGTGGTTGGAGAGTGTTTAAACTTCCTTTAGGATAAGAGATATGATTTTTGAACCACCTCTTATGGATAATTATGGGTTTAAATCATATTTAAACAGCCTGAATCCATTCTCGTTGGGCTGATAGGACAATCCAGTAAGACAGATCCATTTCTGAATTATTGGGTTTGAAATAGGCCCAATTTTCATTTCATGGACCCGTTTATAAGTGAAATTATCATTTTTCCCCTAAGAGTTTTAAGATTCGAGCTCGATTTGAACGGTCCTGATTTAGTTCTATTTTTACCCATATCAGTCATACATACAAGAATACCTTTGCCCATAATAAGAGTATTGTAAATGATTCGGTCAAAGCTTTTTATACTATTTAAGCATGGCTTATACTTAGAAAGCCAGTTGAATGGACTCCATATAAACAATATCCTTGTAGTTATAGGCACTAAGAGCATCCACAGTCGTTTGCTAAATACTCAAAAATTAGAAATAGCTTTAGGAAATAGGCATGTAGTCGTTCACTAAAAACTCAAAATTTAGAATAGGAATCTACAGTAAACTGCTAAAGTTAGAAGTCGGTTTAGGCGATTGCTAAATATAGGGGACGGAGGATGTTAATCCGTTTAAGGGTTGGGATGGATGAAGATCATCCGTCTAGGAAAATAAAAAAATAAAAAAATGATAGACGGGTGAAGATACTCCGTCTGTTGTCGAAAACAATTTTTTTTTAAAAAAATAATCACTGAAAAAAACCCAAACGGATGATGTTCATCCGTTTGGTGTTTTATTTTATTATTTTTGATTTTTTATTTTTGATTTTTTTTGCTTTTTTTTAAAACAAAAAATAAATAAATAATCATCCGTTTGGTCAGTTTTTGACTCTTTTTTATTTTGATTTTTTTTATAATTTTAAACCCAAAAAAAAAAATTTAAAAATTGAAAAAAAAGTCAAACTAACCAAACAGATGATCTTCATCCGTTTGGTATGGTTTTGACTTTTGTTTATTATTTTATTGTTTTTTTTGTTTAAAATCACCGAATAACTATTATAAATTTTTTTTTAAAAATAATTTACGAAGGTAAATGATGTTCATCCTTCGTTTTTAATTTTAAGATTTGAACGACTACAGCGTGCTACTTCTATTGCTATTTCTAAATGCTATCTTTAGCAATGAGAATAGCAAACGACTGTGGATGCTCTAATAACTTATATTGAACCCCCCAAAAAAAAACTTCCCATTGTGCAATGATTTTTTTTTTTTCTTTCTCCTAAATGGGGAAACTTAATTGCAACAAGTTGAGGAATTAAAAGATATTTATACAAATATACATACTTGAAAGGACAAATATGTACAACCCATAATTTAATCGAAGTCCCAAGTACAGAACAAAGATTATCATATTAAGAAATGAAAGAGAAAACAGCTTTTTCCGTATTACTACTCATTAACAGATGTTTCTAATTCCGTATAGCTCACCCTAAATTGCAATTTCCATTTAACTATTTCGGCCGACTTTTAAATTGATTAATTGGAACTTATATGCAACATCATAAAAATTTTGATTTGTTGGACCAATTTTTGAGAAAAAAATCATAAGTAGAATATCTAGAAGAGAATAAAAACACAAGAACAGAAAGATTGTTTTGAAGAAACAAAACCTTTCCACTTAAAATTCTTCCTGATAGGTAGTTCAACGGATAAGAATTTTTCATAATATTGCAATTGAGATTCTTATTTTACTCTTTTGGAGTTGATTGAGGTAGTAATATGAACTGATCTTTTTCCGAAATTAAAATATTTGTGCGTAACGTGGGAAAAACCTCAGGAAAATTTGGAAGCACAGGGACTAAGTTCCATTAATAAACGAAAGGGTTGGATTTTTATGTAAACATGGATATTTAGGGATCATTCAAGCAGTACAGCACATGCTTTAAGATGCGTGCTCCCTCTAATCAATCCAAAGGCTAGCAAAATATGACTAAATTGACCTCAACCTATACTTGGTAGGGATGCTCTCGGATAAGGATATATGTGATTCGATCCGTATCCGAATTCGAATTTTTGTGAATATGGATATGAAAAATTCAAATCCGGGCGGATACGGATACAGATTTAGATATCCATATTCAAAAAAATGCGGATACGAATACGGATACGGATATTCTTTTTTTTTTATGAACCGATACGGATATTCTTAAAAAAAGCATATTCGGATAAGGATATCCGCTTATTTTATAATATATTTATTTAATAAATATATATAGTTATATACTTTTAAAAATAACCCTATCCTAATCTTCTAAAGTCTAATACTCTCCTATTTTCTATAAAAAAAAAACTCTTCCCCTTCAGTTCATCCCCGTCCCCTTCACTTCAGCCCGTAGAAAATTAACAAAAAACAAAACAATCCCTTTCCCTTCAGTCGTTAAAATTCCTTCTAATCATGAGATCACCGTCGAATTTCTTCTCATCACCGTCGATTACTCCGACCAAATTCATCTCCTACCTGCTCTTCCACCTATCCTCATCATGCTCCCCAAATCGGAAACCCTAGTTTCCAAATCGGGAAACTCCCAAACCCTGTCTCTTCTTCTCCGTCTCCAACCTCCTCGCCTTCGATTTGTTGCTGTTTGTTGTTGTTGTTGCAATCTTTACCGCCGACAAAAGCCAGAGTTCACGATATGGTATAAATATTTCTCTCTCCCCCTATCTTTGAATTTATTCTTCTTCGTATTTTTGTAGTTTTAAGTTAGCTATATCTTCACAAGTGAAAAGTGATAAATTAAATGTTATTATGTTGTATTCTTTTTAACTGAAAATATTGTTCAATTGTTCATCATGGCTTCTGCTAATGAACAATCTATCACTCAACCTATTAATACCGAATCATCAAGTAATTCAAATTTTCAAATACGAAAACCATTAAGAAATAGATCGGAAGTGTGGAAAGATTTTGAAAAATATGATGAGGATGTAAAAGAAATGGTGGATGGGAAAGAGGTAGTAGTAAAATGCAAAAAAGCCGAGTGCATACATTGTCATTTCAAAACTAGTGCGGGAAGTAGACTTGGAATTACACACCCAAAGAACCATATAACTGTTCGTTCTATCCTATTTCCAAGATCACAATGATCTAATATCTAATCTAATCTCAAATAAAATAATAAGAACAAAAATCAATAAATTTTACATTCCAACTTTGATTTCTTGTTTCTTTCTCCTTCAATTCTAACTTTAGTTCTTCCTCTCCTTTTCTTCTATATCCTGGAGGGAGGTACAAGAGAGTCCACGAGGTTTTACCCTTGTTCGTATATTTATAGAGGAGATGAAAGCCTAGGATCAGGAATTTTGGGAAATCCTAGTTGGGATAAAATTACAATACTGTCAACTATATATTTATATTTTTCTCCCCAACTAAATCTAAATTATTATTAGACCCCTATCATAATATAGTTCTACAAGACACCCCTACTTTACCGATATTCACAAATGCACCCTTGGAATTCGTGATACCACCTCCATGTGACAAGTTGTAACTTAAACCTTGTTTTTAGCACCGTTACATTTACCCGATACCCGGACCGGACCCGGACCCGGCATTTGACCGGAACCGACCCGATCTATACGGGTATGGGTCCGGGTCCTAAAATAAGACCTGATGCACTTTCTTTTCCGGGTCTGGGTCTGGGTCCGGGTCCGCTCAAAATAGAACCGACCCGGACCCGTTAAAAAATAACCCCAAACATATAGAATTTGAATAATAGGGTTATAGGAATATACATATAAAAGTAATTGTTGCAGATAGGTATGTAAATATAATATTAATTCATGTACTTAAGTGCAAAAATTATTAGAATCGTAGGGTATCGGGTGCAAAAATACTTAAGTGCAAATATTTATTCTCTACTACTGGACCCGACAGGTAATTTTTTTAACTAGGACCTGGACCCGGACCCGGTTCTTGCAAGTCCGAATTTGGGTCCAATTTTTTGGACTCGTGAGGTACCGGGTCCGGGTCTGGGTAGTGGAGGAACTGGCCCGATAGGATCCGATACCAGCTCTACTTTTTTTTTCACATTAAACATTTTATACAATTTGACAATGACTCTAAAAAAAAAATTTTACAAAAAAATTGTATATAATAAAATATTTTTTCTGTAAAATATACTCATGGGATTTTACTGTCAGATTATAACCTTCGTTAAATGAACAAAGGAATATCTTCTCTTTTAGAGATAGAATTCCGTATTGCAAATACATGTTCTTATATTTCTAATAAGACACATCCAATGCATAGAGGTATTGGTCTAGAAGGACTCACTCTTTGATTTATCAAAATGCACGATATTAAAAAAAACGAGTTGACTATATGCTCAGGATTTATAGGTCATGTTTATATTACCTTTAATGATCCTATTATTCTTCTATTGTTCGAGTTGACTGTCTTGCGGTTATTTACAAGTGTAATCATTCTTCGTTCCATCAATTGTACTAAGCAAACTAGCACAACAAGTTCGAGTCTACCCTGTCACTTGTTGTGCTACAGTCTGCTAAATAGAATGTCCAGTTCTATTATAGACTGTGAATATGTTCTTTGTGCATAGACTTAATTACTATGCAATATGGACCATGTTGATGCACAATATCAATATTTGTGAATAAACAAAAAATTGCTCTATTAATAAAATGATAAATAAATAAATTTATTTCTGTCTAATCATATAACCCTACAACTTCTACTTGCACTCATAGTTTAAAGATAAACTTTGAGGACATACTAACAATCACTCAAAAAATAGCAATATGATCCCTCTTAAGACCCATGCGGCCCAGATGAGACTCAAAACTCTTTTGCGGCAATGTCTTTGTAAAAGGATCTGCGACGTTATTAGCTGTTGGTATCTTAGTTATGGCGATTTCTTCAGTGATGACAAAATCTTTGATGATGTGATACTTCCGCTTAATGTGTTTTGCCTTCTTGTGGTTTCTTGGTTCCTTGGATTGTGCAATTGCACTAGTATTGTCACAATATAAAATCATAGGTGATAATGCTAATGGTACAACTCCAATATCTGAAAGAAACTGTCTGAACCATACTGCTTCTTTAGCTGCTTCAGACGCAGCCACATATTCAGCTTCCAATGGTGGAATCAGAAATACAAGATTGCTTCACACTCCTCCAACAGATGGCCCTTCCACCCAAGGTGAAAACATATCTAGAAGTAGACTTACTAGCATCTTTGTCTGATTGGAAATAAGAATCAGTGTAACCTCTTGGTAACAATTCGGAACTGCTGTATACTAACACATAATCTTTTGTAGCATTGAGATACTTCAATATGTGTTTGACAGCTAAACAATGTCGGAAGCCTGGATCTGATTGATATTTGCTGACCATGCCAACTGCGTAACAGATGTTTGGTCCTGTACAAAGCATAGCATACATGAGACTTCTTGTAACTACCGTTTCAGTTCTTTTCATTTTTTTCTTTATTGTAATATTTTATTTGCATTTGAATAAAATACTCTATATGTTTTTCCTTGACCATCTCAATTAAATTTTGTTCATGAGTTATTCTTTTTCTTTTTATTTGTCTATCTACCTTGTAGATTTTATTTCGATTGAATTGTCAATTTTATTGATCCACGTTGTCTTCAAATCCATCTCTTTTTGAACCCAAAATCCAATTGCAACTATTTCTAGACCCAAACCGATTATTATTGGATCCTAGCCCATTAACCCAACAAACTAATTGCATCCTATAAATAATACCCTATTGCAAACCCTAAAAACACAAAAACTCAAACCTAAATCTAGCCGTCTCTCTCTCTCCTCTCTCATCCCGTCAGCTGATCAACTCCCTCTTCCTGCCCAAACCTTCCACCCATCTCCTGCGACCCATCAGCGTCGTCAGCACCTGCTCCGACGAGCCACCTCGTCGAGTTGCTCATCCCAGCACAGCCGCGACCTCTCCGCTCTACTGCTCCCCTGTTTCCAATCGACGAGCAGCAGCAGCCAACGCCTCTAGTCGACGCCGCCTATCTCCGACCAGCGATGCCACCAACATTAGCCAATGCCATCGACCTCCCCTTTCCCTTGTTGTTGCCACTCTTAGCTGTTGTTGCTTTGGTTTCTTGTGCACGTAGTGTGCACGTGTGTGATTGATGGGTTCGTGTTTGTTGCTCCGAGATTCTCATCCCGTTATTCTTTTTTATTCAAATTAATCTTTTTATTCAAATTAATCGTTCATAAGGCAAGTCACTTTTTCCTCTTGAATTGAATATTGTATCAAATTCAAGTTTTTATTAAAATTCTTGCATGTAGATCCAATCGTTCATCGTATCGTATACTATTGTTCCTCTTTCATTGAGTATATTGAGGGTTTACATGAGCTAACCCAAATATTCTCGACTTCGTGCCTTTGTTGACTCCAAAAATTGAATCTTTCATGCATTTATGTAGTAGTGATAGTATAATTTATTAACAACATGCAAATAGATTATTGTACAATTAATTGCTAGGTTGTGTGATTGGATGATCGATTGATGTTTTGTTGTCGCTAAATTAGTGTATGTGTGTATTCTTAATGATGTTTACCATGCTATTCCACCTACCATGCTGATTATAAGATTTATTGACTAATTGTAGTGGAACCCATCATGTTAGATCGCTTTATTTCATGATATATATTGAAAATCTGTATGTTTGTTGTCTGTCTGAAATTTCTGAGAAGTTTTTGACTCAGTATTTGACACCAAAATCAATAACTTTCTGAATAAGAGTTGTATTCCTATGTCACTAGTTTTCAGAACATCTAAGATCTTTAAATTTCGAATTGTATTGTAAAAGTTATGATGATTTTACTACTGCTGCGTTTTATTTCCAGAATTTCAGATTCATATATGTTTTCATGTTTAAACTATTATAAAGCCAAATTAATGTTAGAATAATGTTCTAGTAATTTCCAGAATGATAGTTAACTTATTTAGGAGTCTAAAGAATATTTTTGATGAATTTATAATTGAGTTTTTGCTAATTCTAAAAATATAACAAATTGGTGTTGAGTTTCAGTTAGAACAAGTAATCTGTAAAGAATGTGTATTTGACCTAGCTGCTATTGTTGGATTTTGTACTTTAAATATGCATTGGAATCGTTGGGAAGTTTAGTTTCCAAAATTTCTGACGGTTTCAGTTTTTAATTTCTGTAGCAGCAGAAAAACTGATTTTCGTACAATGACCTCCTGCTGTCAAGAAATTCATTTTCCATATTTTCTTAATATAAGTATGTGTATATATATATATATATATATATATATATGTATATGTATATTTTTTTTTATTGTATTGCATGAATTGAAATGTATATGTTGCATTGCATGATCCTAATGTTCTATTATCATCATTCTATTTGTTTCATCTAAAGTTATCATCCTATTATTCTTCTATTGTTACTATCGTTCATCTAATGTCTCTAAATTGCATAATGTATTTTTTTTTTGAAGAAAATGTGGAATCTGGCCATCCTGTTTCATTAATAAGTGCATAATGTATTGTTGCATTGAGAAAATAATTAACAAGCCGGGATTTAAGGGATTCACTAGAGTAGTTGATGATATAGTGACTATACTCGGAAGTGTGAGCCATGTTTTCCAAAATAATGTGTGTCGGCTAGTGTTATCGTTATCGATTTATTGTTGGATTACTGACTACAGTATCCCAATTCATCGTGTATTGTTTTAGTGTTATTGTGCCGACCAGTGTGCACCAATATTGCAATTAATATTATCGTGCCGTGTACATGATCTATAGAATCTTTCACTTAAGTCTAAAAGAAATTGATTGTATGCATCGAACCTGTAGTTATGGGATGCAGTAGTACGTGCATTAGTTAGGCTAAAAATTGATAGACTTAAGAATCGACACAACATCGACATTGAATATTGTACATCATTATTTCTATTCATATCGAATATTGTCTAAGTGTTATTGACATCGACCATTGAATATTGACATCGAATATTGAACCATTATTTATAACCATTGCATCGATTCTCATTGATATTGATTATTGCTATCGTCTCATGTTATTGATTCCTGCTGATCCATTGAATTCATTGTTATTTCATTATTCCATTGTTTCCTTGCTTTCTCTACTTGTTGTCCATGAATTGCTCTTAGGACAATTTTCTCCTCTTTTTAGATGAAGTGTTCACAGGTGATCGAGGAGAATTACTTGCATGAATTGGAGAACAAGCATTCTAAAGATTTATTGCTTTCTAGTTGAATGTTATTTCATTAGACTTATTGTATTGAAACTTATTATCATTGTGTTTGGATTTATTATTGTGTTGGGCTTATATCCTGGATATTATTATTTATTTCCAGATGTTGGATTATAGTATTTGGTTATTTCATATTGTGTTATTCCAAGTAGTATTGTTCATGTGGTTGTTCTTATTGCCTGCGCAATTGTTTTATATTGTTATTATTGTTGAGTTGAATGGATAAACAGCTTATGAGTGATGCAAGTCATTCGCTGGTCCAATGTCACGTTCTTGTGTTTCGTATTTTCAGGAAGCGGGGGGTGATAAGGTTTATAGTGGTATCAGAGCCCGGTTTGGATGATATATCAGTCCAACGTGACTAACATATGGAGGTTTGGCTTTGACTGATATTTTGGTCAGATTTGGGTTTTTGCCGGTTTGACTCAACAGTATGTGCAATGCAGAAATCACATGAATAGTTGATAACCAACTCATGATCTGGATGCTAACCATTTAATTTTTATTGTAGACCATGCTAGAAAAGGTGCTTCATCTTTCCGGACTGGGGATGATCAATCTGATGAGCCGACTATTACACAGATGATGCAATAGATGATGCAGATGCAGCGAGAGCACAATGAACTGAAGAGGGTGGCTTTTGAAGCTACCAACGGGGAACCCGTTGTACCAGCACCCGGATTGCTGCCACCGAGACCTGGTAATGTGGCAGATTTCATGAGGCTCCATCCAGATAAATTCTCAGGCACTGAGGGTCCGCTTGAAGTCGAGCAATAGCTTATTCGGACAGAGTAGCGGTTGATCGCAGTACGGATCTCGGATGTCAATCGTGTGGATGTTGTGAGCATCCAACTTTTTGCTCTTGCCCATATCTGGTGGCTAGCTGAGGCTGAACGACTGGGGCGACCCATCCACTGGGCCATCTTCACTGAGAGCTTCCTCACGAAGTTCTTTCCTAATGCCCCCAAGAATGAAATGGAACGACAGTTTGTTTCACTAACTCAAGTTTTTCAGATAGTGTTTAATCATGCTTTTTCGTTGTTATTTCATAAAGTACCGACGTTAAACTAAATATTGTCTTGAATTAGGGGAGTCAGATCGTGGACGAGTACGCTGCGGAATTCACCCGACTAAGTCATTTTCCTACTTCTATGGTAGCGAATGACGAAGATAGAGGCCTTCATTTCTTGTTGGGCTTGGATATTGAGATTCAGGACCGTCCTGCTTCCCTGCGACTTCATTCTTGTGCTGATATCGTGGATGTTGCTAGAATTCAAGAGCAGACTAGTATGAGGAGGCATGCCATTTAGGGGTCTGTTCCACACCCTGTTGCTTCCAGGCCTTCTGGAGGGCCTATTAGGAGGCATGTTCCGACCTTTCCTGCTAGGGCATTGCCGTACCCACCTGCTGTTCAGAGGTCAGATCTGATTAGTTCATACTGTCGGAAGACTAGGCATTTGCGCCAAGATTGCAGAATTGCAAATCGCCTGTGCCTCTGTGTGGAAGCAATGATTACATGGTTCGTGATTTCCCAAGGTCCAGATCCCTTGCACCAGTTGGAGGTTCCGCTCTGCAGGGAGCACTTGCTCGTGGTCAGGGCGGACCACCACTCCCACCTCAGAGGCAGGTCTTTGATCAGAGGAGAGCCGCTCCTAGGGGTAATCTTCCTGCAGGTCGTGGTCAGGCCTACAACCTGACTACACAGGATTCTGAAACCGCTTTGGGCGTTGTTGCAGGTATATCTTTAGTTGTGTTTATTTGGATTTTATTTTTTCCCTTGCTACCTTGTTATTCTATTCTAGTGCTTTATCATGTTATCCTTCCATTCATGCATGTTTATTACATTTTGCTTCTGCATATTGTATTCACATCTTTGACTTCTTGCTAGGTATTATCATTGTTCACTTCTTTCCCACTCATGTTCTTTTCGACTCTGATGCTACTCATTCCTTTGTTTCCTCCCATTTCGTCGACCTGCATCACTTGGCTAGCAGTGCTATGCCAGCAGCATGAAATACTACTACAAGTGTAGGTGTTGTCGTGTGTTCTCATATCTGTGAGCAGAGTCCTTTAATTATTGGTGGTGTTGATTTTGTTGCCGATCTGATTCTCATCATTAATTCTGGTTTTGATGTTATCTTGGGGATGGATTGTCTTGGTGTCACTGATGTGAATATTTGCAAGCGTACAAAATCGCAACAAGTAGTATAGTTAAGCGAAAAGAGTGTCGAACCCACAAGGACTAATTATTTTACTAAGTACCGAAATTACTAGATTAGCTACTATTTGGAAAATCGAAATTAATAAAGAAAGCAACTAAATTAAATTAATCTAAAGAACTAACTAAATTAACTAAAATGTGCGAAATCCAAAATTTTTGTGATTTGTTAATGGCAAAATTAATTCTAGGGCTTTGGATTTCACCTAGTTAATCCCACACAATTTATAATTCCATATGAATAAAAAGATTATTTTTCCAAGTTGTGGACCCAAATCTCTAAATTATTCAATATTCTCTCTCAAGCAATATCAAAATTATTCCCAACTAATTATTTGTCATAGTTCATGCACAAATTACCAATTGAAAATTCATTAAATCTATGAATTTCTTAATGGTCAAATTAACAGCAGTTCGCTCTTGTAACGTTGTTTAATTTTTATTAATCACAAATTACCAGTTTGGTCTCTTCATGATCTAATAGATCATACAAACGTCTGTTAACCAATTGTACACATTAAAAATGAAAATCAAACACACAACCATGGAAAAATGAAAAATTATATGGAATTAAATTTGTGTTCTCAAAACTAGGCTACATCGAAACCCTAGAAAAATAAATTTAGTTCATAATAAATTTATTGCAACTAACAATTACAGTCTTGGATTGCATGATAAAATTAGAGAGAAAGAAAAGAGATACAAAAAGGGAATGCTTTTGTAAAAGAAATTGCAAACCGAACGTCTCGAATTGCGTGCCCCAATTATGTCAAATCCCCTCTCACTCTGTCGTTTCCGAATCACAGCCCCGCTGACGTCAGCATCACGTCAGCATCGCCACGTCACCGAGCTGTCCCTTTCTTTGTCGTTGGAGCCGCACCGTGCTGACGTCACCCTGTCTGATGGGTCCCGCCTCTGTCTGTCGTTTCTGAGCCGCTGACCTCTTCGCTGACTCTGTTCTCTCTCTGTCGAACTGTGTGTCGCCAAAACTGAAGCACCCCCCACCGCTCGGAGTTTGTCTTTTTTTTTTTCTTTTTTTCTTTTTTTCTTTTTTTATAATGATTAGGGATCAGCCGTCGCTCTCTCCCTTCGTACAACGCTATCTTCTCTTCTATTTACAGGTACGGGAAGGGTGATTTAGAGTTTACTTTTGCAGAAAACCCCCTATTCTTCATTTATTTGTTTCTTCTCTTTCTTTTTTTCTTCAAACACGTGCTGTACACACAAAATAAAATCAGAAATTAGGATTTAAAAATAAAAATAAAAATAAAATTAATTAGTTTAAAATTAATTAAACTAACTAAAAATCATATTAGCTCATTTAAACCCTTTTAAAATTAGTTATTGTATCTTTACCCTCCATTGGCAATTAAAATTTATATCTTGCATTTCACAAGGCAAAATTGTAAATTTTAAAAATCAACAAAATAATAAAATTTAATAAATTATTTTGTTTGTTTTGTTTGTTGAATTTTACCAAAAATATTCACATTTTGCATCAAAGATCTTATTTCTTCAAAAATAATTAATTAATTAAAATCTTATGGAAATAAGATGAATTAAACACAATATAGACGAATACAAGCAATTTTAATGGGTAAATGAGTACAAATATTTGTATAAAAATTAGACACATCAAATACCCCAAACTTTAGATTTTGCTTGTCCTCGAGCAAAAAGTAAAATTATCAATAAAGGATCAATAACAGCTTAACTCATCACACCAAGAGATCTCATCATGCAAGCATCAAAATTTCAATTAAAAATATAAACAATAGCAAATAAAGTAAAATCAAGCATACTCACTTTTTCCAGTGCAATAATTTATTCATAATTCCAAACCCAATCATAATTGTCATGCAATTAATATAATTATAGTATGTAACAACTCCGTCTGTGATTATCTCTTCTCACTACTACAAACTGAGTTGCAAACTAGAGTTTTTTTTTAAGTTTTTTCTCTAAGTTGTCACTTGCCTTTTGACGCGAATGCAAACATTTGTGATAAATTCACCCGGTTACTCAACAAGTCACAAACTTAAAGTGTTTTGCATACTCATATTTCAAGTTGTCGTTTGACGTAAAAGTAAACATTTGTGATGAATACCCCTAGTTACTAAGCAACTCAAAACATTAAAGTAGATTGACTTTATTTATTTATTTTCTTTTCTTTTCTTTTCATTATCACTCTATTTACTTAAACTCTGTTTAGCACTAGATCAAAGGGAATAATCACAAGAAAAAGCATCACATTTTTTTTTAATGTATAATCGCATGACTCACAATTGTGCATGGAATTTTGAAAACTCAATCATTCTAAAGTAAATAAGTATGCTTAATTTTACTTTATAAGCAATTGTCTATCTTAAAAAAAATATTTCAATGCTTTAGCACAATAAAAAAACTCAAAAGTGTAATGGTGAGTCTAATTGAAATCCCTTTTTGTTTTGTTTTTCTTTCAAATATATATAAAATAAAAATTAGATTTGTAACCCTTCCCCAAAATTTGAATATCACAATGTTCTCAATGGAAAAGGAAAGAGAAAAATAAAAAGAATGTAAAAAGTTCAGAATTTCTCCCCTGATTCGTCTTAAAAATTCTGCACGCGCGACGTTCAGTGTTTCAGCGATATCTGGAGCTGTAGGTGTCCAAATGGCCTGATTCTTTTTGTGCTGGAAAGATAAGACAATTGCCTACAATTTCTCTTGAGAACACTTTTCCAGATTCTGACTCCATCCTGCTAAAAAATAGCCATCAATATAGGTGTAGAAAATAGCTCTGCCCGGTTACTTTCAAACTTATGCAATGCTACAAAATAAAATCAAAAATTATAATTATAATAAAACTAAAAAAAATCAAATCTAAATGCAGTAAAAGAAAACATGGGTTGCCTCCCAAAAAGCGCTAAGTTTTAAGTCTTCAGCCAGACTTTATAGTAAGATGGTTATGTGATGCCAAGATCCAACAACATCAAAACATCTTTTCTAATACTTCTCTTCAGGTGTGGTAGGTTCAATCTCTAGTTTGAGTCGTTTCTTCCTTGATCGTAACGTCTTTGATATCCCCACCTCTTTGAATTTTTGCTGAGAAAATGAATGAATAGATGGTGCAGCATCCAAATACATAACAGATTTCAAAATCTTTTCTTTCTCAGTTTCAAGAGCTGCTGAATTTGTTGGACATACTTTGATTGGTAACTTTTCAACTTTGGCCTTATGTTTCTCACCCATAATTAAATCAGTTTCACTTACTTGAAAAGATGACTGTTCTCCTGTAGGAAACTTCATGGATTTAAAGACATCAAAAGTTACTTGCTCATGCTGCGTTTGTTCCTCCACAATTGGTTCATACTCACTTTGCATTTCAACCAAATTTTGTTCGGCAATTTCTTCTTCTGGTTGCTCAATTATCCTCCTGCTTCTTAATGTTATTGCTTTGACATGCTCCATCGGGTTGGTCACTGTGTTGCTAGGTAATGTTCTTGTCGTTCTTTCGTTAAGAATATTTGAAATTTGACCAATTTAAACCTCAACATTGTGAATTGAAGCTGAAGTTGAAATTACAACATTTTGGATAGCCAAATTTATTCTTTTGCATGTATTGCTCTGTCTTCTGCATGTGTTGCATGAACATCTCTTCTAGTGTCGGCTTCTTTTCTTGAAGTTGAAAATTCTGAGGTGGTCTAATTGTTCCTCCTTGATCGTTGTTCCAAGAAAAATTGGGGGTGTTTCTCCATTCTTGATGATACATGTTCAAATAAGGGTTGTTTTGATGTTGGAAATTTTACACGTAATTTGCTTGATAGGAATGTGGGTGAGTAAATGAGTTCCCCACTTGGCAATCTGTAATTGAGTGATTTCCTGCACAAAGATCATAAATCATACTAGTTTGAATAGAATTAACATTCATATCACCTAATTGTTTAGATAAAATATCAATTTGTGCAGTTAAAGTAGTAATAGGATCAGGTTCAAAAACTCCAGCCACTTTTCTTGGCATTGTACTCTCTGAAGACCACTGGTAATTATTAGATGTCATCTCCTCTAAAAGCTCATAGGTTGCTTCATGAGTTTTGCTCATAAGTGCACCTCCAGCTGCTGCATCAACCATAAATCGATTTGTAACTCCCAAACAATTATAGAATATTTGAATTTGCAGCCATTTCGAAAGTTCATGATGATTTCACTTTCTTAATAACTCTTTGTACCTCTCTCATGCATCATACAAAGACTCAGTCTCAAATTGAGTGAATGTGGTAATATCATTCCTTAGCTTTGCTGTCTTTGCTGGCGGAAAATACTTAGCCAAAAAATTTTGTGCAAGTCCCTCCCAAGTAGTAATACTATCGGGTGAAAGAAAATTTAGTCAAGCCTTCGCCCTATCTCTTAGTAAAAATGGAAAGAGTCAATCGAATTGCAACATCTAATACTCCGTTGTACTTGAAAGTGTCACAAATTTCTAGAAAGTTTGCAATATGAACATAAGGATCCTCGTGCGATAGTCCCCAAAATTGAACAGTCTGTTGAATCATTTGAATAATCGCCGGTTTAATCTTAAAATCGTTAGCTTCAATAACCGGCCTCTTTATGCTTGATGTTGCTTCATAAATTGAGGGCATAGATAGTCTCTCAAAGCCTTGTTCTCATAGTTTGCCATGATAATCTACTTGTATGTCCTGAAATATAAGTACTGAAAAAAATAGAAAAACTAAAAAAATAAATAATAAGAAGAAAAATAAATAAAAGTAAAAGTAAGTCAAAAGAAAATAAAGAGGTAAAATAATAACAAAACAAAAAATAAAAATAAAAATCCAAACTAGTAATAACCTAGCAATTTTCAATATTAATACAAGAAATAACAAGTCATCAGCAATGACGCCAAAAACTTAATGTGAATATTTGCAAGTGTAAAAAATCGCAACAAGTAGTATAGTTAAGTAAAAAGAGTGTCGAACCCACAAGGACTAACTATTTTATTGAGTACCGAAATTACTAGATTAGCTACTATTTGGAAAATCGAAATTAATAAAGAAAGCAACTAAATTAAATAGTCTAAAGAACTAACTAAATTTACTAAAATGTGCAAAATCTGAAATTTTTGTGATTTGTTAATGGCAAAATTAATTCTAGGACATTCGATTTCACCTAGTTAATCCCACACAATTTATAATTCCATATGAATAAAAAGATTATTTTTTCAAGTTGTAGACCCAAATACCCAAATTATTTAATATTCTCTCTCAAGCAATATCAAAATTATTCTCAACTAATTATTTGTCATAGTTCATGCAAAAATTACCAATTGAAAATTCATTAAGATCTATGGATTTCTTAATGGTCACATTAACAGCAGTTCGCTCTTGTAACGGTGTTTAATTTTTATTAATCACAAATTACCAATTCGGTCTCTTCATGATTTAATAGATCATACAAACGTCTGTCAACAATTGTACGCATTAAAAATAAAAATCAAACACACAACCATGAAAAAATAGAAAAATAATATGGAATTAAAATTGTATTCTCAAAACTAGGCTACATTGAAATCCTAGAAAAATAAATTTAGTTCATAATAAATTTATTGCAACTAACAATTACAGTCTTGGATTGCATGATAAAATTAGAGAGAAAGAAAAGAGATACAAAAAGGGGCTGCTTTTGTAAAAGAAATTGCAAACCGAACGTCTTGAATTGCGTGCCCCAAATATGTCAAATCCCCTCTCACTCTGTCGTTTCTGAATCACAGCCCCGCTGACGTCAGCGTGACGTCAGCATCGCCACGTCACCGAGCTGTCCCTTTCTTTGTCGTTGGAGCCGCACCGTGCTTACGTCACCCTGTCTGATGGGTCCCGCCTCTGTCTGTCGTTTCTGAGCCGCTGACCTCTTCGCTGACTCTGTTCTCTCTCTGTCGAACTGTGTCGCCAAAACCGAAGCACCCCCCACCGCTCGGACTTTGTCTTTTTTTTTCTTTTTTTCTTTTTTTGTAATGATTAGGGATCAGCCGTCGCTCTCTCCCTTCGTTCAGCGTTATCTTCTCTTCTATTTACAGGTACGGGAAGGGTAATTTAGAGTTTACTTTTGCAGAAAACCCCCTATTCTTCATTTATTTGTTTCTTCTCTTTCTTTTTTTCTTCAAACACGTGCTGTACACACAAAATAAAATCAGAAATTATGATTTAAAATTAAAATTAATTAGTTTAAAATTAATTAAACTAACTAAAAATCATATTAGCTCATTTAAACCCTTTTAAAATTGTTTAGTGCATCTTCACCCTCCATTGGCAATTAAAATTTATATCTTGCATTTCACACGGCAAAATTGTAAAATTTAAAAATCAACAAAACAATAAAATTTAATAAATCATTTTGTTTGTTTTATTTGTTGAATTTTACCAAAAATATTCACATTTTTCATCAAAGATCTTATTTCTTCAAAAATAATTAATTAATTGAAATATTATGGAAATAAGATGAATTAAACACAATATAGACGAATACAAGCAATTTTAATGGGTAAATGAGTACAAATATTTATATAAAAATTAGACACATCAGTCACTCATGATGTTATTTACTGCCGTGTGAAGAATGTGGTGTTCTGAATGCCAGGATGTCATGAATTTGAATTCTGTGCTGGTGAAACATCGCTTTCCTGTGTAACGAAGTTGGCAAGTCAGGAAGCTGGAGTGATGGAAGAAGTGTGTGATGATGGTGATGTTGCACCATTGGTTGTGTGAGACTTTTTGGATGTTTTTCCTGAGGAATTACTGGAATTACTGCCAGATCGTGAAGTGGTGTTCAGTATTGATGTTCAGCCGAGTACAGCTCCGATCTCTAATAGTCCGTACAGAATGGCTCCAGTTGAGTTAGCTGAGTTGAAGGAGCAGATTCAGGAGTTGCTGGATAGAGGTTTTATATGGCCGAGTGTCTTGCCTTGGGGAGCTCCGGTACTGTTCGTCAATAAGAAGGATGGTAGTCGCAGGTTGTGTATTGACTACCGTGAGCTGAATAATGTCACATTGAAGAATCGGTACTCATTTCCAAGGATTGATGACTTATTTGATCAATTAGGAGGCGCTTCTGTATTTTCAAAGTTGGATCTTCGTTCTGGTTACCATCAAATTAAGGTGAAAGCCAAGGATGTGCAAAAGACTGTCTTTCATACAAGATATGGGCACTATGAATTCTTGGTGATGCCTTTCAGAGTTACTAATGCTCCAGCTGTTTTCATGAGCTTGATGAATCGGTTTTTCTCTCCCTTTCTGGACAAGTTTGTTGTGCTGTTCATTGATGATATTCTTGTCTATTCTCAGAATCGTGATGAGCATGTTGAGCACTTGAAGGTTGTTTTGCAAACATTGAGGGAGAATCAGCTGTATGGGAAGCTTAGCAAATGTGAGTTTTGGCTGGATCGTGTGGCATTCTTGGGCCATATCATTTCTGGTGATGGAGTTTCTGTCGATCCGTCCAAGATTTCTGCAGTTAAGAATTGGCCGACACCAAAGTCAGTATCTGAAGTTCGGAGTTTCCTTGGTATAGCAGTGTAGCGCCCCGAATTTCCAATATAATAAACTCAAAAATACGTGGCACAATTCCCAGCATCTACCTCAATGTAATAGTAAACATAGCCAAACACATAAAAAATTTTGACTTTTATTACATCAATTCTTTACATAGCACAGCGGAAATTAAATACCTTGATTCACAATTTCTTTCTTTTACAACACATTTTTTTACAATTTGCATAAGCCATATTATTATTCTAACACATGCATCCAAATCTCAAGCTAACGGTACCTACCTGTAAAACTTGAGGCTAGAGATAAGCCTAACCCCCAAAACTATAGGGGTCATCCATAACGGTGTGAGTGACATCAAAAGAACTATAATATAAATGAAACATAAAGAATAAACTTATAACCAACACATTCCTACAGTAGTAACAAGACAGAATATGAAATAACGATAAATAAAGCATGAAAACATCAAGTGAAACTAAGCTAATTAGTGTCAAGTGTAGGAAAAAAACCATCATGCATAATACAAGTCAAGAAAACACAAATGCAGTATGATAACTCTCTAATGCATACTTGTCAGATTCTATGCATTTCATACTACATAGGTCCAGTGCAAGCCCTTATCCGTTTTTCACTTTATAGGGTTAAATTTCTCGTTATGCAACTAATCATACTACGATGATAGAAACAAGATCTAGAATACTCCGCAATTCGGCTTAACAACCCTCGACGCGCATGCATCATGTAAGCATAGCTCAAAAACTGGAGAATCACCTCCCTGCCATGTACTCCACGAATAGACCTACCGATCCTCGACATGCAGATATACAGTACATTCCGTGAATAGGTCCGCCGACCCTCGACACGCGAATGCACCGTATGTTCCGTGAATAGGCCTGTCGACCCTTGACACGCGAACATACCAACTATCCTCTCAGGACACAACAAAACATAGTCCTGGAATGCATCTGTTAGACTAACAACAGAGCATATACTTACGTTTTCCAAGTTCTATCACAACTCCACTAGTGCTTGTCCTTAGGTTGATTAGTATTAATTTAAAACACAATTTTCCCTTCTCTAAAGTTGGTGTACCTGCCGGACTTAATTCCGCAAAACAACCCCAAGGCCCAACTGGCCAATATCCACAAAATCTCATCTACCAGTTTACAGAAATCCCACTCAACCTCTAGAGACTCACAAATCGAATATCACAACAAAATCTTTCACAAAATCTCATTTGGTGATGATATCACCACAATATCATCACCAAATCGTTTATATTGAGAAAACTTCTTTAAATCAAACAAATCCAAATTTATCCACGTACCCACAAATTTCCAGAAGTAAAATTTGAAATTTAATCTCTTAAACAACTGAGTTTCACATTTTTGAAGCCATAGAAAAATCACAAAACATCAATTCCTTTGAAATCCAAATAAAATCCACTTTCTAAAGCCATAGAAATACAAATTAAATTCTATTATAATCAAATATAACTCTCTGAAAAATACAGTAATCTGTAGTAAAAAAATTGTCTTAAATAGTTGATCAATAATCCATAAGTTTGAAGAAATAATCGTTCAAGAAAAACGACGAAAAACCCAACAGAACACTCAGCAAAATAGCTGACGGTCGACTGTCAAATATGTTCAAAAAGAAAGCGGTCGACTTTCATGTGAAATTTCCAGAAAAAACCAAAGAACTGACAGTCGACCGACATTTTATTTGTAAAATTCGAGCGGTCGACTGACATGTTCAAAAACGCAGCTTTAATAATCATGCACTTTTTAACTGATATATAGTTTATAATCTTTAAAAGCTTGAATTTGTAAAATAAAAATTCTAAGATGATCAAATACAACTTGTTTAACATACTAGAGTTCATAAATCAAGTCATACTCACATCAAATTCACAAAAGATCAATTTTTCAACAAAACTTCTTCAAAACAGAAACTTATGAATATATGTATGCATGCGTATATATATCAGTAAAATCAACAAGATTCATGGTATAAGAGTAGCGCAAATGTTCATGTAACGCCCCGCACTCAACCCGTACGCACACAATTAACTAAATTCTAGCCACGCCCACCACAGGCTGCCTCAAAAGGGTGTCCGGACGTTGGGTAACCCTTCATCCTTGGCTTCCTAATATATACTTCTTTTCTCCCTTTATTCTAGCCGATATGGGATCTTTTTGTCTCAAGGGTCAACCAGTCAACCATACACCCACACTCATTTCTTCATTCTTTTCATTCATTTAATTCTTTTCCTATGTCCCATAGAAAATCTCATAGACCCAACACTTCATCAATTCCCATAGGATCATCCTATAGTCCACCAATTAATACCAACTCCACTTTCTTTCTTTTCCTTCCTTCTTACACATCACCATCTATCCTTCCATTCTTTCTTTCTTTCTTATACTTATATACTAGATATATACTATCCATATACTAGTATATATATACTCTCTTAGAAATACGGGGTCTCTCATTCACTCCCTCTTAAGAATTCAGCGTCCTTACTGAATACGGGACGTGCAGTCTAGCAGAGGATCTTTTTTCTAGTCGAATGTAGACTTGTCTCCTAATCGCTGCCCTCCTAGGGTCTTACGCATCTCATACATATATATTGCGTCCCACGCACTTTCTATATACAAGTCCTACATTCGATGTCGAAAGTTGGCTCTGATACCATCTGTAACGCCCCGCACTCAACTCGTACGCACACAATTAACTAAATTCTAGCCACGCCCACCACAGGCTGCCTCAAAAGGGTGTCCGGACGTTGGGTAACCCTTCACCCTTGGCTTCCTAATATATACTTCTTTTCTCCCTTTATTCTAGCCGATATGGGATCTTTTTGTCCCAAGGGTCAACCGGTCAACCATACACCCACACTCATTCCTTCATTCTTTTCATTCATTTAATTCTTTTCCTATGTCCCATAGGAAATCTCATAGACCCAACACTTCATCAATTCCCATAGGATCATCCTATAGTCCACCAATTAATACCAACTCCACTTTCTTTCTTTTCCTTCCTTCTTACACGTCACCATCTATCCTTCCATTCTTTCTTTCTTTCTTATACTTCTATACTAGATATAGACTATCCATATACTAGTATATATATACTCTCTTAGAAATACGGGGTCTCACATTATTCTCATCCCTACAAAATATAAAAATGAATATTTTCGGTATTTTAAAATTCGAGGTGTTACATTCTACACACCTCAAAAGAACCTCGTCCTCGAGCTATGGGGTTTAAGAAAACTCCCCGAACGATTTCAAGATACCTCCTCCACACCATTACCTAGGATTTCCAGGTACATTATCAACATCAAACCCTCCTTGCACCATTAACAACTACACAGCTAGTCGTCGGGTTAGCTGCACTATGGCTTTACAATAACTACTAGTTTGATAGAATATATCACATCCAATGCCACCTCTAGCTGGACTTTACTCTACCATGGCTCCACCACTTGACATGTGGGTGAGCTACATCGATGGACTTCCCAAACTGTAACACCCCAAAAAAAAAATTTTGAAAACTAAACCTTGAAATTCAATTCTTTCAATTTCTATATCACTTTAAATAAAAACTAAGAAAGATATATTTCAAGGAAAATTTTGGCAGAGTTTCCCCTGTAAATTTTGCCCCGAAACACAAATAGCTTACGGAATTCTGCTCAAAATTCCGTAGCTCACAATACATGCAATAATTTCACGGGCTCCCCAGGCCAAAATGAGCAGAAACACACAGGCAATATAATATAATGCTCTGGGGGCCAAACTCATAATGGATTATCAAATATCAAATAAAAACTATAAATTTCTTTGAAAAACGAGGTAAAAATTTAAAAAAATCTTTGTAAACCTTACCACAGAGCCCGGTACTCCACAACGAGATGGGTGCGGGTCACAAACATACCATACCACCCCACACTATACTCATCATCATCATTTACATACTTATACATCCATAATACAATTTAAATCATAGAATTACCTCTCATCCTAACTAATTAGTACAAAAATTTTAAAATAAATCCTCACCCTACAATCTACGCCTCCTCTCTGCACTGATGGGAACCTGTAACAGTAGGGGATCTAGGGTAGTCCTCGGACTCCCCTAACCCCCAAACTCTAAGGGGTCAGCCATTTTTGGTGTGAGTATAGATTACTAATTTAATAAATAAATCAAACTATCTAAATAAAATAAATTAAACTCTCAATTATCAAGGTAAGAAGATTCAACCTGAATCGGAGCATTAAAGCATCAAATTACAACTTTATATCAAGTACTTGAAAATTCTGCATCCGTCTATATACGTATCCATAACTTCACCCCCTTCACTAAACACATCATATTAATATATAACTATGTATATACATAAATATATATATATGAATACAACTCCTTCATTTCACACTCAATTACAAGGCGACATATTGACTCACATTTCAGTACCTTTCATTTTGAATTCTCCAACACCAATACTCATCTTTTCACAATTACCCTCACCTCATCATTTCTTTATTTTCATAAATACTCACATAAGGTCACTATCTCTTTTCTTCATACTTTTATAACTATGCACTTCATTTATCATTCATTACATCTACGAACTCACGACTCGTATTCTTTAATACTCATTTTCATTCATAAACCCTTTCTTTCTCAATTTCATATTTCATAACACCGCATTCATTTATTTTTTATAACACATATCATCACGTCTCGCAATATATTACTCTTACTCTCATCATACATTACAACTATTTTCCTTACACTCTCAGTACATCATCATACTCATCATCAAACTCATCATTGTTATAACTAACCTTCATTTTCCCTTATAACACATATATCAATTAACTTCACTTTTTATTTCCAACCCACAATACCGGCATCATATCAGGTATCACATCATACACATGCATATATTCTTATAATACCACATTAACTCATGTCTTATGACACAAATATAGCACCTCATTGCCCACTACAATTTACTCACATTTCATCACATCATTAACATATCACTATTAAATACTCATTCTTATCGCATCAAAAATATGTTTTATAACTCATTCTCATCCCGTTATATCATTTAGCTATTATTCAATCTAATTGATAATTAACTTACTTTCATCTACACTTATAACTCAAGTTATCATTGATTTCACTTTCATTCACATCATTTTATACTCCATATTCCCAAACATAGTTTGGGCAATAATATATCACACCCCAAAGCCGATAGCTTAGGTAATAATCACCGCACCCCAAACACGTAGTCTGGGTAGTATCACATCACATCTCCAGCCGATAGCTTGGTTATTAATTCACTTTAATTACTTTTCATCTTCACTTTTGTTAATTTCTCATTTCCCTTATTCATTACCGATATCATGCCACTCACCCTGCGAATTATGCCAAGGTAGGTAGTTCCCACCATTTCCACAGAAATAGCGGGCGGGTAGTTCCTTGACACAATTCCAAGGTGTATCAACACATATCATCCTGTATTTCACTTTAATACTTATTCTTATTACACAATTACTTTATACTACTCATAATAACACATGTCTCTTTTACTTTCATTTTAAATTAACCACATGCTGCATTTATCCTTTCTTTTCATACACAAACTCATAACTCGTATTCCTTCATTTTCATTTCATTCACAACCACTTTCTTTCACAGTCACAATTCACTTTCTTTACTACACATTCTTATTTACACTTAGTTGTTTTATTAGTTTGTCGACCAGTGAGCCACAGTATCCCAACATACTGAAAGCCGAAAGCCCAGTAAACACGCGGCCCGATGCTCACACAGAGTCTTACTCGTCCGAGGCTACGTATTCCTCCTAGCCGAACTAGCGAGGGAACACCACACTCTCTCAGGTCCCACTTGAGGTATCATATCTCTCTCCGGTCTATCCGGAGGTATCTGCTCTCCCAGATCTATCCTGGGGTATCAACTATCTCTCAGGTCCCACCTGAGGTATCATATCTCTCTCCGGTCTATCCGGAGGTATCTGCTCTCCCAGGGTCTTACGCATCTCATACATATATATTGCATCCTACGCACTTTCTATATACAAGTCCTACATTCGATGTCGAAAGTTGGCTCTGATACCATCTGTAACACCCCGCACTCAACTCGTACGCACACAATTAACTAAATTCTAGCCACGCCCACCACAGGCTGCCTCAAAAGGGTGTCCGGGCGTTGGGTAACCCTTCATCCTTGGCTTCCTAATATATACTTCTTTTCTCCCTTTATTCTAGCCGATATGGGATCTTTTTGTCCCAAGGGTCAACCGGTCAACCATACACCCACACTCATTCCTTCATTCTTTTCATTCATTTGATTCTTTTCCTATGTCCCATAGGAAATCTCATAGACCCAACACTTCATCAATTCCCACAGGATCATCCTATAGTCCACCAATTAATACCAACTCCACTTTCTTTCTTTTCCTTCCTTCTTACACGTCACCATCTATCCTTCCATTCTTTCTTTCTTATACTTATATACTAGATATATACTATCCATATATTAGTATATATATACTCTTAGAAATACGGGGACTCACATTATTCTCACCCCTACAAAATATACAAACGAATATTTTTGGTATCTTAAAATCCGAGGTGTTATAGTTCAATTCAATCTCAGTAACAATATAAATCAGGATCCAATCGAAAACTTTACAAACTTCAAAAAAAAAAAACAAAAAAATCGGCTGAACAATGTCAGGCCCGAAATCGTACTCCACTTCAACTTATAAAAGCTTGATCTTTTGGATCCAAAACTTCTCTTGCACTTTATTAAACCCACATACAACTATTTACATCAGTTTTCCCCTGATTATTTGCATCTACAACATTCCTTTAGTCAAGTTCTTTTTATCAAAATATCAAAAACAGATCATACATGTGTATACTAACAGTAAAGACTCTTCTTTATTCAATTTTGTGCATTATACATCATACTACTCATCATAAATAATCAAATCAGCAAGAAAACAGTACATCCATGAGTTATGTTAAGTTCTTAGCATTCTTAAGTCATCCATATAGAAATTCATTCATCCATTGCATAGTTTTCGTAAGAAGTTCTATTTTTTATTCATCCATCCATCAATAATTCATTATATCATCATACAATCTTCTATCATGCATATACTAGGAAAATCATCATATATAACATGCATAGATCAACAAGAAATCAAACATATGTCACTCACCTTATTGAAGAATCAACCGAAAAATAATAAAGAGAATAAGAAAAGCTCCTTCCTTACAAAATCCAAGATCCTCGCTTCGAAACTCTAAGAAATTAATAATAAAGAAAACCTTTTGTTTTTGTGCAGCAGAGAGACGGATGTCAGTGCTCTTTTAATAGGCCGAAATCTGATTAAATAGGGTTTTGAGAAGTTTTTGCAAAATATTCCTTTTGAATATATCTTTACATATATAGATCCTTTATACTAGGTAATTAGATTAACCAATTTAATTAAGATTAAAATTAAAATAACTTCCCCAGATTTGGCCGGCATCAGTTTCAAATCCAGAAAATCAAATTTTGTAATTTTTGGCCTCTAAGTGGCAATTTTGCAAAAAGACCATTCTTTAACAAATTTGCTAAATAAACCAAATCTATTAAAAAATTAAAATCTTTACCTCTGATTTGTCTAGCCATCATGCTCAGCCCAGAAAACTGAAAATCTGAAATTTTACTCCAAGTGGTAATTTTGCACAAAAGCCCATCTTTTTGTAATATTTGCAAATATACCAAATAAATATCAGAAAAATTCATAAAATTCATAAATAATGCCTAATAATAAATTTTAGGTTCCCCCAAATTAATTTTTAACTTTGAATTGCTCAATAAAATATTTGCACGTGTTTTGTACGTGCAAAAAGATAAATTTTAGAAAAATTATTTATTAAATCACCAAAAATCACTTTAATTCATTTATTAATCTCAAAAGCATTCATTTAAAAATCTAGGGTGTTACAAGCAGGATACTACAGGAAGTTTGTTCGGAATTTTTCGAAGATTGCCGGGCCGTTGACCAAGTTGACTGGGAAGGATCAAAAGTTTGTGTGGGATGAGTCTGTGATAAAACCTTCGCTGAATTGAAGAACCGGTTGACATCAGTACCTGTGTTGACTATACCAGATGGACCAAGAGGTTTTGTAATTCACTGTGATGCTTCAGGAAGAGGTTTGGGTGTTGTTTTGATGCAACGAGATAAAGTTGTCGCATATGCATCCAGAAAATTAAGGCCGCATGAGAAGAATTATTCTACACATGATTTGAAGCTTGCAGTTATGATCTTTGCCTTGAATCTTTGGAGGCATTACTTACTTGGAGACCGAGTGGAAATCTTCACTGACCACAAAAGTCTCAAGTACATATTCACTCAGAAGGAGCTGAATATGAGGCAGAGGCGATGGTTGGAATTGATGAACGATTATGATATCAGTTTGCAGTATCATCCTGGTAAGATTAATTTGGTGTCTGATGCTTTGAGCAGAAGACCGGTTGCCATGATCCTAACTGAGCAGGATGAGCTTGTGGAAGCTATGAGGAGATTAGATTTGGAAGTGGTTTTACCTGGTTTCGAGCAGAGTTGTATGGTGCTTCAATTACATTCATCTTTTGTGGATCAGATTAAGGAAGCACGGTCTGGTGATGTGTAGTTGCAGAAGTTTCGAGCTGAAGTCGACGCTGGTTCAAGGAATGATATGGTTATTCATAAGGACGGATCTTTCCGCTTTGGGACCCGTCTATGTGTTCCGAAGGGGGGAGTCAGGCAGAAGTTACTTGAGAAAGCACACCGTTCGCCATATTCTATTCATCCTGGTGGTACGAAGATGTATCGGAATTTGAAGTTGCATTTTTTGTGGTATGGTATGAAGAGAGCTGTTGCAAGATTTGTTTCGCAGTGTCTGATCTGTCAGCAAGTAAAAGCAGAACATTAGAGGACTGTTGGACTTCTCGCTTCCTATTCCGGAGTGGAAGTGGGAGAACATTACCATGGATTTTATGACTGCTTTGCCTAGAAGTCCCAAGGGTCACAATGCCATCTGGATGATTATGGATCGCTTGACGAAGAGTGCTCACTTTATTCCCTTCAGAGTGGGTCAGTCTACGGAGAGCCTTGCAGACAAGTATATGCAGGAGATTGTCAGATTGCATGGTGTTCCTGTCAGCATTATATCAGATAAAAACAGTAGATTCAGATCTCAATTCTGGAAAAGTCTTTAGAACAGTCTTAGGAGTGAGCTGAGATTCAGTACTGCATTCCATCCGCAGACAGATTGGCAATCGTAGAGGACTATTCAAACATTGGAGGATATGTTGAGGTCCTGTGTTCTTCAATTTGGAGGATCTTGGGAATATCATGTACACTTGGTGGAGTTTTCATACAACAATAGTTACCAAGCAAATCTTAAGGCAGCTCCGTATGAAGCTTTGTATGGTCGGAAGTGTAGATCACTAGTGTGTTGGGACGACATTGGTGAGAGGAAGCTTTTGGGGCCATAGTTGATCATGAGAACTGTTGATGCAGTGGTCCAGATCAGAAAGTATCTACAGGCAACTCAGGACAGACAAAGGAAATGGGCAGACATTCACAGGAGACCATTGGAATTCTAAGTGGGGGGTCATGTGTTGCTCAAGGTATCACCATGGAGAGGTGTTATTCGGTTTGGAGGAGGGGGCAAGCTAAGCCTTAGATTCATTGGTCCGTTCGATGTGGTGGAGCGAGTAGGCAAGGTGGCCTATAGACTCGCATTGCCGCCGAATCTATTTGGAGTGCATGATGTCTTACATGTCTCCCAACTCAGGAAGCATGTCAGTGATGACAGTCATGTTATCGACTACTTGGAATTTTCTGTTTGACCAGATTTATCCTGTGAGATCCATCCCGTTTCGATTTTGGACCAACGGAAGAAGATTTTGAAGAATAAGGTCACCAAATTGGTTCGAGTTGCTTGGAATCCTCATTCGCCGGGTGAGTCGACTTGGAAGATTGAGAAAGAGATTCAGTAGAAGTTTCACCATCTTTTTGTGTAGTTCTTTTCTTTTCTTTGGGGTTACCCTACTACCACTTGCTTAAATTTCGATGACGAAATTTTATTGTAAGGTGGGTAGGATTGTAACTACCATTTCCGTTCTTTTCATTTTCTCCTTCATTGTAATATTTTATTTCCATTTGAATAAAATACTCTATATGTTTTTCCTTGACCATCTCAATTAAATTTTGTTCATAAGCTATTCTTTTTCTTTTTATTGGTCGATCTACCATGTAGATTTTATTTCGATTGAATTGTGAATTTTATTGATCCACATTTTCTTTAAATCCATCTCTTTTTTAACCCAAAAATCAATTGCAACTATTTCTAGACCCAAACCCATTATTATTGAATCCTAGCCCATTAACCCAATAACCTAATTGCATCCTATAAATAATACCCTATTGCAAACCCTAAAAACACAAAAACTCAACCCCTAAACCTAGTTGTCTCTCTCTCCTCTCTCATCCCGTCAGCCGACCAACTCCCTCTTCCCGTCCAAACCTTCCACCCATTTCCAGCGACCCATCAGCGTCGTCACCACCCACTCCGGCGAGCCACCTCGTCGAGCCGGTCAACACAGCACAGCCGCGACCTCCCCGCTCTGCTGCTCTCCTGTTTTCGATCGACGAGCAACAGCAGCCAATGCCTCCAGTCAATGTCGCAACTCCCGAGCGCCGTCTATCTCTGACCAACGACACTGCCGACATCAGCCCCTGCCGTCGACCCCCCCTGCCCTTGCTGTTGTCGCTCTTTGCTGTTGCCGCACTGTTGCTGTTGTTGCTTTGGTTTCTTGTGCACGTAGTGTGCACGTGTGTAATTTGTGGGTTCGTGTTCGTTGCTCTGGAATTCTCATCCCGTTATTCTTTGTTATTCAAATTAATCGTCCATAAGGCAATTCACTTTTTTCTCTTGAATTGAATATTGTATCAAATTCATATTTTTATTGAAATTCTTGCAAGTAGATCTGATCGTTCATTGTATCATATACTATTGTTTCTCTTTCGTTGAGTATATTGAGTGTTTACACGAGCTAACTCAAATATTATCGACTTCGTACCTTTGTTGACTTCAAAATTTGAATCTTTCATGCATTCATGTAGTAGTGATAGTAGGATTTATTCATACAAACAACATGCAAATAGATTATTGTAGAATTAATTGCTAGGTTATGTGATTGGATGATCGATTGATATTTTATTGTCGATAAATTAGTGTGTGTGTGTATTCTTAATGATATTTACCATGCTATTGCACCTACCATGCTGATTATAAGATTTATTAACTTATTGTAGTGGAACTCATCATGTTAGATCGCTTTATTTCATGATATACATTGAAAATCTGTATGTTTGTTGTCCGTCTGGAATTTATGAGACGTTTTTGACCCAGTATCTGACATCAAAATCAATAACTTTCTGAATAAGAGTTGTATTCCTATGTCTCTAGTTTCCTACATCTAAGATCTTTAAATTCTGAATTGTATTGTAAAAGTTGTGATAATTTTACTATTGCTGCGTTTTATTTTCAGAATTTCAGATTCATATATGTTTTCATGTTCAAACTATTAAAATGCCAAATTAATGTTAGAATAATGCTTTGGTAATTTACATAATGATAGTTAACATATTTAGGAGTCTAAAGAATATTTTTGATGAATTTATAATTGAGTTTTCGTTGATTCTAAAACTATAATAACTTGGTGTCGAGTTTCAATCAGAACATGTAATCTGTAAAGAATGATGTATTGGACCTAGCTACTTTTGTCGGATTTTGTACTTAAATATGCGTTGGAATCTTTGGGAAGTCTAGTTTCCAGAATTTCTGACGGTTTTAGTTTCAAATTCTGTAGCAGCGGAAAAACTAATTTTTCATTATTGTATCGTTATTCCATCGTTTCCTTGCTTTCTCTACTTTCTGTCCATGACTTGCTCTAAGGACAATTTTTCTCCTCATTTTAGATGAAGTGTTCACAGGTGATCGAGAAGAATTACCTGCTGGAATTGGAGAACAAGCTTTCTAAAGATTTATTGCTTTCTAGTTGAATGTTATTTCATTGGACTTATTGTATTGAAACTTATTATCATTGTGTTTGGATTTATTATTGTGTTGGGCTTATGACTCGGATATTATTATTTATTTCCAGATGTTGGATTATAGTATTTGGTTATTTCATATTGTCTTATTCCAAGTATTATTGTTCATGTGGTTGTTCTTATTGTCTGCGCAATTATTTTATATTGTTATTATTGTTGAGTTGAATGGATAAACAACTTATGAGTGACGCAAGTCATTCACTGGGCAAATGTCACGTGCTTGTGTTCCGTATTTTTGGGAAGTGGGGCGTGACACTTCCTGCTGCTGATACATAAGGAACTGATCTCATTTTCTCTCTTTCCTCGGCTGTTTTTTTTACACTATTCCTTGGAAATAGGTATTCCATGTCTAAAAGGTAAAAGACCTTTATTGAAATTTTGCATGCCAAAACTAACCAGTATCTTATCTATATACGCAGCTTGGAAAAGTCCATTTTTTCTTTTCTAGTGATCTCGAAAGAGCTTAATGCTAAGAATATATCTAGCTTCTCCCAAGTCCTTCATATCAAACTGTTTTGACAACCAAATTTTGATAGTTGTCATGATTCCTACATCATTACCAATTAGCAGAATGTCATCAACATAAAGAATTAAAAATACCACTACTTTTCCCACAATCTTTTTGTACACACAATGTTCATCTTCGTTTTGATCAAAACCATAGGACTTTATCTTTTGATCAAAGCACATGTTCCAATTTCTAGATGCTTGTTTTATTCTATATATGGATCTATCCAACTTGCATACTTTATCCTCTTGGCCCTAAACTATGAAACCATCTGGTTGAAACATGTAAATCTCTTCTTCAAGACGCTCATTCAAGAATGCGGTCTTGAAATCCATTTGCCAAATTTTATAATTGAAATGAGCTGCAACGGATAAGAGAATTTGAATAGATTTCAACATAGCCACTGGCGAAAAGGTTTCTTAATCAATGTCTTCCATTTTATTAAAATCCTTTGCCACTAATCGTGCTTTGAAGGTTTCAACATTCCCATCTACTCCTCTCTTTCTCTTGTATACCCACTTGCATCCAATAGGTTTAATATTTGCAGGTGGTTCTACAAGATTCCAGACTTTGTTAGAGTACATAGACTCCATTTTTGATTTCATGGCCTTTTGCCAGGATTCTGAGTCCACATCTTTAAGTCCATCTTTGTAGTGTCTGCCATCTGGGATCTAAGTCATGCTCATCAAGGATGGGCCTGGAGGCTTCCCCCAAAAACATGTATCTACCAGGTAGTCTGGTTTCTTTCCCACTATGATGAAGTACCGGTGCATTATTAGAGTTTTCTGTGGTAACTAAAGTAGTATCAGGTAAATTTGCATTTACACTATCAGGACTTGGTGTCGGATTATCTGACAACTCATGCAAAATCAAGTCACTTCGTGAAATATGTTTCATCACATAGTCTTCCTCTAGATAAACAGCATGTGTTGAAACAAATACTTTCTGTTCACTAGGACTATAGAACATGCCTCTACGAGTTCCTTTTGGATACCCAATGAACAGACAAGCTTCTGATCTTGTTTTCAGCTTATCTGGTTGTTGCTTCTGCACATAAGAAGTACAGCCCCATATACACAAATGTTGTATACTTGGTTGTCTCCCACTCCATAACTGAATAGGTGTGCTATCGACAGCCTTAGATGGAGCCAAGTTCAAAAGATAAACTGCTGTAAGTAGGACATATCCCCAAAAAGATATAGGTAATGTAGCGTAACTCATCATAGATCTAACCATATCAAGTAAAATCATATTCCTCATCTCAGTCACACCATTCTGTTGGGGACAGTTAGGTGCAGATAATTGTGGTACAATCCCACACTGCATAAGATAATCCCGAAACTCACTAGAGATATACTCTCCTCCTCGATCTGATCGAAGAATCTTCAAGTGTTTACCTAGTTGCTTTTCACTTTCTGTCTTAAACTCCTTGAATTTCTCAAAAGTTTCAGACTTGTGACGCATTAGGTATACATAGCCATATCTTGAGTCATCTGTGAAAGTCACAAAATACTCATATCCTCCCCTTGCACTAGTGCTCATGGTCCGCATACATCTGCGTGTTCCAATTCTAAAGGTTCTTTGGCTCTATTTCCTTTTCCAGAATACGGTTTTCTAGTAATTTTTTCTTACAAACAAGATTCACAAACTGGCATAGGATCCTCTGCCAAGGGACCCAAAGATCCACTTTTCACCAATTTTTCAATCCTATCAGGGTTGATATGTCCTACACGTAAGTGTGAAATAGCCTTAGAATTATTAGTAGGTATTTTTCTTTTGTTTGATATAGTACTAGACAAGGCATTAGTTTCATTAATTGGCAGTTTGGAAAAAATAGTATAAAGCAAATATAATTCATCTTTTATTATACTAGACAAATAAACTTGTCATTCTTACGAACTATGGCTTTGTCCTCAAATAAAGTAGAATATCCATATTTCCATAAGGATTTAATTGAAATTAAATTTCTCCTCATATCTGGAACATAAAGATTATTATTCAAAACTAAAGATCTTCCATCATTAAACTGCAAATCAACTGATCATACTACTACTGCTTTAACTCGATGTTGCGATCCTAGAAAAATGTCAACTTCGCCATCACTTAGTTCCCTTGTTGTCTTGAACCCCTGCATGGAATTACAAACATGGTCAGTGGCTCCTGAGTCAAAACACCAAGTGTCTATAGACTTCTCCACTAAACATGTTTCAACAACTAGTGATTCAGGTATACCTGAATTGGCATTTTTCTTTGCCAGATACTTCACAACAATTCCATTTCCAATGCCCTTTGATACCGCAGTGGAAACATTTTCTCTTTGGTTTATTCTCCTGATTCACATGCTTTGTTGGTTTCCCAAAACCATATTTACCTTTAAATTTTTGCCTTGCTTCTTCTTTACTATCTACCTTTCGGTTTGATAAAAGAAGTTTCACCAATGAAAACACTACTTTTTGGCCTAACGATACATTCAGCCGCAATCAACTCTTCATCAGTTCAGAAAGGGACAGATTCGTTTTGCTCATTGTAATTGAGCGTGAACTTATTGAATGAGTGTGGTAGCGTCTGAAGGATAATGTCAACTTGGGTTTCCATATCGATTACTGCACCAAGAATCTGAAGTTCATTAAGAAACCCCATCATTTTCAAGACATTCTCACGAACAGGAGTACCCTTAGCAATCTCAACATTCATTATCGCTTTCATCGCAACTTGCCTTGTGGCTCGCGATTGACTGGTAAACATCTCTTTTAAGTTTGTTATCATATCTAAAGCATGTGGCATTTTATTGTGTTGGTGTTGAAGCACATCTGACATGGACGCCACAATGTAGCATTTAGCCATGTCATCACCCTTAACCCATGCTTCATAATAATCAAAATCTTCCTGGGAAGTTTCATCCGTGGGCTCATCAGGTTTCTTTTCTAGAAGTACAAATTTACAATTCTGATAGGTAAGGACAATGTCAAGATTGCGTTTCCAGTCAATATAATTAGGTCGTTCTAACTTATTGTCTTTAAGAATCATAAATAGTGGGTTCATGCCGGAAGACATCTGAAATAATTTAAAATAATATAAGAACTAGAGCAAAAATGGTTTAAACAAAAAATTTTAAATTCTCATCATAATCAATATGGGTTTCCTCAAACCATAAACTTAGAGAGAAAATCGGATGACTAGTCCTATGGTTACAAATTTTCGTCGGAAAAATTTGCTCCCACTAACTAGCGGAAAACCCATTAATTATCTTAGACATGATATGTCAAATTAACATCTGATTTCTTTAGCCTCCAATACTTAATGATAAACATCTGTTGGGGAGTTTACCATTATTTATTGGTCGAGTGTGCACAATTATCAAGAATCTTAAATTGGTTGCATGAATTAAGTCCTCGATGGGAGAAACCCTTTTCATGCTACCAATTCATGTTCTAACTTAAAGAAATTCACACTTACAGTCCATGTTAAGTACCCTCAGTTAGAGAGCTTCATAAAGGAAGACGATGTACCGTTTCAATACTATTGTGAATAGATAATAAAAGGTCGTGGGTTTCATTAAGAACCCTCTCTCACTCGATATTTTTATATGAGGAAATTAAATGACATATCTGTTTTAGCTCAATTAACATTCAGTGCAATTTAAAACAGAAATAGCAACAAAAATAAATGCATTCATCCCCCAACCAAACACATGGCCAGAACAATATTTAGATGTATCCCTGCAATATAGAACCTAGATATCTAGTCTTGTCCTTCTTCTTTTCTTTGTCTTTGCTCCATCGATATTTACAAAATTTAAACTACCTCAACATAAGGAGGCTTGCATTAAATTACAATAAAACTACCTCAACATAAGAAGGTTTGCATCAATGAATAACAAAACTACCTCAACATAAGGAGGTTTACATCAATGAACAACAAAATAAAAATAACAAGTTCTGGCCATTGGGGGATTCTCACAAACATACACATACATCCACATGCAGTATAATAATGCAAGACAACGGAAATTAAAATTGTACAGTCCTATAATTATAACTGTTTCTACCAATATCATATAAGATCTCAAATTATCAAGTTAATACCAACAAGGCAAAAAATCTAACAATCATAAATAATCATTAGATCTAAACTTATATTTTAAAAATGAGATCTAGATTATTGGCATAGTTAATAAAAAAAATTGAAAACAATTTAGATCCAAAAAAAAAAGAATCAAAAATACAAAAAATCAAAAAGCTCGAAGCCCGAAGATAGCGACGGATGAATACATCCAAATTAAACAGTGATCTAATTCACATGATCTAATAATTTAAGCATTGAATCCATCTAAATTAGATAAAAAAATTGAATCCATCTAAATTTATTGATATCATCAACATCATCTTCATAAAGAAAAGAATCAATCAATATCTTGTCCCTTTCATGAAGTCATATTCAGATTTTTTTTGTTCCCTTTTTTTTTTTAAATAAAAAATGATCATCCCTTCCAAAGAACAGGAAGTGCCGATCATAAATATATATATATATATATCAATATGATGATTGATTAAAATTAGATCAAAGTGGCTCTGATACCACTATTGGTAATTCGTTCTATCCTATTTCCAAGATCACAATGATCTAATATCTAATCTAATCTCAAATAAAATAATAAGAACAGAAATTAATAAATTTTACCTTCAAGCTTTGATTTCTTGTTTTTTTTTCTCCTTCAATTCTAATTCTAGTTCTTCCTCTCATTTTCTTTTATATCCTGGTGGGAGGCACAAGAGAGTCCACAAGGTTTTACCCTTGTTCTCATATTTATAGAAGAGATGAAAGCCTAGGGTTAGGAACTACCAATTTCACTACCATTTCCTTCACTACCTTAGGTGGCATACTCTTATTGGAGAGTTCTCCCACCTACTCTATCATTCCCTACCTATTGGAATGTGCCACATAAGGTAGTGAAGAGAAATATAGTGAAATTGGTAGTGGCTCTAGCATTACTCTTAGGAAATCCTAGTTGGGATAAAATTATAATATTTTCCACTATGTATTTGTATTTTGCTCTCAACTAAAATTTTAATTATTATTAACCCCTGTCATAATATATTTCTACAAAACACCCCTCCTTTACCAATATATTCACAAACGCACCATTGGAATTTGTGATACCACCTCCATGGGTCAATTTGTAACTTAAACCTTGTTTTCACATTTAACCTTTTATACAATCTGACAATGACTCTAAATTTATTTTTTTTTACAAAAAAAATGTATATAATAAAATATTTTTTCTGTAAAATATACCTATGGGATTTTACTGTTAGATTACAACCTTCGTTAAATGAACAAGGGAATATCTTTTCTTTTAGAGATAGGATTCCGTATTGCAAATACATGTTCCCATATTTCTAATAAGACATATCCAATGCATCGGGGTATTGGTCTAGATGGTCACAATCTTTGATTTATCAAAATGCGCGATATTAAAAAAAATGAGTTCACTATATGCCCAGTATTTAGAGGTCATGTTTATATTGCCTTTAACAATAACATTGTCATATGGTTATTTACAAGTGTAATCATTCTTTGTTCCATCAATTCGTACTAAACAAACTATCATAACAAGTTCGAGTCGACCCTCTCACTTGTTGTGCTACAGTCTGCCAAATAGAAAGCCCAGTTCTATTATAGATATGTTCTTTGTGCATAGACTTAATTACTATCAGGATGGACCTTGTTGATACACAATATCAATATTTGTGAATAAACAAAAAAATTGCTCATTTAAAAAAATAAAAAATAAATAAATTATTTCCGTCTAATCATATAACCCTACAATAACAACATGTTCAAAAAAACCAAGAGCCGGTATACGCTAAATGTTGATACGAGCATCCTCCAAAAAAGTTTATGGAACTTGTAGCCTAGAAAATTTTCGATTTGATGATGAGAAGAGTCGCTATAAACTTGCCCAAGCCTGAAAAGGATGGATTTCATTTTCAGTTCTTACAAGAGCTCGGCCCTAGCCCTGGAGTCGATGTTCCAGTAATCAGTAGGTGTTGCTTATAATTTTGGTCAAGTACTAGGAGTATAAATTATATGTCGCATTGATTTACTTACTCTCTCTTACTGCAACAACATATGCAGTGGTGTCTTCTGATTTCGAGACTGATGCTATAATGAGAGGAATAAAGCTCGGGGCTTGTGCATTTTTACTCAAACATGTCCGCATCGAAGAGCGCAGAAACCTGTGGCAGCATTCCTTTCAACAGAAGGACAAAACTGATCAACATTTCCAAACAAATGACAGAAAACAAACGAAAAAAAAAAGCAGAGAGAAACTAGCCGCGAAGATGAGACAGACGCAGTGGAGGAGTTGTCGAAGAAACAATGAATGAAATGGTCAAGTACTGATCTATAGGAGAAGTTTCTGCAAGTCATTATCCAAACTGACATCAGTACATAAGAACAAATCTTATGTTTTTTGTTGCGACCCGCAAGTACATCAACCTTTTGGGATGTATTAGCTGCGACCCGCAAGTACATCCCGCAAGTGTATTAGCTGCGACCCGCAAGTACAGCAACCTTTTGGGATGTCAGAGGACCTCTTTGTTGCATAGATGCTATGTTGTTTTTTAGATTTGTTTTTGTTGTGCCGACAAGCACTATAGGTGACTAAATGTAAGTGGTACCGACGAGTACTATATGATGTAGTTCGACTTTTGTTGTAATCCCGTTAATCATCATTAATGAGATTGGTGACTTCGGTCACTTTTGTTTTTAAAAAAAAAACAAATCTTATATCCCGAATACAACTTACCCAAAAAAATGCGGGGTTTCCCCATTATTTGTTTGTTAATTCTTGTATACCTCTTATTGCAGAGGTTGGCCCCAAGAAAATACTGGACTTGATGAAAGTCGATAACTTGAGCATGTATAAGGAATGTATCGAGCCATTTGCAGGTTTGTAACCCTAATTAATTTCTTTCCTGTAAGAAATATTCTGATTTTGGGTTTCTAACTTAAAGCTCTCTAAAATGAAACCGACATATGTTTTTAGGTCCCTGAATTTGCTATTGCAAGTTGCAATAGCTTCTTCTATCAATTGTATTTCATGCAATGGCTTAACCACAAATAGTTAAAAGTCTTACCCAGGATTGAAAATTACTGATATAACGGTAACTCAAATTTCAATATAAAATCTTTCATTTTCTACACAATGGTTACCAAGCTGATCAAATTTATCTCATCTTCTTTTGTTGCTTTTATTATCAGAAATTCAGGAACTGCGTCAAGAGATACACGGATGATGGACAAATTGGTCGGATACCTCCTCAAGTTCTAAAATACTTCAGTTCTCATATGTTGAATCATTGTACCTTGAAGCCTTCTGATATCTTTCTCCAATCTTCCATTCAACTCTTCTCAGTCGACAGTTGCAACAGGAACTCAACCAGCAAGTAGTTGTTTCGACATGGACCCAATAAGTGAAGTGCAGCCACTACAGAGTCCTCCTGCCAATCTTCACGACTGACTTGTTTCAATGAACAACTACTCCAGCTCGGATTCTGTCTACTTGTCAGTGTTAGTTGATTCTGATGGATGGATACTCAATAACTACGACAATATCCCTGGCTCTGAAGAAGTGCCTCAACGAGAAGTAAAGAACATTAATTTGGGGTCTTTACGGAACAACTTGAGCAAAGTTGAACTCATGAACAACATTGACTCCACCCCGGGCTCTGCTCATTCATCAGTATTAGATGTTCTTCCTTCTAATCGAACCATTATAACTAATTTGGGGAGTTTTCAAAGCTCTGGAACTGAAACAAAAGCATGTACGAGAGAAAACGACAATGTTGATTTTGCGAACTGACAGCAACAAGAGGTTGATTCTCTCAAGAACATGAACAATTATGATAACCTCTTGCTGGAAGACACTTCCGATGGCCTACTATCATTTTATGCAAGACCGTATCAAGGCTCTTCACTTCAGATCTTTACTTTTAAGGTAAGCAACTTCCTCAATTATGAATCTTTAATCAAAGAGAAACACGTGTGATTTGGAATTGTTGTTATACATTTATGTACATTACCTATACTCTGTGAATGTTGTGTCTTTTCCATTTAACAGATATTTCAAGAACTTAGGCAGCTAACTGCTAAGCGATGGAAAATATGTTTGTACAACTTAGACTCGCAGATACGTTATCTTTCTCAACATAACAGATAAATCAACAACTTTGCTAACTGCTTTAATAATATGATGTAAGAGCTAATTTGTCAATCTGAGGGGCTAGTTTACATCTAAAATAGGACGAAATGATAGGCGTTCATTTCTCCTAATGATTCTCTGTTTTGATTTGTTATTGATGACCAAACAATTAAGACATACTATACTTGGGGATTTAATTCATTTCTATTATCTTCTTAGAAAGAAACAAAAGCTACACAATCTAGCTGCAGATTTGCACTTCTGTGTTCTGGGTGGAATTTTATCCTTCTTTTGTATGTTATATTCTTAGTATTCTATGCTTTCCATTTCTCCAACTTCTTGTAGGAAACCAACAAAATCTAAATTATTTAGATTTGGATTTCTCTTTCTGTAAATTATGTTAATTTGAATTTGACCTTAAATGAATGCCATTTAACTTTCTTTTTTTTAATCATATATTTCTAAACTATATCTCTGTTTTGCAGGAATTGGCTTGTACAAAGATCACTCATTGTTTCCTAATGCAGTAGATAAGTCATTCCAGACATAAAGAAAGTCGACTGGGTGGCTGGTTTCAGCGGTTGTTTATCAAATATTATGCCCCAATTTTGTTAAGCATTTATGCTCTTTGTAAATGCAATAGGATGCATTTATAATGTATGATTCAATTTATTTTATTTTATTTTATTCCGAGTGTAAACAGTATCAGAATATATTTTTTCTCAAGTGTAAACAAGTATTACGATTTTTTCAATAGTTTGTGGTGTACAGGCAAGGAACAAGTAATAGTGCTGAGAATTGGCTGGAGTTGTTTATGTTCTGGCCTTTCAGCTATTGGTCAAGCTATGAATATAGTTTATTTATCAATCAAGAACTTTTACATCTTTCTATTTCTATTAAGGGTGTTAAAGATTATCAAAAAGCTTTTGGTGTGTTAAAGAATTAGATGATAATCTTATACACCCTAAATAAAAACAGAAAGATGTAAAAATTCTTGATTGATAAATAAACTATATTCATAGTTTGACCAATAGCTGAAACAACTTCAGCCAATTCTCAGCACTATTACTTGTTCCCTGCCTGCACACCAAAAACTATTGAAAAAATCCTAATACTAGTTTACACTTGAGAAAAAGTATATTCTGACAATGTTTACACTCGGAAAAAAATAAAATGAATCATAGATTAAAAATGCCTCCTAATGCATTAAGAAATAGCATATATGCTTAACAAAATTGGGGCATAATATTTGATGAACAACTGCTGAAACCAGCTACTCAGTCGACTTTCTATACGTATGGAATGACTTATCTACTACATTAGGAAACGATGAGTGATCTTTGTACGAGCCAGTTCCTACAAAACAGAGATATAGTTTAGAGATATATGATTTTTAAAATTTAAAAAAAAAGTTAGACGGCATTCATTTAAGGTCAAATTCAAATTAACATAATTTACATAAAGAGAAATCCAAGACTAAATAATTTAGATTTTGTTGGTTTCTTACAAGAAGTTGGAGAATTAAATGGAAAGCATATATAACTAAGAATAGGACATACAAAAGAAGGATGAAATTCCACCCAGAACACAGAAGTGCAAATCTGTAGCTAGATTGTGTAGCCACTACAAAAGATACTGCTTTTACCGGCGATTATTCCCCGGCGTTTTACTAGTAGCGCCGGGGTAGGGAACGAGTAGGAATTGGGCGCCAGATGGGATGGTCATACACCGGCGGTCGATTTAAAACGCCGGCGTATGTTAGGATTCACCGGCGTTTTACCTAAACACGCCGGTGAAGTTTATTATTCACCGGCGTTTTTTATTATAAACGCCGGCGAATATACGGACACATTCACCGGCGTTTCCAATTAAAACGCCGGTGAATAACTGGGAATAAAACCCGCGAACCCTAATCTTTCGCTCGCCATTTTCCCAATACCCCCCCCAAAAAAAAAAAGAGGCGCTTCGTTTCCCTCCTTCCTCGCTCTACTTCCCGCGCGTTTGCCTCCGCCGCTTCGTCCTCTTCGACGGCCTTCGACCTTTCGAAATCGTCCCTTATTCCCTTCGTCCTTTTCGATTTCCTTCTTCCCTCTCTCTATTTGGAGGTGAATCGGCGGTCGCCCCCTCTCTCTCTCTCTCCTATGCCCCCGCCCTCGTCGCCCCGCTCCCTCTCTCTCTCTTCGGTATGATCTCTTGATTTCCCTTATTTTCCAAAAAAGGCAGCTTTTTCAGTTTATTCATTTCGATTTCCTTAGCATGAACGGTTTAGTTGAGATGAAGAATTAATAGAAAAATATATGCTTAGATAATGGAAATTTTCATCTTCTTTTACCGTTAATGAAGCTGATTTCATGCATCTGATTGTCTTCATGGCATGTTTGTTTTTTTACCCAAAATGGGTTCACTGTGAACTGAGGATGCTCTAGGTACGTATGCCAATATCCTCCGGCCAGATATGCACAACAATTGGATTTTAGATTTAGTTGGGCACAGTGAATTAGTATAGCAACATATAAGCTCACATAATGGGAAATTTTCATTTTCAGATACTGTTAAAGTAACCTAATTGCAATCTTTGACATGGTTTTTTAACACAAAATGGGTTCACTTCCAAACTAAGTATGCTGCTAGCATATCCGTTTTCTTTCACTGTTAATGAAGCTGATTTCATGCATCTGATTGTCTTCTTGGCATGCATGTTTTTTTACCCAAAATGGGTCCACTGTGAACTGAGGATGCTATAGGTACGTATGTCAAAATCCTCCGGCCGGATATGCACAACAATTGGATTTTAGATTTAGTTGGGCTAAAGAAGTAGTAGAGCAACATATAAGCTCAGATAATGGGAAATTTTCATTTTCAGATACTGTTAAAGTGACCTGATTGCAATCTTTGGCATGGTTTTTTAACACAAAATGGGTTCACTTCCAAACTAAGTATGCTGCATAGCATCCCCAGTTTCTTTCACTGTTAGTGAAGCTGATTTCATGCATCTGATTGTCTTCTTGGCATGCATGTTTTTTTACCCAAAATGGGTTCACTGTGAACTGAGTATGCTATAGGTACGTATGCCAAAAACCTCCGGCCGGATATGCACAACAATTGGATTTTAGATTTAGTTGGGCTAAAGAAGTAGTAGAGCAACATATAAGCTCAGATAATGGAAATTTTCATTTTCAGATACTGTTAAAGTAACCTGATTGCAATCTTTGGCATGGTTTTTTAACACAAAATGGGTTCACTTCCAAACTAAGTATGCTGCTAGCATCCCCATTTTCTATAGGTTCACTTCCAGACTAAGTGAACTGAGGATGCTATAGGTACGTATGCCAAAATCCTCCGGATACGCACAACAATTGGGTTTTAGATTTAGTTGGGCTGAAGAAGTAGTATAGCAACATATAAGCTCTGATAATGGAAAATTTATCATTTTCAAATACTGTTAAAGTAACCTGATTGTCAATCTTTGGCATGGTTTTTTATACCAAAATGGGTTAACTTCCAATCTAAGTATGCTGCTAGCATCCCCATTTTCTTTTTTTGTTGTTAGTGAAGCTTATTTTCATGCATCTGATTGTCATCTTGGCATGTTTTTTTTACCAAAATGGGTTCACTGTGAACTGAGGATGGTATAGGTATGTATGCCAAAATCCTCCGGCCGGATATGCGGCTACAATTGGGTTTTAGATTTAGTTGGGCTGAAGAAGTAGTAGAGCAACATATAAGCTCAGATAATGGGAAATTTTTCATTTTCAGATACTGTTAAAGTAACCTGACTGCAATCCTTGGCATGGTTTTTTAACAAAATGGGTTCACTTCCAAACTAAGTATGCTGCATAGCATCCCCAGTTTCTTTCACTGTTAATGAATTGAAGCTTATCACATGCATCTGATTGTCATTTTGGCATGTTTTTTTGACCAAAATGGGTTCACTGTGAACTGAGGATGCTATAGCTCTATGCCAAAATCCTCCGGCTGTGTACAACAATTGGTTCAGTCTGCAAAATATATGCTTACATACTAGACATTTTAATTTGGGCAAAAAACAAAGTACCCCCTTAACGTTTGGGCTTAATACAATATGCCCATATAACGTTTGAAAAAGTACATTTAACCCATTCCACCGTTAACTTAACCCAATCCGTTAAGTTATAATTATTGAATTACCTTTTTACCCTTACCCTTTCATAATCAAATCTCTTCTTGTTTTTCCTCTTTCTTCGTTCTTTTTCTTTTTCCTCTTTCTTCATTCTTATTCAGATTATGCAATTCATTTCAGATTATGCAAACAACTTATATCTTATTCATATTTCTGAAATTTAGTCAAGTTGCAACGTATTAGGCTTCGATGTGCAAAATACTTTTACAATGTATATTATTGATCCATCGATATGATTGATATTTTTCTTTCAACTTTTTTTCATTCATTCGTTCAATTTGTCTCATCTTTCAACCGCAAATTGGGAATTTTAAGTGCATATTATAACACACAACGATGAAAAATAAAATTACAACTAATCATCCAATTTGCAGCTTGAGTCGTTCCCTATACTTTCTCTACTTCAACACCCGTTTCATTTTGAACTTCCTTCATTCTTGTTCATACACACAAAAGGACAAGAAACTATTTACAGATCAATGCACTTGTGCATAGAAAAAAAGATGCCAGCTTCAAGAGCTCGTCACATCGAGAAAATTAACCAAAGAAGTTATTGGAGACTACGCTTCACTTCGATTTCTTCTCCGCTCTACTTCTGTTGCAAAGGAAAAGTGACTTCACTGTAACTGATATGAAGAAAATGTGAAACCCAATTGCCCTTCGTCCAATGCTTTCAGTTCAAGCTTCTGAAACAGGCTGCAGGTTTTGGCAACCAAGTGTTAGAAGCAGTCTCCTTTTTGGTTGAGACCGAAATAAATAAATAAATAAATAAAAATTAAAAATTAAAAATTCATATATATAATAAATCATATATATGAAAAAGAATGAAGAAAGAGGAAAAAGAAAAAGAATGAAGAAAGAGGAAAAAGAAGAAGAGATTTGATTATGAAAGGGTAAGGGTAAAAAGGTAATTCAATAATTCTAACTTAACGGATGGGGTTAAGTTAACGGTGAAATGGGTTAAATGTACTTTTTCAAACGTTATATGGGCATATTGTATTAAGCCCAAACGTTAGGGGGGTACTTTGTTATTTGCCCTTTTAATTTTTCTTTTACTGTTTCTTTTGTTTAGTATTATTATTATTATTATTATTATTATTATTATTATTATTATTATTATGAGATAAGTGATTATTAGTAGTCATGAATAGAATAGTTCATGAGTCATCAGATCTTCTTGTTACCGTAGTTACAGCACGACGCGCTCATTATTCGGCTGATTCCTCTTCATCAGCAAAATACCCTTTACCATCATCATCTCCTTGAACGGAAAGCCAAATACAGGGGAGACTATAGTCGATTTTTTTTTATGCTCGAACACAGGGTGTGCGATAAAATACCGTCTAAGGTGGTTGTGATCATTTCCACAAAAGGTCGTTTAGGGTTTGGTGAATAGAGTAGATTGTGTTAAGATGTAGTTTTTTTTTGTACATTTTTTGGAGCCACAATTTCTTTATTTTACAGTTAAAAATTATATCGTTTATTTATTTGCAGCTAGGGATGGTTTTCAAATAGGTGAAATTTAATATACAAAATGCCTTTTACTGTTATTACTATTTAATATATCAAATTTTAATTTCAGACTGTGTGCTATTGATATAATGGATAGAAGTTGGATTAGTAAACCACGATTATCCAAGGAGTACCGTGATGGTATTAAAGATTTTATTATCTTTGCCAAACGACATTCCTGTGATCCCAACCTAATCCTTTGTCCATGCCTTTGCTGTACAAATTGTATGCTGAGGACATGTGACGTAGTACATACACACTTGGCTGTCAACGGTTTTCTTCAAGGGTACACAAGGTGGTTTTGTCATGGAGAGGATCATACGGCAGCTCCTGTTCGTCCGGTTGTATTAGAAAATGAGGCTGAGCCCTTAGTGAACGAAGACTTAAGCGTTCCCGATGAGATGCATGCTTTGTTACAAGATGCCATGGGGATTCATAATGTTCCTTTCCACACCAATGACCCAACAACCGAAGTTCACAATGAGTCAACAGAAACAAACCAGATTGGTGGTGGGGTGGACGAGGAAATGTCTGGCCCCACCCCTGAAAATAATAAGCAGCAAGAATCTTTCGCTAAGTTACTTGAAGATGTTAGTATCCCGTTGTACCGCGACTGCACCAAATTTTCTAAGTTCTCATTCATTGTCAGACTATTTCAGATTAAATGTTTAAACGGGTGGTCTGCTAAGCCCTTCACTATGCTACTTGAATTGTTGAATGAAGCATTTCCTGAAATCTGTATTCCAAACTCAGCCTATAAAATCAAAAAATTCCTAAGTTCTCTCGATCTAGGATATGAGAAGATAGCAGCATGTCCAAATGACTGTATGCTTTTCACGAGTGGTAAGGAAAGTCTGGAGAATTGCGAAGTGTGTGGTTCTTCGAAATGGAAAGAAAGACCAAATCAAGACGAGGGAGCCAGTGGATCTACTAAGCGAAGTAGGAAAAAGAAGCCTGCCAAAACATTGCGTTACTTTCCTCTGATTCCTAAGTTACAAAGGTTGTTTATGTCCACGAAAACTTCTTCTGATATGAAATGGCATGCTGAAGGTCGCACTAATGATGGGATTCTTAGACATCCTGCTGATTCTCAATCTTGGAAAAGATTTGATGAAAGATATCCTGATTTTGCGGAAGATCCTCGAAATGTGAGACTTGGACTAGCTAGTGATGGTTTCAACCCTTTCAGGCAAATGAGTAGTACATACAGCATATGGCCGGTTGTGTTGATACCATACAATTTGCCGCCTTGGAAATGCATGAAGCAGTCCTCATTTATTTTGTCCATGATAGTTCCTGGACCGAAAGGTCCTGGAAATGATATAGATGTGTACCTACAACCGTTAATAGATGAACTTCAGAAGTTGTGGGTGGGTGTTCCAACCTATGATGCTGTGGCTAAAGAAACATTTTCTCTTCGTGCCGTGTTGTCTTGGATAATCAATGATTTTCCAGCATATGCAAATTTATCTGGATATAGTACTAAAGGACGTTATGCATGTCCATGTTGTGCTGACCAAACTAGTTCAAGGTGGTTGTACAATGGCAAAAAGTTTTGCTATATGGGTCATAGGAGATGGTTGCCTGACACACATATATTTCGGACAGAGGCAGCGACATTTGATGGCACCGACGAGTGGGAACATGCTCCTGGGTCTTCTTCTGGTTCAGATATTTTGAGGCGGGTAGATGGTCATCAATTCAAATATGGAAAGGAACCAGAAGTCAGGACAAAGGGCAAGAAAAAGGCAAGGCCGGAGCAAGGTGAGGAGACCGATCTATATGGCGAGGATGAGGATCAAAACTTGATGAGTTTAGGTGCATGGAAGAAGAAGAGTATTTTCTTCAAGTTGCCGTATTGGGAATTCAACTTACTGAGACATAATTTAGATGTGATGCATATCGGAAAAAATATTGGTGAGAATTGTATAGGAACAGTTATGGGAGATGATCGGAAGACAAAGGACAATCTCAAGAGCCGACTTGATTTGAAGTCAATGGGCATCCGACATGAGTTGCACCCAGAAGAATTGCCGAACGGGAAAGTGCTCCTACCTCCTGCAATCTATTCAATGTCAAAATCGGAGTTGGAGTTGTTTTGCAAAGTACTACTTGAACTTAAAGTCCCCGATGGCTATTCTTCTAACATGACAAAATGTGTCAACTTTAAAGAGAAGAGGCTTCAGGGTCTAAAGTCACACAACTACCACATCCTAATGCAGGATCTCCTTCCTGTGGCCCTAAGGTCTTCAATGTGTGAGCAAGTCACTACTGTCCTGAAAGATCTTTGTAGCATATATAAAGGTATTTGCTCAAGAATGCTTCGTGTTGAAGATCTGGACCAATTGGAGCAGCAGGCGGCATTGACACTTAGTAAAATGGAGATGATATTTTCTCCATCGTTTTTCACTATTATGATTTACTTGATAATCCACCTTGCTGGTGAAGCCAGAATCGGTGGTCCTGTTCACTATCGGTGGATGTACCCCATTGAGAGGTAAAATAATTCATTCATCTTACGAAATTGAATTTTCAAAAGCTCATTTCTTTTAATCCCCTAATCCGCTCTAGTTTATTAATTGTACATGTTCAGGTACCTATACCGGCTAAAGGGTTATGTGAAAAATAGAGCATATCCTGAAGGGTCAATAGCCCAGGGATATCTATCAGAGGAGTGCTCACATTTTTTTTCCTGGTATTTGCTTGGTGTGGAGACATCTTCCAGTAGACCACGTAGAAATCCAGACATTTCCAACCTTGATGGTGCACAATATCTTTTTGATACCGCTGGCACCACTGTTGGTAAAGTTGATGCATTTGAGCTCGATAGCTTAGCGTGGGAACAGGCACATCGATATGTGCTAGACCATCATGCATCAGTGGAACCATTTCGAAAGTAAGTTGCTTTTGAATGTAAATCGAATACAGTGAAAACCGCGGAGTTCGATATTTTCGATACTTTTGTTATTCCTAATTTCAATTGCTTGTTTTTTAGCGAATTTGTCCGGGACAGCAAACGAAAGGCTAGACCAAGAAGACTACCACCACGTGAACAAAACAAGCTGATGAATTAAAAATTTCATAAGTGGTTTGAATCTCATGTAGGTGAATTACAGTTATGCAAGTTAATCTTTATTATATCTACATTTTCTATGGTGTTGATACGATTTGCGCAAAATTAATAGGTACATTCTCTGGGTCCTGAAGGTGCGTCATCTGAAATACAAGTACTTGCCAAAGGTCTCCATCAGATGGTCAAAAGATACGGAGGATACATATTCAATGGTTTTAGATTTCGTACTAAGGATCGTGAATCTAATTTGAAGTCTCAAAATAGTGGAATGGTAGTGACGTCTAAGACTAGAAGTTATGCTTCCAAATCGGACACGAGGCCTGTAGATGGGGATCTCGACTACTATGGAGTGCTCACGGATATCATTGAGTTGAATTATTTTGGCCATTTCCGTGTTGTCTTATTTCGTGGGGATTGGGCTGAGTTTGATAGGAATTTTGCTAACAACAAGGACAAGCTTGGCTTTACAGTTGTAAACTTCTCAAAATTGATTCACATCGGTACACACATTAGCCATGAGCCATTTGTGTTTCCATCCCAAGTGCAACAAGTGTTCTACATTGAAGATCCAACCCTGCCAAAATCGTATGTGGCTATCCCTATGCAACCAAGAGATGTATTCCAACTGGGCGATACTTCAGACGGTGAAGACGGTGAAGACATGAACAGTTACATTGCTTCTGAGTTTCCTGTGTTTGATGTAAACACAACCGATGTTGGAATTTGCGGGACTTGGCTCCGCAAGGATGGAGAAGAGGGCGATGTACTGGAAGATGTCGTATTGTAGTTTACATGATTTTCAATTGAGTTTATTATATGTCTGTAATTTTATGTCTTAAATCTTGTTGTAATATTATGTCTGTAATTTCGAATATGTTCATTGTGAATTTAATGCACTGGTTTAATTATCTTTCTATTTTCTACTTCTTGGTATTATTTACATTAAACTATGCTTAGTGTCATTTGAACCAAACTATCGTTGTCATTTGAACCAAACTATCATTTGAACCAAGTTATCGAATCCTTGACAGGTACAACATGCCGAGGCGTGGAAAGAGGGTAAATATAAATGATGGCAACGAGAGTCATGGGGATGAGCAGCCACTAAATAATAGTGGTAGGCAAACATATGAGAGTGAGGGTAGCACGCCGCCCACTGTCAAAAAACATCGGTAAGTCTTAAAATTGGTATTTTTAAAGAGATTATGTTACTTGAATGCATGAAAGACACGTACTAGTGTTTGTGAGTCTGCATTGTGGCTGTCGTCTATAAGCATTTCGTCTATGTTTCTTAAGTGGACTGTGATTAGAAAGAAAGGGCTGGAGTGGAGATCTGGAAACCCAAAATAGAGACATCTCGTTTATTATAATCTACACTTATTGTTGGACCAACCCCCTCTTGCTGTTGTTGCTGATGTCTCTTTGTGTGCGTGTGTTGAAGAGAATGAAGGGATGAGAGAGAGATGAGGAAAATGCCGCTATGTTAGCTTGGTGTATCCTCATTCTCTACCATCCCTCTTTCTGGCTCCATATATGGCTTCTATATTAAATTGGTTTCCTTCCACGATGACAGTCTGTAATACTACACTTGATATGAGCCCATGTTCATAGCTGCATCCTATTGCATACTCACAAACAACTAATACTTGTCGGCCTTGCATCGTATGCCCAACCCCACTTTGGCACATAACCTGGTATAGATGATATTGTATGACCTGCAAACAAGGATTGTTCAGTCGTGTTGTTGTACTGATTTGGAGGAGGTGAAAATGGGACCATAAAATAGCTTAAGAAGACCATCAGGTTTGTGAAATAAGCTTCACTAACAGTAAAAGAAACTGGGGATGCTATGCAGCATACTTAGTTTGGAAGTGAACCCATTTTGGCTAAAAAATCATGCCGAAGATAGCAATCAGATGCATGAAATCAGCTTCTTTAACAGTATCTGAAAATGAAAATTTTTCATAATCTGAGCATATATGTTTGTTTAACAGTGACTGTGAACAATTGTTCTTAATTGGGCTGTGATTAGAAAGAGACAAGTTGGAGTGGAGATCTGGAAACCCATATAGAGACATCTTGTTCATAATAATTTATTATTATTGTTGTTCTTGTCACTCTTGCTGTTGTTGCTGATGTCTCTATGTGTTCGTGTGCTGAAGGGAAAGAAGGGATGAGAGAGAGATGAGGAAAATGCCGCTATGTTAGCCTGGTGTATTCTCATTCTCTACCATTCCTCTTTCTGGCTTCTGTATTTGGTTTCCTTCCACGATGACAATTCCAGTTAAAACTACACTTGCTATGAGCCCTATTCGTATTTCTCTTCCATGAAGAATTGATCTATGACTACAATCTCCATTCCAAACCCAATTGTTCTATATTTGGTTCCCACTTGCTGTTGTTGCTGTTGTTGAAGTGAACCCATTTTGTTTTATTGTAACCCATTTTGATATGCACAACAATTGGGTTTTGCGATATAGTTTGGCTAAAAAAGTAGTAGAACAACATATAAGCTCAGATAATGGAGAAATTTTCATTTTCAGATACTGTCAATGTAACCTGATTGCAATCTTTGGCATGGTTTTTTTAACACAAAATGGGTTCACTTCCAAACTAAGTATGCTGCATAGCATCCCCAGTTTCTTTCACTGTTAGTGAAGCTTATTTCACAAACCTGATGGTCTTCTTAAGCTATTTTATGGTCCCATTTTCACTAACTGTTAGTGAAGCTGATTTCAAGCACCTGATTGTCTTCTTGGCATGTATGTTTTTATACCAAAAATGGGTTCACTGTGAACTGAGGATATTATATAGGTACGTATGCCAAAATCCTCCGGCCGGATATGCACAACACTTGGGTTTTGCGATATAGTTGGGCTAAAAAAGTAGTAGAGCAACATATAAGCTCAGATGATGGAGAAATTTTCATTTTCAGATACTGTCAATGTAACCTGATTGCAATCTTTGGCATGGTTTTTTAAACACAAAATGGGTTCACTTCCAAACTAAGTAGGCTGCATAGCATCCCCAGTTTCTTTCACTGTTAGTGAAGCTCATTTCACAAACCTGATGGTCTTCTTAAGCTATTTTATGGTCCCATTTTCACGAACTGTTAGTGAAGCTGATTTCAAGCACCTGATTGTCTTCTTGGCATGTATGTTTTTATACCAAAAATGGGTTCACTGTGAACTGAGGATATTATATAGGTACGTATGCCAAAATCCTCCGGCCGGATATGCACAACACTTGGGTTTTGCGATATAGTTGGGCTAAAAAAGTAGTAGAGCAACATATAAGCTCAGATAATGGAGCAATTTTCATTTTCAAATACTGTCAATGTAACCTGATTGCAATCTTTGGCATGGTTTTTTTAACACAAAATGGGTTCACTTCCAAACTAAGAATCTTGCATAGCATCCCCATTTTCTTTCACTGTTAGTGAAGCTTATTTCACAAACCTGATGGTCTTCTTAAGTTATTTTATGGTCCCATTTTCACTAACTGTTAGTGAAGCTGATTTCAAGCACCTGATTGTCTTCTTGGCATGTATGTTTTTATATAAAAAATGGGTTCACTGTAAACTGAGGATATTATATAGGTACGTATGCCAAATCCTCCGGCCGGATATGCACAGTCAATGGGTTTTGCGATATAGTTGGGCTAAAAAAGTAGTAGAGCAACATATAAGCTCAGATAATGGAGCAATTTTCATTTTCAAATACTGTCAATGTAACCTGATTGCAATCTTTGGCATGGTTTTTTTAACACAAAATGGGTTCACTTCCAAACTAAGAATCCTGCATAGCATCCCCAGTTTCTTTCACTGTTAGTGAAGCTTATTTCACAAACCTGATGGTCTTCTTAAGTTATTTTATGGTCCCATTTTCACTAACTGTTAGTGAAGCTGATTTCAAACACCTGATTGTCTTCTTGGCATGTATGTTTTTATACCAAAAATGGGTTCACTGTAAACTGAGGATATTATATAGGTACGTATGCCAAAATCCTCCGGCCGGATATGCACAGTCAATGGGTTTTGCGATATAGTTGGGCTAAAAAAGTAGTAGAGCAACATATAAGCTCAGATAATGGAGCAATTTTCATTTTTAAATACTGTCAATGTAACCTGATTGCAATCTTTGGCATGGTTTTTTTAACACAAAATGGGTTCACTTCCAAACTAAGAATCCTGCATAGCATCGCCAGTTTCTTCCACTGTTAGTGAAGCTTATTTCACAAACCTGATGGTCTTCTTAAGCTATTTTGTGGTCCCATTTCCACTAACTGTTAGTGAAGCTGATTTCAAGCACCTGATTGTCTTCTTGGCATGTATGTTTTTATACCAAAAATGGGTTCACTGTGAACTGAGGATATTATATAGGTACGTATGCCAAAATCCTCCGGCCGGATATGCACAGTCAATGGGTTTTGCGATATAGTTGGGCTAAAAAAGTAGTAGAGCAACATATAAGCTCAGATAATGGAGCAATTTTCATTTTCAAATACTGTCAATGTAACCTGATTGTTTAACACAAAATGGGTTCACTTCCAAACTAAGTATGCTGCATAGCATCCCCAGTTTCTTCTTTTGTTGTTAGTGAAGCCTATTTTCATGCATCTGATTGTGATCTTGGCATGTTTTTTTTTGACCAAAACGGGTTTACTGTGAACTGAGGATGTTATAGGTACGTATGCCAAAATCCTCCGGATACGCACAACAATTGGGTTTTAGATTTAATTGGGCACAGTGAATTAGTAGAGCAACATATAAGCTCAGATAATGGAAATTTTCATTTTCAGATACTGTTAATGAAGCTGATTGCCATCTTTGGCATGATTTTTTAACAAAAAATGGGTTCACTTCCAAACTAAGTATGCTGCTAGCATCCTCAGTTTCTTTCACTATTAGTGAAGCTGATTTCATTAAGATCCAGGATGGCAAATTTTGACTGGGCTATGATTGGATTGTTCAGTTAGAAGTTGTCTATGTTCTTAATTGGGCTGTGATTAGAAAGAGTGGGCTCGAGTGGAGATCTGGAAACCCATATAGAGACATCTTGTTCATAATAATTTATTATTATTGTTGTTCTTGTCGCTCTTAAGGTGGTTGCTGATGTCTCTTTGTGTTCGTGTGCTGAAGGGAAATAAGGGATGAGAGAGAGATGAGGAAAATGCCGCTATGTTAGCCTGGTGTATCCAAAGTCTCTACCTTTCTTCTTTCTGTTTCCATTTCTGGCTTCTATATATATTTGGTTTCCTTCCACGATGACAGTTCCCTAAAAATACACTTGATATGAGCCCTATCTTATTTTTCTTATTTTTCTTATATTTGGTTTCCGTCCACGATGACAGTTTCATGGATTGTCTGAACAGTCCATGAAGGACATGCTTAGATACTGAATTTTTATTTGTTTTACTGTTTTAGATAGTGGATATTCCCAATCAGAGGAGAATATAAAGGTTTCAAGTTAGATACTGAATTTTCATTTGTTTTGTTATTTTAGATATATTTAAAAACAAAATTAAGTACTAGATTTTTAGCATTGCAATGTAATTATTTTACCTCTGTATATATCATTAACAATTCCATTTGCAGTTGGCACTTTGATCTTATAATTCGAGATACAGGTAGTTCTTTTTGCAAGTTCAAAAAATATGTATATTCTGTATTGTGATCTACTGTTCAATTAAACTATTGCTTTTTTTTTCACAGAGCGGTCGTCAAGATGAAGGAAATTCTGATGATCAGGGCTGAAGCTACTCGAGGGGTATGAATCTGCGGTCCTCCTTGCTGTTCTTATGTCCTCCTTGCTGTATGGTTGTTGTTGTTATGTCCTCCTCCTTGCTGTTGTTATGTCAGACTGGTTTTTTTTATGAGAGTTATGTCATATTTTGAATTTGGGATATTTTGGATATTTGTCAGACTGGTTTGTTTGGATATTTGGGATGTTAGTCTCTATATTAATTTGTTAATTATGACACTGTTAATTAATCAATGAATTTGGACGTTGATATGACACGTGTGAAACTTGATTATCTTTAATTATTCTTGTGTTTGGTTGTGGTTTGCGCAGTAGTATGCAACGAAATTGATTGAATCAGTTGTGAGAATTAGTTTACAGGTTTTGTAAATGAAACTGTGAATTGAAATCGAACGGAAAAGCGGAGTATCGAAAATAAACGGGCATAGCCAGAACGGCGTTTTAAAAAACGGCGGTCTATATCATCTAATTGTTGGAGTGCGTGATACACCGGCGTTTCAACGCACGCCGGCGAATGTTATCAGCTGGCACGGCACAGACGTACACCGGCGTTTTATAAACGCCGACGTATATAACTACACCGGCATTTTTTTGTCGCGCCGGTGTTCGTAAACAGGGAAAAGCAGGCGCTCATAAACGCACATACACCGGCGTTTCTTGACCGCCGGTATACTTTCGATCTACACCGGCGTTTTCATATACGCCGGTGAATGGATAAATACCGGCGGTTTACGACCGCTGGTGTATGTATATAGGTGCACAAGAACGGCACCCAGAGACCGATATACACCGGCGTTTTATGACCGCCGGTGTAGTCCTAACATTTACCGGCGTCCACCAAAAACGCCGGTGTAGACCCCTTCGTTTCAGCGACGCCCGCTTCGGCGGCAGTTGGACCGGCGCTATTGTAAACGCCGGTGAAAGTTTCACCGGCGTAAAAAAACGCCGGTATAGACGTAAAAAAGCGCCGGGAAAGCTACTTTCTTTTGTAGTGAGCTTTTGTTTCTTTCTAAGAAGATAATAGAAATGACTTAAATCCCCAAGTACAGTATGTCTTCATTGTTTGGTCATCAATAACAAATCAAAACAGAGAATCATTAGGAGAAATGAACGCCTATCATATCTTCCTATTTTAGATGTAAACTTGCCCCTCAGATTGACAAATTAGCTCTTACATCATATTATTAAAGCAGTTAGCAAAGTAAGTTGTTGATTTATCTGTTATGTTGAGAAAGATAACGTATCTGCGAGTCTAAGTTGTACAAACATATAACAAAATCGTCAAATCATTTCCTAGCATTTTCTAAAATTTAATTGTGTTATTTTTTTTCCATTGCTTAGAAATTAGCTGCCTAAGTTCTTGAAATATCTGTTAAATGGAAAAGACACAGCATTCACAGAGGTATAGGTAATGTACATAAATGTATAACAACAATTCCAAATCACACGCATTTCTCTTTGAATAAAGATTCATAATTGAGGAAGTTGCTTACCTTAAAAGTAAAGATCTGAAGTGAAGAGCCTTGATACGGTCTTGCATAAAATGACAGTAGGCCATCAAAGTGTCTTCCACCAAGAGGTTATCATAGTTGTTCATGTTCATGAAGGAATCAACCACTTGTGCTACCAGTTTGCAAAATCAACATTGTCGTTTCCTCTCGTACATGCTTTTGTTTCAATTCCAGAGCTTTGAAAACTCCCCAAATTAGTTATAATGGATCGATTAGAAGGAAGAACATCTAATACTGATGAATGAGTAGAGCCCGGGCTGGAGTCAATGTTGTTCATGAGTTCAACATTGCTCAAGTTGTTCCGTAAAGACCCAAAATTAATGTTCTTTACATCTCCTTCAGGCACTTTTTTAGAGCCGGGGATATTGTTGTAGTTATTGAGTATCCATTCATCAGAATCAACTAACACTGACGAGCAGAGAGAATCCGAGATGGAGTAGTTGTTCATTGAAACAAGTCGGTCGTGAAGATTGGCAGGAGGACTCTGTAGTGGTTGCACTTCACTTACTGGGTCCATGCCGAAACAATTGCTTGCTGGTTGAGTTCCTGTTGCAGCTGTCAACTGAAAAGAGTTGAATGGAAGATTGGAGAAGATATCAGAAGGTTTCAAGGTACAATGATTCGACATCTGAGAACAGAAGTATTTTAGAACTTGAGGAGGTGTCCGACCAGTTTGTCCATCGTCCGTGTATCTCTTGACGCAGTTCCTGAATTTCTGATAATAAAAGCAACAAAAGAAGATGAGCAAAATTTGATCAGCTTTGGTAACCATTGCTTAGAAAATGAAAGATTTTATATTGAAATCTGAGTTACCTTATATCAGTAATTTTCAGTCCTGGATAAGACTTTTAACTATTTCGGGTTAAGCCATTGCATGAAATACAATTGATAGAAGAAGCTATGGCAACTTGCAATAGCAAATTCAGGGACCTAAAAACATATATCGGTTTCATTTTAGAGAGCTCTAAGTTAGAAACCCAAAATCAGAATATTTCTTACAGAAAAGAAATTAATTAGGTTTACAAACCTGCGAATGGCTTGATACATTCCTTACGCTCGCTCGCTTGCTCAAGTTATCAACTTTCATCAAGTCCAGTATTTTCTTGGGGCCAGCCTCTGCAATAAAAGATATACAATAATTAACAAACAAATTAATGGGGGAAACCTGCAAATTTTTTTTTGTAAGTTGTATTCGGGATATAAGATTTGTTCTTACTGATGCCAGTTCGGATAATGACTTGCTGAAACTTCTGCTCTAGATCAGTACTTGACCATTTCATCGGTGTTTCTTCTTCTTCGACAACTCCTCCACTGTGTCTGTCTCATCTTCGCGGCCATTTCTCTCTGCTTTTTTTTCGTTTGATTTCTGTCATTTGTTTGGAAACTTTGATCGGTCTTGTCTTTCTTTTGAAAGGAATGCTGCCACAGGTTTCCGAGCTCTTCGATGCGAACAGGTTTGAGTAAAAACGCACAAGCCCCGTGCTTCATTCCTCTCATTACAGCATCAGTTTCGAAATCAGAAGACATCACTGCATATGTATGTTGTTGCAGTAAGAGAAAGTAAGTAAATCAATGCGACATATAATTAATACTCCTAGTACTTGACCAAAATTATAAGCAGCACTTACTGATAACTGGAACATCGACTCAAGGGCCAGGGCCGAGCTCTTGTAAGAACTGAAAATGAAATCCATCCATTTCAGGCACATAGACATCACATAACACAATATCGAAAGATGCCTGCTTCTCACGTTGAAGAAAGTGGTAACTGTATCAAATACAGCATTGTCAAGATTTGGTTAAATATTTGCTTCTTTCAGTGAACATAGAGTTGGGAACCATGCCCAATTTCAAGCAATTCCATAGTCAAAAATTAATAATCTTTTGATGAAAGAAATTTATATTTTAAAAAAAGTAAGATAATTCAAAAAGATATTAGAGGTTGTATAATGCAATTGCAAAATTGAAACCAAGTTGCTGTGCTATTACTGTTACTAGTAACCTGCAGATGTGATAAAGCACGTTTTAATCATTTTTTTATTTTTTGTATAAATGAAATAATAAGACGTAATCTGGTCTCGAACATGAGCACTCCCTTTACTCGTACATACGCTTTACAAATTTGTGACTAAAGTAACTTATTCATGGTTGAAATATTCACAATGGCTATGTAAAACGAACAAACAACAACGAAAACCAACCCTTGAAGGAGAACTTGTTGGTTTCTTTGCAGAACGATATTTAGACAAAACCCATGAAGGCTAGGAGAACTTGTTAGTTTCCTAAGGTTAAAAAAAAAAACAGTAATAAGTTTGAACGAACTTGCAAGAAATAGGAAGTAGAACTAACCGTATCGTCATTCTTGAAGAGTCTTCTCTATAACCATCAAACACGACGACACACTATCATCGTCAACCTGTACTCTTAAACCTGCAGGAAACTCATCAGAGTTGGAGGTTGATTTCTCAGAACCTGTCTCCATTGCTTCAACAAAGGATTCGGAAAAAAAAATAGAGAGGAAGACTCGTTATTATATGATATATCTATTGTAGGGTTAAGGAGAGTTTTTTTAGGGTTAAGAATAGAAGAATATATGGAGAGATTTCTTTCTAAATTTGAGGGCATAAGAAAGCAGGGCCGGCCCACCTTGAGGCTGGTGAGCCGGCCACTCAGATCTTTTTTTTGTGCAATTTTAGAGGTCCCCAAATTTATATTTTTCTTGTAAATATAGACACGTATTTTATGCATAAAAAAATATAATATAATTAGCTAGGGGTCTAAAAAATAATTATTTGAGCTTTTCGTTTTGGGCCCCCGAAACTCAGGACTGGCCTGTAAGAAAGGCAAGTTAAATGAGTTGGGGGAGGGAGATCATCTTTAGTTTAGTGTCAATTAAAATTACGTTTGTGTTCTAAATTAGTTAATTATTACAGGTTAACCATTTTTATTTATACACGTGTGATGCACGAATTAATAAATATAAATTATGTGACTTTTGTTTTTTATTAGATAACTAGATTTGCCCATCTTCAGAACGATACAGAATATGAAAAGCCTTGTAAACAATAAATCAACAATTATATAGCTCAAGTTTGAATAGTATGACAATAATTAGTTGTAAATAAAAGTCCATGTTTTCACTAGTACATATATGTTGAAAAATAATTATAAATTAGGGTATAAAAATCCATGTTTCCATAAGTTTGTGTGTGTGTGTGTGTCTATATATATATATATATATATATATATATATATATATATATATATGAGTAATGCTCCATTGAAAACGTACGTACTGTAGCGTGGAAAACTTGAAAACAAACCTAGGCCGAACAACGGCCCAGGTTATAATGCATTGTAACCTAAACAACGGCCTAGGTGGTTTTCACGTGTTTTCACAATATTTGCATTTTCAATGAAGCATTTATATATATATATATATATATATATATATATATAGAGAGAGAGAGAGAGAGAGAGAGAGAGAGAGAGAGAGAGAGAGAATTAAATAAATAAAGAAGTTGTTTTGGAAAATTTGAATTTGAGTTTTTTTTGGGGGGGGGGAGGGGGGGGGACTTTTGGGGGAGAAAATGTGTTTTGTGATGTTAGATCTTGGCCTTCGATTTTGGGGGGATTGAAGAAGAACCACTTGATAGCTTTCTTTGTGTTTTATTATATAGATTACTCGCATCTTCGTCCATTTGCGTATAGGTATGGATTACAAAATTCCAATTTGGATATATTATGGAAAAGAATTAATTTGAGACCCAAAGTTAGGAGCATGTTATAGTGATGTCGAACCGAAAATAGTTTGGGCTCCTCATAATATTACAAAGCACGAACTAGTAGAAAAGGTGTATGCAATTACTAACTAGGAAAGAGGTTAATGGAATGTTAAAATCCGAGCGAGATATGCAGTTGGAAAAGGACACTTCCAATATTTTATGGTAGTGCCTGTAGTCGATGATGACTCTTTCTTCCATGATTGCTAGAACAGTTGACCCGAATTCTAGTTGGACTGCATTGGAGTTATATGTTGATAAAATCAATGTTCCTAATAGTCTGCCACTTGTTAATTGTATGCCAAGCCCAGTACATGAAGTCCCGACTAATGAGACGAGTTCCTATCCGAGTCTTGAACCACATGAAAGATTATCGCCTCGACAAGAAAATTTGTTCACAAATTCAATACCTACAAATTCCCCCGTACATGAATTGCCACCATCGAATTCAAGCTTTATCCATAATCTTGTTGATAACAAAAACTTTATTCAAGACTTCGGCCATATTACGGTTAATAACGATTTAGTAGAAGATGAAGAAGATTTGGAGGTAGATGTAGAATATGAGGAATGTGAAGATGATGAGCATCCAGCCGATAACGTTAATAAAGTTCAGGAAACGATAGCCAATGTTCCACCCCCTCCCCCCCCCCCCCCAACTCATTTCATGAGTCCAACTGTACTTGAATTTAAATCCACTGAAGGAAGTAATAGTGCCCTGGTTCATCAAAATCCGAATGAATCTTGCGGTTCTTCGAAGATAGGAAGATTGTACATTGGGCAGAAGTTTAAAAGCAAATATAATATCCAACATGCGGTTAAGATGTTCTCTATTAAAAAACATCGAGAATTTTTAGTAGTGATATCAAACAAAATGTTTTTTATCGTCCAATGTAAATACGCACCAAAAGTACGAACAAATGAGGATACAATACACAATCCCGAAGGCGTAACCGAGGCAGGTTGTCCATGGAGACTACGTGCAATTTTTCCAATAGGAAAAACGTACTTCATTGTGAAGAAGTTGGGAAAGACGCATACATGTACCAATCCGACCTTAACTCAGGACCACAGTAGAGTTGATTTGAAGCTAGTTTCTAATATAATTTTGAATGTTCTTAAAGCACACTCAGGAACTACGCCGAGGGCCATTATTGAGATCGTGTTGTTACAAGTTAATTATAACATTTCTTACAAGAAAGCTTGGATTGCAAAACAGAGAGCTATTGAGAAGTTGTTTGGAGGGTTCGATGAAGCATACACGAAGTTGCCTACTCTTATATCAGCAATACAAGCCTCCAATCCTGGTACTTACGTACATTGGGATAAGACTCCTTCGAGTCCAGGCGAAGAAACATTCAAAGGGCTGTTTTAGTCATTTGCGGATTCGATTGAAGGTTTTAAGTCCTGTCGAACTGTTATTAGTATAAATGGAACTCATATGTATGAAAAATACAAGGGTTGTTTGTTGATTGCGGTTACACCGGACGCAAATAACAGGCTATTTCCATTTGCTTTAGCAATAGTAGATGGGGAGAATATAGAAAGTTGGACTTGGTTCATGAGTTGTATTAGATATTTTGTCACTGATCGCCAAGGCTTATGTGTTATTTCTGATCGACATGCGAGAATCTTATCGTGCATGGAGCTTGAAAATAGATCTTGGAATGAGCCACATGCATATCATCGTTATTGTATGCAACATTTTGCTACAAATTTCTACACCAAATTTGGTAGGAAGGCTTTGATGAATAAAGTAAAGGTGGTTGCTTGTCAAAATCAGCCGAAAAAGTTTGACAAACAATTGGTAGAGATTGAAAAAGTTCAACTCGAGGCTGTCGATTGGCTGAAGGGAAAACCGGTTGATAATTGGGCATTAGCTGCAGATGGATGGCGTCGATATGGTGTCATGACCACAAATTAATCTGAAAATTTTAATTACATTTTAAAAGGCATTCATAGTTTGCCCGTAACGGCAATCGTGGAAATGATATGGTATAAACTCAATTCCTACTTCACTAAACGACATTTGGGGGCACGAAAATTGATGAGTGAAGAACAGGTTTAGGCTCCGAGAGTTCAAGAACTAATCGATATAAGGCGTGATAGAGCTAATTTGCATGAGGCTATAATGTTCCATCATAATCCTGGGGTATTTCAAGTCAAAACAGGTATTTGACTTATCAGTACTAAGAGAAAGGTTGGCAAATGTCAGATTGTTGACTTGGGAGCACATACATGTACATGCCAGAAATTTCAGCTTTATTATATACCGTGTTCACATGTATTAGCGGCTTGTGCTTCTCGGGCACTCGATTATCAATCGTATATTGATCCGTTCTATTTTGAGGTTTCCTTAGCATCAACTTGGATGCCCACCTTTCATCATGTGCAAGATAAAGCGTATAGGCCTATCCAAACTAGTCCCAAACTGATAGTCGATGTGAAACTCAGAAGATGTAGGAAAGGGCGGCCAAGAACTACACGCATTCGAAATGACATGGATGTCGGAGCAAGCTCCAGGAGTAAACTATCTTGTAGTAGATGTCATCAAAAAGGACAAAATAGGCACGGTTGTAGGAGTGAGATTCCATCTGGTACCGGAAGTACTTCAATGGTATGTTGTAACATTTTATCAATTTTATATAGGGGGGCACGAGATCGTGGTGGACGACCCCCGAGATCTGGTACAGTTCCACCTATGAGCGATCAGTAAACAGGAGTGTTAGAAAATTTAACTAAGAAGCTTGTGTATTGTAAAATTTCTGTACTTAGATGATATATGTTGCTCGTGATATATGTTGCAATATCTAGTTGATATATGTTGTCCGTAACATAAGATATTTGTTGCAATATCTAGTTGATTGAATTGCATGTGATATGTTTTTACTATATGTTGTAATGAATGGGCTTCTAGATGTGAAATGAATAGATAACACAAGTATGTTTCCTGTGGATGTGAAATGAATGTATAACTGGAGGTGAATCCAGCTTATCGAATGTGTAAACAGGGAAATAACTGCTTTGAAGTTCCTCCATGACTATTCTCAACATAGGCCGCAGTTACCAACTGCAATTCCGGTATAAAGTAGGCCGCAGTTGTCAACTACGATTGTGAGTGAAGTAATTTTCCAAAGAGTAAACAACACTCTGAAAAATGTCTAGAACCCACAGTCCCAGTTGGTAACTGCGGCATATTCTATATGTAGTCCGCTCTTGTCAACTGCGACTGTGAATGAAGTAATTTTCCAGAGAGTAAACAACTCTCTGGAAAATGTCTAGAAACCCACAGCTGCAGTTGGTAACTGCGGCCCATTCTATATGTAGTCCGCAGTTGTCAACTGCGACTGTGAGTGAAGTAATTTTCCATGAGTAAACAACTCTCTGGAAAATGTCTAGAACCCACAGTCGCAGTTGGCCCATTCTTTATGTAGTCTGCAGTTACCAACTGCGACTATGAGTGAAGTAACTTTCTAGAGAGTAAACAACTCTCTGGGAAATGTCTAGAACCCATAGTCGCAGTTGGTAACTGCGACCTATTCTATATGTAGTCGCAGTTGTAATTTATCCCACAAGAACACAAAAGTTTTTGTTTCCTTATATACACAAAAGTTTTTTGTTTCCTTATATACATAAATTTATCACCATTTCACAATACAATTTCTACATTATTTCGTCACACTTATCGAATTCATCTTCCTCCCAATTATCAAATCATCAATATAATCCATGCTTCCAAGATGTAACACAGTTATCAACTCATCAATCTCCCCCATTTAACAAGGAAAGCAATCGACTACATCCTCCACCAAACAACCAACACCATAACCCAATTGGCAACAAACTCAAACAAGAAGTCTTTGAACACAAACACAAATACAAACACAACCACAACCATAACCCAGTCACAATCCCAGTTGTGGTCTCCACCAAATAAAATATTAAACCACCACAGTTGGAACAAATATTACAAATTAGGAAAAAGGAAAGCAAGTAATACAAATAACTTAAAACTCCCACTTTCAAGCTGGGGTGTACATTGTCGTTCTCTTCCTCATCCGCTTTGGCCGTTTCGGGGAAATCTGAGTTACTTGTGAAATGGAGATATGATCTTCTGTGTCTTCTTCCTCTTGTTGTTCATGTTGTGGCTCTTCTTCTTCTTGCTGCACACTCTCTTGTTGTACCGGCTCGGGAATATGTGCTCGCTTTGATTTTTTACTTGCCATCGTTTTCCTTCGTTTCCCAGTGTTTAGCACCAGAGCAGTAAACATTGCATCTAGTCGGGCTCCTTCACCAACTCGTTCGAGCTGCGACCTGCACGGTTTAAGAATACTGCGTACGAAACCCTTAACTGCGTCGGACACATTGCTCGACAGGGCACGAGCACACTGTTTTGCAATATCTCATGCATCTTCATTCTACAAAATAATTTATAACGGTATATGAATCATTAATGTTATAAGGAAAAAAATAGTTTATTAATTGCCAAGAAAATAATAGCAAAATATTTAACATTACTATGGATCGGTGAGACGGTACCTTAGGTTGATACATAGGCTACGACATAGAATGGCCGGGTGCTAGCTCGGTCGCTCTCCTTGGAACAGGCAATTGAACACTAGCTGGGCTAGGTTGGGGAGGAGCAACATATGATCGTGTCATTCTCCGATACCAGTACATATAGTGGTGGTGCAAATCTGTGTCAAATGGAGGAGACGGGTCCACAACTGCATCGAAGCGTTCCTTATTCCAATGGTTCACATGTATTTGGTGATGTATTGCCCAGTTGTGACTAGGTAGCCGATCCATCCCCTTGGTTCCGTGTAATTTGGTGTCATAAGTATGTGGTTTCGGGATGTGTTGATGAAGTCCGAATTGCCGAAGTACTCGGTCTACGAAATAGAACTCCACAATCCCGAAATTGACGAGTGGTGATCTACCATAATTGCGGGGTCTACCTACAAGCAGGTGGCAATCTTTAAACCCTCTCTTCATTGTAAGGCACCCAATTGACAAACTCGTCTCGCAATTGATCGAGCTCGTCTCTATAATAGGTCAACACACCGTGGGGGTTGTCCATCCACGTGTATGACCCAGTCCAATTGTAACCTCCGTTTCCGACTATACGTATTTTACTGAGTATATTCTGTGTTTGGGTTCATTTTAAAATTTTCCATTTTCTTAAATCCGTTTTGATTTTTAAACTCATTTTGGATCTCCGGTTATAATCCATTTCTGTTCGTTAATTGTATTTATAGTTAATTTCAAATAATTTCTATATTGTAATGCAAATCATATTTTTGTCACACAGCCTTATTATTATTATTATTATTATTATTATTATTATTATTATTATTATTATTATTATTATTATTATTATTATTTCCTTGATAGTTTATTAATTTGTGAAAGCTCGCGGATTTTTAATCCGTCTTTTATTCTTATAATGAAGCCCATTAATTTAACCCAAATTTATTACTTCATTTTTATTTTATTACTAATTAGTATTTTGATTTAATGCATAAAAGTCATATTCCATCCTATGATTTTATTTGTTGTCTGACTAGATTATATTATTATCGAGTGGAGCCCAAACTTACTCCATTCTATGTGTATTTCATTATTTGATTTAATATGTATATTTTATAAACCATATTTCGGATTTTGTATTCGGATGTATTTTAATAATAATTTTTGCTATTCCTTGGACTCATTTGTTCTCTTTTGATCATCTGTATTCTTTTGGCTTAATTCCTGAATATTTTGGTGCACTGCTAATTTTATTCTTTTGCGCTTTGGGTTTATTCTAATCCATTATATTCTTATCCTATTTATTTCTATCTATTTTTCTCTTTTTGGATCCTAAACCCATACCCATTAACCCGCGATCCAAACCCAACATCCTAATACCGTATAAAAACCCACTAAACCCTAATTTTTAATTAACCTAATTAATATTTCCTCTCTCTCCTACCTCCCGCCACTCTCTCTTTCATCCCATCCTCTGTTTCATCCCCTGCTTTCGAAGAAACCCATCCCGAAGCCTCCCGATCGTCCTCCTCCGTCCTCCTCAGCCACTCTGATCGCCCTCCAACCTAATCGCCCACCAGTTCCCCTCATCGCCCCCCCACTTCCAAAGCCACACCTGTTGTCCACCCCCCTGCCCAGGGCCGGCCCTGAGTTGCCGGGGGCCCTAGGCGAACTTCTGAAATGGGGCCCCTAATAACATATCTATATTTTTTACGCGCAAAATACATGCCTATATTTACAAGGAAAGTTCAAAATTGGGGGCCCCAAAAATTGCAAATTCCACGGGGGCCCGAGGCGGCCGCCTTACCCGCCTCCATACTAGGGCCGGCCCTACCCTTGCCACTTGCATCTGTCGAGCATCCACCGCCAATTGAACACCCTCATCCCCGTTGTCATCCCCCCATCACCCCCACGTCGTCTTCATCCCGACCTTGCCACCAACAATGCCGACTACCACCCGATCACCCATCCTCTCCAGCCTACGTTGAACTCCCGTTGCTCCTCATCGACTGCCCTGAGCGACGTCAACATAACCTCGACGACTGCGCCGCCGTCCATCGACTAGCCACTGCCCGTGCCGCCCCTGCCGTCGCTGCCCTCGTCAGCCAGAGCGCCACCACAGCCACAGTTACTGATGTCTGCTATTGGCCGAGATCGGCTGCGGGATCGTTGTTTGCTGTTTGGATTGACTTGCTGTTTGTTGGGTGTTGTGGACTTGCTGTCCACTGTTGTGATTGCCAATCCGCTGAGTTGCTGCTTGTTGTTCGGTTTCTTGGATTCTCTTAGTTGCTGTTGGTTTCTTTTTGAGCACGTAGAGTGCACGTGCCTTTGTGGGTTCGTTTGTTTGCACGTGTTGTGCACGTGTGTCGGTTGCACGTGATTCGCACGTGTCACCGTCGGGATTCTCATCCCGTTATTCTCTTCGTATTCAAATTAACGGTCTAAAAGGCTATTCTCTCTTGAACTAGTTTATTTTTCTTGTTCAAGAATTCTTTTGATCCCCACAAGTAGATCCCGATTATTTTCGTATTGTTATACTATTCATCTTCTGTTGTGTATATTGAGGGTTTACACGAGATAACCCAAGATATTTTCAACTTTGTGCCAATATCTTCGACTCAAAACCTAGTCCCTATTGTACATTGCATGTGCACGTTATACATGAAAACAAGTAGATCCATGTTATAAAATTGTTTGATGACTAGAAGAATTAATTGCCTTGATTATAAATTGAATCATTAATCTTAGAATTGCATGTTAATCACCAAATAAGACTTTGTTAAACTATTTCCATAATATTGCATGCTTGTGTGATGAGATTATTGTCTATTCATGTTAATTTATTTTCTGGCATGCTGTCTATTTCTTTTTGTATCAGACTTTTGAACCTGTTACTGTAGTAATTTGAATAAACTTTGTAAACATAAATTGTAGCTCCATGTGTCTATTTTCTAGAACATTCGACGGAATTGAATTCCGATTTATAATATGCTAGATATCTGACTTTTAGTACTGCTAGATCTGGATTTCCAGATTCACAATTTTATGTGTATCACCCTGATTTATTAATAAACAGAACATATTAAACGTAAAATTAAAATGTGAAATAAATTTGGCTGAGTCTAGAAATGCGTAGGTAGCATCCTGAATTTTTATGGAGTTAATTGATGAGTATTCAGACCTGATACATATAGGTGAACACAATCTATAACATGCTGCCTGAACATAAAATATGTAAAGAATAAGAATTTGAACCTAGTTTCTGTGATTTTCATATATCGTGTGTATATTTGCTGGAACCGGAAGAGAGTCTAGTTTCTAGAAATTCTGACGGATCCATATTTTCTTTTCTGTAGAAGCGGGAATCTCTATTTTTTTACAGTAACGTCATGTTGTTCAGATTGTATGAATTGTGTTGATTTAATATAAATGTTTCTTACTTTGTCTATAATGAGTGGAATTAGTCACACCTAGCATTACACAACCTTGACATCTTCTTGCATGCTCAAATAGGATGAAATAAAATATTAACAAACCGGGGTATTATGCGTTGACTTGGTAATGAACAATCGGAGACTGTACTCGGTAAAGGCCTTATCGTTTACATTGATTGATTGGAAGGTGGAGTATTGATTGGAATGTGAAGTATTGATTGCAAATTATTGAATGTTAATTACTTATTGTAAATTATCGTCATCGATGCTCAGTATACGATCTGTTGACTTCACCATCAGTCTAAAACGTTCACTGATTTGCATGCACCGAACCTGTAAAATGGGACGCAGTAGTACGTGCATTAGTTAGGTTAATAAAATTCATAACAACCCTAAATTTACATTTCATGCTTGATCCCGTATACTGTCATCAAAACTGATCTTGAATTGAAATCATTAATTATTGCATGATTAAACATGGACCCTTGACATTATTGACAATCCTTGCTTCTGTTCTTGACTTTGATCCATTCCTTCATTCTTGATATACCATGCCTTTTATTTTTCTATGTTTCCCATTACTTGCTGTCCATGACTTGCTCTAAAGACATTATTTTCTTTATATTTAGATCACGAGTTTACAGGTACTGAAGGATTGATACCAGAAGGAATTGGTGAGCAACGATTTCAGAAAATGGAGCCCAAGAATTGATTGCTTGAATTATCTTTATACTATTTGTTATTGTATTTGTACTTTGTATTCTAGGCTTGTGTGTCCCGAAGTTTACTTTTTCCCAGATGTTGGATATTATGTTTGGGATCATTTCATTTATATTGAAGTTCTTTGTTTATGTGATTATATTCTCTTGCGCGGTTGTGATTGTTATTCATATTGTTGAGTTAGACTGGTACAGCTTATGGATGGTGTTTACGTCATTCGCTGGGCCTTCGTTACGTACTCGTATTTCTATATTTTGGGAAGTGGGGCGTGACAAGTTTTTAGTGGTATCAGAGCACAGGTTTGGCTAATGTCTTAGTCATGTTTGGCTAATATGTTAGTCGATTTTGGCTCTAGTCAGGTTAACTTAATAATATGCGCACCAGGTTGATCACATGAACATGTAATAACTTTCATATAATCTGGATACTAATCCTATTCGATCCACTTCTGGTCCCTTCGTATTCAATTCTTTCATTCCTTGTTTCGTTTCGTCCCTTGCAGTCGTCTTCGTACGTTGACTCTTTATTGAGTATAAATTCATCTTTTTCCTACCCATATTATCTTCGATTCCGGTGTCATTCTTTTTATTTCTAGTCGGTTCGTCGATTGGTGTCACGTGGTCTGCAACGACATGTTTGTAGCTTGGAACATCATCATCAGAATTGCGCAGCGAAAGCGTGGTGGGCTCATAACCGACAGGTCCCAGGATTCTCTTGTTCCTTCTTCTTTGCATCGTTCAGTTCTTTTTCGTCCATTCTACTCGTCAACATCCGTCGATTTATTATTCGACACCAATTTTATCTATGTTCTTTCTTATTCCGGTGCTTCCATCACTTCAGATCTCTCTTTCCTGCTTTGTTATATCATAAGTTCTGCTTTGATTCTGTCCTACCACCTGCTTGAGTGAATTTCGAGGAAGAAATTCTTTTTGTAAGGTGGGTAGGATTGTAACCTCCGTTTCCGACTATATGTATTTTACTTAGTACATTCTGTGTTTGGATTCATTATAAAATTTTCCATTTTCTTAAATCCATTTTGAATTTTAAACTTATTTTGGATCTCCTGTTATAATCCATTTCTGTTCGTTAATTGTACTTATAGTTAGTTTCAAATAATTTCCGTATTGTAATGCAAATCATATTTTTTGTTACACGACCTTATTATTATTATTATTATTATTATTATTATTATTATTATTATTATTATTATTATTATTATTATTATTATTATTATTATTATTATTATTATTATTATTATTACCTTGATTATTTATTAATTTGTGAAAGCCCGTGGATTTTTAATCCGTCTTTTACTGTTATTATGAAGCCCAATAATTTAACCCAAATTTATTACTTCATTTTTATCTTATTACTAATTAGTATTTTGATTTAATGCATAAAAATCATATTCCATCCTATGATTTTATTTGTTGTCTGGCTGGATTATTTTATTATCGAGTAGAGCCCAAACTTACTCCATTCTATATGTATTTAATTATTTGATTTAATATATACATTATATAAACCCTATTTCGGATTTTGTATTTGGATGTATTTTAATAATAAATTTTTCTATTCCTTGGACACATTTGTTCTCTTTTGATCATCTGTATTCTTTTGGCTTGAATCCTGAATATTTTGGTGCATTGCTAATTTTATTCTTTTGTGCTTTGGGTTTATTCTGATCCATTATATTCTTGTCCTATTTATTTGTATCTATTTTTCTCTTTTTGGATCATAAACCCATACCCATTAACCTGCAACCCAAACCCAACATCCTAATACCCTGCAAATACCCACTAAACCCTATTTTTAATTAACCTAATTAATATTTCCTCTCTCTCCTACCTCCTGCTGCTCTCTCTCTCTCACATCCCATCCTCTGTTTCATCCTCTGCTTTCGAAGAAACCCATCCCGAAGCCTCCCGATCGTCCTCCTCAGCCACTCTGATCGCCCTCCAGCCTCGTCGCGCCCCACTTCCGAACCACAACCACCTGTTGTCCACCCCCTTGCCACCTACATCCATCGAGCATCCACCGCCAACCGAACACCCTCATCCCCGTCGTCACCCCCTCGTGGTCTTCATCCCGACCTCGCCACCAACACCGCCGACTACCACCCAATCACCCATCCTCTCCAACTACCGTCGAACTCCCACTGCTCCTCGTCGACTGCCCTAAGCGTCGTCGACACAACCTCATCGACTACGCCGCCGTCTGTCGACTAGCCACCGCCCATGTTGCCCCCTGTCGTCACCGCCTTCGCCAGCCAGAGCGCCGCCACAGCCGTAGTTGCTGCTGTCTGCTGTTGGCCGAGATCGGTTGTGGGATCGCCATTTGCTGTTTGGATCGACTTGTTGTTTGCTGGGTGTTGTGGATTTGTTGTCCGCTGTTGTGATTGCCGATCCGCTAAGTCGCTACTTACTGTTGGGTTTCTTGGGTTCGCTGAGTTGTTGTTGGTTGCTTGTTGTGCGTTTAGAGTGCACCTGCCTTCATGGGTTCATTTATTTGCATGTGTTGCGCACGTGTGTCGGTTGCATGCTATTCGCACCTGTCGCCTTCGGGATTCTCATCCTTTTATTCTCTTCATATTCGAATTAACCGTCTAAAAAGCAAGTCTTGTTAGGATTGTGTCTTGTATACTCGTTGTTTAGATTAAAAGAATGTAATATGAAGCACGGAGGTCGAAGCATCGAAGCGAGTAGAAGGAGAATAGCAGCAGCAGCAGGTGAAGGCTAGTTGCGATCAACCGGTCTGGGTGACAGTCGACCACACCCCCGACCGCTCGTTGTACCGGGAAGTCAGAGAGTGGTACGGTCGACCGGCCTTGGTGGACGGTCGATCGGCCTTGGTGGACGGTCGACCGCCCGCGGTGCTGTGTTCAGTTTTGGGCCTCGATTTGTTAGGTCGGTTCAGCCCAATCTTCGACTCCAAGTTAGATCGTACGGCTCCTATTCAGTTACTTCTTTTCAGGGTTATATCGGACGACTGAGAATCAAGATTAGACCTAGATTTTCCCTCTATTCTTCTATATATATTGTAAACTCCTCCAATATGAGAGGAAGTACTTCATAGATTCTTTTCTCCATTGCAAAGAGAGGGTCGAGAGAGAGATAGTTCTTGGTGGGTGAGTTTAATTTCTTGTGTCAAGTAAATCAGTAACTCCTTGTAATCTCTTCTAGTTGAATATCAGATCTCCCCATATTTCCCCCCGGATTAAGCAAAAGCTAACCGGGATAAATCATCGTTGTTGTGTTTGTGTTAGTTTGGTGGATCTACTTGCTTACTCAATTTATTCGCCTCGTCTACTTCGTCTTCCTCATTGCTCTATTAGTTCCGTTGCGACCAGAGGGCGTTTGTTGACGACCCAATCCCAACAACTGGTAACAGAGCTTCAGGTTGCCGAGTTCCTTGGTTAAGATGACAGGCCACAGTATTTTGAAGATCAAGCAGTTTGATGGTAAGATCAATTTCAACCTTTGGAAGACTGACATGTATGATGTTCTTGTTCAAGAACAGTTGCAGTCAGCAGTAAAGAAGAAGGAAAAACCAACTGATATGAAGGATGACATTTGGGAAGATATTCGTAAAAGAGCCATTAGTCTAATCCGACTATCCTTGGCGGACGAGGTCAAGTGCAGATTTCTTGAAGAAACTGACGCGGCGAGTCTGTGCGAAAGACTCATAACTGACTACTCTAGTTCGTCGTTATTAGATCGGATGCATTGGAAGATGAAGTTATTCCGTTTATCTATGAAGGAAGGTACCGATCTCCAAGACCACATTACAGAGTTCAATAATGTATTATCTGAACTTAAGGCGATCAACGCAGATATGTGTGAGGAAAAGCTTTCAACCTGATATATTCACTGCCGGATTCGTACGAGCCTTTGATCACGACCATGCTATACGGTAGATCTGCCAAGGAGAGTATTTCGGTAGATGGTGTAATCAAAGCATTGAAGGAAAATCAACTTAGGAAGGAGACCTATAAATCTGCATCGTCTATTCCTACAAGTTTTCTAGTAGTGGATGGTCCTTCGAGGGAAAGACAAAGTGCTTTGCAAAAGGATTCGATCCGTTGCTAATATTGCAAGAGGTCAGGGCATATCAAGAAAGACTATTGGAAATTGCAGAATCAGGAGAGCGCAAAGAACGGGAGTTCAGCCAATATGGTTAGTGCCTTTGATTCAGGCGATTCATGTCTTCTTGTTTCAAATTCTTTAAAATTGGATTCTAGTTGGTTTCTTGACTCAGGGAGTTCTTCTCAAATTTGCTCCAAAAGGGAGTTGTTTTCTACTTATAAGTCTACTACGGGACGTTGTGTGACAACGGGTACTGGAAAGATTTGTGAAGTAGTGGGTAAGGGGACAGTTGAGTTGAAGATGCCAGGTCTACACATGTTTACTTTAAAGGATGTTTTGCATATTCCTCTGCTGAAACGGAATCTAATTTTCTTGGGAACTCCTGATGCACGGGGCTGCAGGTACGTAGCTCGAGGTGGAGTTCTGTCTGTTTTTCAGGGTCGTCGTAAGGTGATTAGAGGTATGAGAATGGTTGGGCCAAGCCAAAACAATCTCTACAAGCTTTGGGGAATTCGAAATACTTGCGCAAGTATTGCTTCTTTTCCCGGTATTCCCGCAAGCTCAGCTAGTTTGCCACAACTAGATTCATCGAGACGATACCACGACGTTCGAATATCTTCGAGAGGTGGAGAAAGCCTAAGGGTAGGTAGAGTTCGTGCGGAGTTTGGCAACTTCGTGAGTACATCTACGGAGGTGGGCCTTTGAGGGGCTGCACTGGATTTGGTGAGATTGGATAGAGATCATTTGAACTAGAAGAAGTTATTGTTCTAAGTTTTCTTTGCAAGTAGAATTCGTTAGAGTTTGGAGATGAGTAACACATCATGTGATAGCACTCGTATGCAATCCAAGGTGGAGTTTCTTAGGATTGTGTCTTCTATACTCGTTGTTCAGATTAAAAGAATGAAATATGAAGCACAGAGGTCGAAGCGTCGAAGCGAGTAGAAGGAGAACAGCAGCAGCAACAGGTACAGGCTAGTTGCGGTCAACCAGTTTGGGTGACAGTTGACCGCACCCCCGACCGCTCGTTGTACTGGGAAGTCAGAGAGTGGTACGGTCGACCGGCATTGGTGGACGGTCGACCACCCACGGCGCTGTGTTCAATTTTGGGCCTTGATTTGTTAGGTCAGTTCAGCCCAATCTTCATCTCCAAGTTAGATCGTACGGTTCCTATTCAGTTACTTCTTTTCAGGGTTATATCGGACGACTGAGAATCAAGATTAGACCTAGGTTTTCTCTCTATTCTTCTATATATATTGTAAACTCCTCCAATATGATAGGAGGTACTTCATAAAAAAATTTCTCCATTGCAAAGAGAGGCTCGAGAGAGAGATAGTTATTGGTGTGTGAGTTTAATTTCTTGTGTCAAGTGAATCAGTAACTCCTTGTAATCTCTTCTAGTTGAATATCCGATCTCCCTATATTTCCCCCCGGAATAAGCAAAAGCTAACCGGGATAAGTCATCGTTGTTGTGTTTGTATTAGTTTGGTGGATCTACTTGCTTACTCAATTTATTCGTCTCGTCTACTTCGTCTTCCTCATTGCTCTATTAGTTCCATTGCAACCAGAGGGCGTTTGTTGACGCCCAAATCCCAACAAGTCTCTCTTGAACTAGTTTATTTTTATTGTTCAAGAATTCTTTTGATCCCCGCAAGTAGATCCCGATTATTTTCGTATTGTTATACTATTCATCTTCCATTGTATTTTGAGGGTTTACACGAGCTAACCCATGATATTCTCGACTTCGTGCCAATATCTTCAACTCAAACCCTAATCCCTATTGCACATTGCATATGCACGTTATACATGAAAACAAGTAAATCCATGTTATAGAATTGTTTAATGACTTGAAGAATTAATTGTCTTGATTATAAATTGCATCATTAATCTTAGAATTGCATGTTAATCACCAAATAAAACTTTTGTTAAATTAATTCTATAATATTGCATGCTTGTGTGATGAGATTATTATCTATTCATGTTAATTTATTTTCCGGCCAGCTGTATATTTCTTTTTGTACCATACTTTTGAACTTGTTACTGTAGTAATTTGAATAAACTTTGTAAACATAAATTTTAGCTCCATGTGTCTATTTTTCAGAACATTCAACAGAATTGAATTCTGATTTATAATCTGCTGGATATCAGACTTTTAGTACTGCTAGGTCTGGATTTCCAGATTCACAATTTTATCTGTATCACCTTGATTTATTAATAAATAGAACATGTTAAAAGTAAAATTATAGTGTAAAATAAATTTGGCTGAGACCAGACATGCGTAGGTATCATCCTGAATTTTTGTGAAATTAATTGATGAGTATTCAGACCTGATATATATAGGTGAACACAATCTATAACCTACTGCATGAACATAAAATCTGTAAAGAATAAGAATTTGAACCTAGTTTCTGTGATTTTCATATATCGTGTGTATATTCGCTGGAACCGGAAGAGAGTCCAGTTTCTAGAACTTCGGACGAATCCAGATTTTCTTTTCTGTAGCACCAGGAATCTCTTTTTTTTGTACAGTAACGTCCAGTTGTCCAGATTGTATGAATTGTGTTGATTTAATATAAATGTTTCTTACTTTGTCTATAATGAGTAGAATTAGTCACACCTAGTATTACACAACCTTGAAATCTTCTTGCATGCTCACATAGGATGAAACAAAATATTAACAAGCCGGAGATTATGGGTCAACTTGGTAGTGAACAATCGGAGACTGTACTCGGTAAAGGCCTTATCGTTTACATTGATTGGTTGGAAGGTGGAGTATTGATTGCAAATTATTGAATGTTAATTATTTTTTTTATTTTTTATTTTTTTTAAGAAAAGGTGAAGTATGGCTACCCTGTTTCATTAATAAGGAGTTAATAAAACAAACTCAGAGTACTGAGCCAAGTACACGGTCCTACAACACAACAAAATTGCATACCTCCACCCCAATCATGGTGGGTGGGACAAAAGAAAAACAGAATGGGCAAAACATACATGCGTCTAAACAAAATACATCAAATTCCCCAACAAACCCTGGGGTGGTAGGATCTATCAACAATAAAAGGCTAAGCTGTCAGTCAGTCGATCGTCGGACCTATCTCGACTTCAACATCGTCATAGTCCTCTACCTGGAAGACGCTCGCAATTGTTAATTTTTATTCTTATTTTTGAAGAAAGCAATTTTTAATTATTGATTGTAAATTATTGTCATCGATGCCGAGTACACGATCTGTTGAGTTCACCATCAGTCTAAAACGTTCACTGGTTTGTATGCACCGAACCTATGGAATGGGACGCAGTCGTACGTGCATTAGTTAGGTTAATAAAATGCATAACAACCCTAAATTGAAATTTCATGTTTGATCCCATATACTATCATCGATATTGATCTTGAATTGAAATCATTAATTATTGCATGATTAAACATAGACCCTTGACATTATTATCAATCCTTACTTTTGTTCTTGACTTTGATCCGTTCCTTCATTTTTGATACACCATGCCTTTTATTGTTCTCTGTTTTCTACTACTTGCTGTACATGACTTGCTCTAAGGACATTATTTTCTCTATTTTTAGATCAGGAGTTTACAGGCAGTGAAGGAGTGATACCAGAAGGAATTGGTGAGCAACGATTTTAGAAGATGGAGCCCAAAAACTGATTGCTTGAATTATCTTTATGCTATTTTTTTCCTTTGAACATTGTTATTGTATTTGTACTTTGTATATCGAGCTTGTGTATCCCGAAGTTTACTTTTTTCCAGATATTGGATATTATGTTTTGGATCATTTAATTTATATTGAAGTTGTTCTTTGTTTATGTGATTATATTCTCTTGCGTGGTTGTGTTTGTTATTCATATTGTTGAGTTAGACTGGTACAGCTTATAGATGGTGTTTACATCATTCGCTGGGCCTTCGCTACGTACTCGTATTCCTGTATTTTGGGTAGCAGGGCGTGACACCAATATACCCCAATAGGTGCCAACATTGCTTGATTCTCTGGAACAGACATCCACGATTGTTATTGTCGGGTTATGGGGGGTCGATCAAGGTGTAGACACTCCCAACTCCAGACTAGTAGTATGACCAATGGCCCATTCATCTTAACCACATTCAGTGCACATAAACACAAACTCTTATACAACGCAGCTAATGCCGCACTACCCCGGCTGTATTCGCCAACTTTCCTAATATCTGCGATCAATGGTGGGTACATTAACGGCACCGTATCTGTGAAGTTGAGAGTTGGACTTGGGAGAGATTTTAGGGAGTAAAAGTGATATGAAGGTTGTAGAGATTTGGGTTTCGCAATTGAGATTGTAGCCGCAGTTGGGGAGAAGAAGAGATGAAGTGCAGTGATGGGGGGAAGTTCCATTTTAATAACTGTACCTCATATGATGGTATAACTGAGGCCGCAGTTGAGAACTGTGGCCTAAGTGTTATCGAGGCCGCGGTACCCAACTACGACCTCAGTGAAATCTACTTTGAGCTACTTGGACTTGAGAAATTACAAACCAAGTTTTCGGAGTCTATTATGGTATGTACTTAGGCCGTAGTTCACAACCGTGGCCATGAAGTCAAAGAAGTCGCAGTTCGGTACTGCGACTTATGGGGACAGACTTATCTTCGGAATTAGTTTCGAAACATACCTATTTTGAAAATTAGTTTCAAAAACAGACGGGAAAATCGGAGGGTGGGGGGTTGGGACAAAGTCAGCTTAGGATTGGTATAAATTACAAGAGGCCCACCACTTGGAAACAAATATCTGCCTACATTTCTACATTTAAAAATTTTGCCTCAAAACTGGTTCGTAAAATGGTGTTGAAACACACGGTTCGTAAAATGGTGTTAAAACACACATTTTCTAACATTATTTTTGTTTGATTATTTGGTTGAGTTTCTAATTTGGTTAATGATAATGAGATAACCTCAAAGAATGTTGAAATTGTGTTAAAATTTTGGAAATGAACCATAAATGTATACAAGAAATTTTGTAGCTGCAGATTGTACTTGAAAATGTCATAACAACACTCGCTATCTGAGATAAAATTATATTCATTTTCTGTAATATCTCATGGTTACAAAATGTAATTTCTGTTGAAGTGCAAACAATTTCGTATAATTTTTGTAAAATTTTTGAAACCATTGTACACCAATTCGTAATGACAACTTCATACAAGAATAAAGAATTCCAAACAAAAATGAAGATAAACAAAAATAAAGAATCAACTCATGGCTCATATGGAAAACCTTTTCGTGTCAAGATAAGCAAATCAACTCATGGCTCATATACTTGTTTTCCTTTGCCTCTCATTTCCAAGCAACTGAATCAATTTCATCCCTGGCGGATTTGTACAACTTGAGTCTCTGAGCTATGACTTCCCTCTTCTCCATCAGAGCTGGGTCCTCATCTAACATTGCCCCGAGTTGCTTCTTCTGCATTACGGAAGCTTATAAAGATTAGATGAAGTTTCTCAACTGCTATAATAATCAGACGCTGCTTATTTTGATGCTGCAACTAAATAAATAAGTGAACACTGTTCTCTTCATATTGGTATCTTGTTTTAATCAAACTTCAAGAAAAATCATCTCTTTCTTCTGTTGTGAGGGATCTACCTAGTAATCCATTGTAGGCGTGATTCCATAATAAAAGCCTCATTGAGAAGGTTAAAAAAAAAAAAAACCAACAATGAAATATATCCACTACCAAAGATTTAACCAAGCACCTAAAAATACTGGTTACCATATAAAAGAATAATGAATACTGCACAGTTCTAAAGGGCCTAGAAACAATCCTAATAAATGGAAATATTCATAAAATAGAATCTTAATCAAAATTTGGAAAATCGGTATCCAGTTCTCCAAGTCCAAACATACTTGACCTTGATAGATCTTTTCTCAGTTGTTTCCCTGTTGGTCTTATATAGGGATGATGGCAACCGGGTCGAGCGGGCCGGGCTGGGTTTAATGTTCAAAAACTTCACCCGACCGACCCGCCAATCCCTTCGGGTTGCTCCCGATCCGGCCGGGGCGGGTCGCGGGTTGGGGCGGGTTTAGTTCTTTTTTTTTGTTAGCTCCAAAAAATTTAAAAAAGAAATGTACAAGTATAAGAGTGAAAAAAATTGTATATATATTTTATTTCAACTTGTAATAAGTTTTTTTAACAACATTTTTACATACAAATACATGTAATAAAAATTCAAAAATCAAACAAATTTATTGAATTACATGTTTAAGAAGATAATCTAGAGTTCGAGATAGCCTAGAGTTAGATTGAAGGGATAGCATTGGACTACTATCGTGCACCTTTACTTGTGGGAATATTGGTAGCCGACGAGATGAACTAGTGGAATCTTGTCCACTTTAGTTACGGCCGCTACCTCATAATCATGACATGATAAATGTAGTGTACTAGTAATGTATGTAAAAAAATAATTTCTAGTATTTTAGTAGTGTATGTGAAAAAACATAAAACAATATAGAAGGATTGAGAAAGTTGAGGCAGTAGTGTATGTGGGAAAAAAACAATAGGAGGGTTGAGAGTCAAGAGAGAGTAGCGAAAAACCAACAAACAAGTTTATTAAAAAAATTAAAGCTACAACAATAACAAAGATTTAAGAGAGTTGAGAAATTTTGATACTGTACTTCACGAATAATCAAATATAGAGTTGAGAGAGAAATTGATAAAGATAGTTGAGTAGACGACGAGAAATCAAACAATTAAGCGTCTTCACTTGAGAAAATATGTAGTAGTCGTAGAGAGAGCGTGATCTTCGACAAGAATTTGAGTAGTAGAGAGAGGTTGTGTAGACGTAGTTGCTTCGACATGATCAAACTTGTTCACTTCGTTGCTGCTTCTTTGTTGAAGTAGACTGAGAATAGTAGTAGTAGTAGTAGAGAGTTGAGACAGTAAGAAAGTTGATAGATGGAGAATATAGTGGTGTGAAAAAATGAGTGAATTTAGGGAGGGGGGGAGGGGCAAAAAAAAAGCCAAAAAAAAAAAAACCAACATGTACCAACAACTGCATGCAACGGACAGTCCGAACCGGGCCGAACGTTCGATCCAACAGGTTGGCCCACCGGATTGCGGGTCGGGTTTGGGTTGGCTTAGGCCGGAATGCGGGTTTGGCGGGCCGGGTTTAGCGGGGGTTTTTTGGATTTTTCGCGACCCGGTTCTACCCAATTAAGTTAACGGGTTTGACCCGAACCCGGACCGGATCAAAGCGGGTCAGGTCGAAAGAGGGCGGGTCACAGGTAGACCCAACCCGGTTGCCATCCCTAGTCTTATATCAAATTTTAGCTAGCTAATTCATTTAAATCATTCAGCCTTCGTTGAGGCCTACTTCATATTGATTGGATAGTATCTCTGTATAAGTTGCTCTATTAGTTAATTTCTTCACTAGATATTTGCGAATAAGAAAATGGACTGTACCGTGGTATATATTACCATTTTCACTTCTCTACAGAAACAGTCAACATTTCCAATCTCCTAGTTAATTTTTGTACAAGTAGGTCCCATGAAGTTTTATTTATAAGCCAATCAGTCTATGGTTTCCATTGTGAAGCCGATTGCTTTTCTATGTCCAGTTACTAATAACAGAGTATTCTTTGCTGATTGGAACATGTAAACACCTACTGAAACGGATATACTCGATATGGAAAGATGTACCTCTTTGGCTCCAACTTGGGCGTAGAAAAAATTAAGCAATGACCTTTTTGCCTCGCGGACCTGACAATGGACAATAGCCTTAGGGATAGAATTCCTTAATGTATCACATACCATGCCGATATAAGCTGTTACGTTAGATCCTGGAAATAAAGCATGAAGAATGCAACAAGGCAGTCAGATGCACATTATTTACTCTCTGGTCTGTATCCAAGTTACATTATTTCACTTTCATTAACCATCATCAAGAAAATGAATTACAGAAAAATGGTTCTTCTACAGAATACAAAGAAAACAGGTTAAAATAGAATAAACTTACCAATCCTCCTGAGATGGTTATCACCGTATCTGTCTGTGGCTGGAGCTGGGGATGTTGTATTTGGTCCTTTAATATCAGGTTCAGTGGGAAGTTTACGGAAGAAATCCACTGTAAGGTAAGTGGACTCCATTTCCACCAACCGCAAAACTGTTTTCTTGCCCTCGTCACGGAATCTTTCCAAGGATTCATTCGCTGCAGCTGCTATGTCAGCTTGGAGAGTTGGAAAGCGCTTCAATTCCTATTAAATGAAAAGAACCATTAGAAAAAGCTCGAAATAATACACAAGGTAGGCCCTTACATTCGATAATTGGAAAATTTCCAGATTTCTTTTCTAAATACTGACACCAACAAAAGTCTGTCTTTTTTTTAATAATAAAAATGTGGACAAACATTATTGGTTTACTGGTGTGTAGACTCGGTCAGTCTAAACATAAGAGCCAATACGGAATAAATATCTATACATGAGTTTTAATATTACCATCTCTCAAGAAAAACAAACTATCCTTTTTTTTTAAAAAGTGCAATAATGTAATGGCAAGAAATTTAATAACTAATTGAACAATAACAGTTTAAGGATTTGCAATGAAAGGAACAACTGATGCATACATAAAGGATGTACATGTCAAGGTAGTCACACTGAAACAAGTAAGTACCTCTGTTTCTCCAATAGATTTTCTAACAAGTTCCTTCAAGACAAAGTGCACCTGAAAGGTTGTGCAGTAAAAAGGAAATACATTATTTATTTTATTTTGCAATAAAAATATTACACTAATTGATCAGCTGTGTCTAGGATGCCAATTGGAGTGCTAACGTAATGCACTAAATTAAGGTGACAGATCAACTAAACAACGAGAAAGAGCTTTGTTACAATCATTAACAGAAAAAAGGGAATGATATGAAGATAGAAAAGTGCATAAGTAGAAGGAAAAAACTTCCATGCATTTGCTCAATTGATTTATGTCCATAAGGCTGACTGTTAATTTGTTTAGCACCATATTTTATATTTCAATTGTTCAATGTTCCTTCAGTCAAAGGCTTCAGATTCATGGCTTACAAATACATTGGAATCAATTTTCCTTGGAGATAATTGTTGTCCATAATCCAATAATATATTACTGTGCACATTATCGCAAACATATTTGTACTTGGGACTTCATTTCAAATACACAATATGGTATAGTAGAAAATACAGGAAATCTTTTTTAAAAAATAGATATACATAATATATATCCCAATTTGGCAACTAGCTACAAGAATCTCAAAATCAATTGCTATACTCTCTAGTAATCAGTGTGAACTAAACACTCCAAAGAGCATCAATACATAGGATGTGTTGCTGTCAAATTAGACACAATATAATCTTTCATCTTTTATGCTCTTTCCCAAAGTGCTCCATTTACTCGTAGAATCCAACAATTAACTAAACTAAATCTAATTAGCTACAAACGTAAAATAGTTTAAGGAAAAGCAAGCATTTCAATAGTAATAGTCTCACTGTTAAGATTATTGGATGAGAATAATTCTTTATTGATTGATTTTTAATAAACTGAATACAATATGACTCATACATAAAGGAGATAATAGAAGACTAAACTGATACATAACCAATATGGGACTAAACTAATATATCATCTAACACCCCCTCTCAAACTCAAGTTGGTTCAAGCAACAAGAGTTTAGAATACTGACGATGTTAATGTGGAAGGAACGACAAACTGTGGTGCAGTGACGGCGCTTGATGGCGCATGTGACGGAAATGAGAAGTAGAGTGTTGCGGGAGTAGTAGTAGTGGCGCACTGTTGAGATCTCACCCCGAACAGCGGCGGGATCTCCATATCCCGATCTTTGATAGGATCTCACCCCTGACTTGAGACATAGTCGATGATGGGATCTCACCCCTGAACTGAGAAATAAACTGATGGGATCTCACCCCTGACTTGAGAATGGTCGATGATAGGATCTCACCCCAGACTTGAGAATTGTCGATGATGGGATCTCACCCCTGAACTAAGAAATAAACTGATGGGATCTCACCCCTGACTTGAGACATAGTCAATGTGGTGGGATATCATCCCTGAACTGAGAACTGGATGCTGATAACACCCCCTCGAAAACTCACGATCGATCAATCGGAATAAGTTAACGATCTGAATGTAGAAGCACAAGAACGTGCAAAAAAAAGTTTTTTTTTCCCTTTTTTTTCTTTTTTTTTTATGTGACCTGCCAGGCGAGTGCACCCAACATGGCAAAGGTCCACTCTCACAATAAAAACATCATTACCAATTCCCACCTATTTTCGCCTTTCCTCCCCACATCTCGCCAATAATAAAATTCAAGAAAATACATCAACTTTCTTACAATTTCATTCCAGATCTGATCAAATCTTTGATTGATTCCGCATTGAATCTTCATCACCACCTACGAACACGATCCAGATCTACCGACTTTCCGATCCGAGGACGAACTCATCAGATCAGATCTCGACCATCCTAACATTCATCAGATCAGATGAGATCTTGACCATCCTTATTCTTAAGGAAAGTCGATGGCAGGGAGAGTTGGTTTGGGTGTTGTTTGATCTTGCTGATCCCGGAGTTGGGCAGCATTGACGGCAGGGATGAGAAGAAGAGGGTTGTTGCAGAGGCTATGGCTGCCGGTGGAGGCAGCGGTGAGGAACCGAAGACGACGCGGAGATAGGAGTAGTAGAAGACGACGCGACGGTGGCGGTGCGCACTTGGTGCAGAACGGAGGGCTTACCGGCAAAGATTCGATCTTTGGAGGTAAAGGTGGGATCTTGGAGAGTGACGTCATCGTTGTCGACGAAGGAGAGGTAGGGGGTCCAGATGTGAGGGCACTCGAAGGTGTTGTTGATGGAGAAGTGGGGAAGAAGGGGGAGTGGGCCCATGCGATCAGGTAGCAGATCCAGAGCTTGAGGGAGAAGGGGTTGAGTTGCCGGAGTTGTTGTCGACGAGAGTCTGCCAAAGTTGGCTGCAGGCGGTGGGGTGCGCCCCCAGACAGGGACGACGCCGATGACGGCTAGAGTTTTGGATCTTATTGTTAGATGACGGTTGGGGTTTTGGAGATTTAGAGGTTTTTTTTTGGGGGGGGGGGATTACGGTTTTGATCAAGATCGGGGGAGGAATGTCGGGAGGTGGAATGATTCTGAAGAAGACGAGAACCACCCCACCTCAACGACGAGGATCAAATTAGTATAGGCCTTATAGGACGATAGGCTCTGATACCATGTTAAGATTATTGGATGAGATAATTCTTTATTGATTGATTTTTAATAAACTGAATACAATATGGCTCATACATAAAGAAGATAATAGAAGACTTAACTGATACATAACCAATATGGGACTAAACTAATATATCATCTAACACTCACATTCAACAGCTTCATCCCCGTGGGAAATGAGCTAGACGTTTTTCTTAATCTTTTTTTTAAACGGATTAATACCCCTAAATCAAGATATAAATTTAACCGATTGACTTTACCTTCTAAATTATAGTTAGTTACCAACCATTGAACCAAATTATCTTACAGTTTTACCAAACCCCTACCTCATCTGTGTTTGTTTTCCCTTTGCATGTGTTCTATACTATATGCACTAGAGCAAATAAGAAAAGTAACAATGCCTATAGAAAATGTTCAGTAAAGAAATATTACAGCATCAACTGAGGCATCAGCTGGACCCTTGAAATAACTTAGAGAGCTATCTATAAGTCTTCTGTATCCCTGTTCAGGGGCAATAAGATGTGGCTGGTAGCCATCAGCCTCTGAAATAACTTTCCGAACATTCTGTAAGGAAAGATGTCTATCGAAGGGAAGCTTTTTCAAAGCTGCAGGAAGCTGATTGTCAAACACTCCATAAATGCGGTCTCCACCTGGACGCCTACAGAAGACACAGAACAAATCTTAAGAACAAATTTTGAGAGAAAATGAAACTAGAAACTTGAAATTACAGGGAACTACTTGCATTCAAATTTTTAACATGCATTTCAACTTCAATGATACTGTGGTCTCAATCTTCATCTGAAGTTGGTGAGCTATATAAGAAAAATTAAGTAAAAGGGCTTCCCATAGTATGTAGTAGCCAACTAACACGTAGGAAACTTCAATTATCTAATACTGAAGCTCAAGCAATCAAGAATCCTCAAAGTATCCTTTAAAGTAAGAGAGAATCAAAAAAAGGGAGAAAATATGATTAATTTGCTAAGATAACAGAATTCATCTATGAGGATGGCATGACAAAAGCCAGAAAATCAACCAACCAAAAAAAGGATTTCCCTAAACTAGACTGTATTAAATAATATTGGGCAGATGATGGAACAGATGGATTTGAACAAGCAAATAGAACTCACCGACCAGAAAATAGAAAGAAAGAATCTACGGTAAAAGGAGAAAAGATAATATTCAAATAGACAATTCTTACTAATGTTTGTCAATCAGTTGTATGAGTTCACTTATAATACTTCGTTTATAAAGCCACAAAGATGTGAGGATTAACTCTGCTTAATCTTAATATTTGACATGGTATTATCAGTATGTGCATCTTGACAAAACCAATCAGACTCAACAACTTCGCTACTAATGGTAACCAAGACACAATATTGTCTTGTGGTCTAGCAATGACATATTATCAACACATAAAGTTACCAAACTTTATGGTTCACATCTGCATCGTCAACTCATCAATACTCACCCTAAATCCCTTATGGCATGGCAAATTCATTGATGACAGAAATGAGATAATGTCACATCATTTACTGCAGTTAATACTTTTTTTGGAATTGAAATAAATTCAGAAGCTTAGACTGATAATGTGAGCAAGTAAGATTGCATTTACCCTCCATCCAAATGCTCTTTAAATACACGGTCAAATGCACGACACAGGTCTAGAATTGTGTAAAGTTGTGCCTGAAAGTTCAACCCAACAAATATAGTTAATATATCAGAATATGCAAGTTAATTATAAAGTTAATATCAGACCATTAGATGTCTAATACGTGTCAGCCTTGGAAAGTTTAATAAGAGAAAAAAGTTGTAGTTTTACCCCTGCATCAACACCAATTGGTCTGCCAAGGCGATCCAGCTCTGCCTCACACTCATCTATTGTTTTGTTTATTAAGGCTATAATGCTTGGTATACGTGCTCTAATTACAGCCTCCAAGTGCTGAACACAATTACAGAAAAAAGAGAGAGAAGGATTTAATTTGATACAAATTAATAGGGGAAGAGGCATAAAGGTCCCATATTATATAATTTAATAGGAGAAGGTGACAGGAAAACTCAAGACAAGGCATGCATTCACCTTAGACAGAAGCTTTGCGAGATACTCTGAACCCATCTTACTTGCCAGATGTCCATAATCAGGGCTACTTTCAAAATACTCCCGCTCTTTACGTCGTGCAGCAATCATGTTGACATTCTTATTGATATCTGCTTGTGAACGGTTGACAATTCCCACCCAAGGGTGTTGAAGACGGTAAGATCTGCCTTCAAGCGTCTAAAGCAAGCACACGAAAAATAGCATGCTTATGGATACATAAAATGCTCCCAGTAGATAAATGACATGAAAATAGTAAAGTAAATAGATGTGCAAAGAGAAAAACCTACGTCAACAGCATTGGTACCCTGATCCATAAGATCAAGCTTTGTCAAAACTCCAAATGTTCTCTCGCCTAAAAAGAAAAGATAACGAATGCAGAAAGTTGAATTTATTATAGCTACTTGGTAAGCCAAGTATAATATGTATAATACTGGCATCAAATAAACAAAAAAGTCCACCTGAAGGATCAACTTCTTTGGCAAGCTTTATAGCATCTGAAGTAGCAATATCTTGATTAGCAGGAGATATAGCCAATATAATGCAATTTGGCTACAAAAAGAAGGAAAAAAATAATTAAAACATTCATCATTGGGCAGTGTGACTAGGAAAAGAAACATATAGATAAAATCTTGATGAGGCGAGAGGGAGAGAGAGAGAGACGTTTTGATTATGTCTAAACATTTGGATGTGATGTACTAAATTCAAATGAACTAAAAACAAATTTTAGATTTTTTTTTTTAATTTTTTTTGTGCATAACGTGCCAAGAAAATGACTATTTTAACATGCTATTTGGACCATTCATTTTACATTGTGTCAAACCTTGTAAAAATAGTTCAAATCATTTGGTTTTTGTTTATAAGCTATCTAAATATAATAGAACACATCCATTTGGTTAAATTTCAAATTTTGATCCCTAACATACAATTCTCACTTAGTATATAAAATCAAACTTTATCAAGTGGAACATAATCAAACTCTATATGTATCTATAAATGAAATATTATATTTTACCTGAATGAAGTCAGCTTTAATTCAGAAAGAAAAGGTTTACCTTTGCAACATATGCTCGCACCATATTTTCAATGTCCTCAACAATTGAATCAGGTTGGCCCTCTGCAAAGAAAGTATATATATGCCATTAATCCACAGCACTAACAACACAAAATAAATTGAGTGTATGCGACCAATGAAATTACCTACAGCGACCTTTGTCAGCCCAGGAAGATCCACAAGTGTTAAATTAACAACTGCAAATACATAAAGGAAATCAGCTTGAGACCAGGAAGTTTGAACTGAAGGCAGTTTTGCATACAGAAAAATGGAAAATACTTTAGCAAACAACATGAGCAAGTTCCTTGACAAGCCCACATACTCAAGAGTTCCAACTACGGCTAATAACTAATAAACCTGAGAACGGTATTCCCATTTGAAATCCTGGAGAAGCTTTATATCTTCAAGGGTTTTCCACCTTGAATCTTTCTTCTCTTTGCACTGTCTAACACAATTTATTCTTCTATTCTCAATATATAGCAGCCTCATATAGTCACATTGTCTTGTAAAACGTAAAATTAACTTTTCTGTTAATGATGTCGTTCTTATATACTTCTACTCTTATATTTGTTAATTAGCTTATCAGTTTACCTACAGTCATTGTTATATTTGAATTTAGATCATGTCAGTCTAATTTCTTATATTCTTCTAATTTTCTTCCACATTTGTTGTGCATGAACCCTTGCATATTTGGCACCACAGACCCAGGCGTTAACATGATGCACAACTTCTTGACAAATCCCACAGAAGCCAGCACCATGAACCATGCCAACTTATCACCACAAACAGTTCTAATGTCTTAACACGAGCAAATCTACATACATGCATGTGTAACAGTAATGAAAATGAGTGATAAGTAATATTCATAGAACTTCAATGTATGACACGGTAAATCTACAGGAAGGAAGACCAAGAACTATTAATTTATATATATGAAGTTTATATCCACCGATCTGCGAAATTTCTGCCACTACACGAAATCTCTGAAGTTATGGTGAGGGTTGAGGGATTTATATTTACTTCCTAACAAGCCTCGAACGGTTGAGCACCCATTTTGGGGGCCAAAACCTGGGATATGAATGATCTTTCTTCAATGATAACCTTTAAATAAATGCATCCCATAGGAATTGAACCTTCATGGCTCTAGTATCATGTGAGCATTGTCCTGCAACTTCACCATGACACCGGAATTATATAGAGGATTGAGGGATTTATATTTCGATACCAACTTGTCTACGTTTGTTTTATTTTGTTGCACCTATCCACATGGAATGTTTGAGGTTGTTTCTCTCCTTGGATTTGCTAGGATTTGTTTATTATATTGTCTTTAATGAGCATGGTGGTGATATTCCACCTTTTCCAACAACAAAAAGTTTATACCAACCACATAAGAAAGATAAGATGATTATAGAATAACTTAAATTTCATGACAAGAGAACCAACTAAGAGACATAACATGCCCACATTCTACAAAATGTCTTGGAGATTCATAACTAACATGAAGCATAACACGAAATAGAAGTTACACATCCATGTATTAGGAATGGCTTAAAGATTTCAGCAAGCATGAAGCACATTATCTTCTTTTAATGATTAAAAAGTGAGCCAACCACAGCTTACAGAGTTACAGTGGAAATGAGAATAAAAACAGGTGTGTATGGCACTAATCAAAGAAGACACATAAGAATTTTAAAACATGACTAAATTTTGTGGCTTTAGGTAGAAATATTTATTTAAAAATAAAAATAAAAAATTGAATAACATCAACAAGAAAGATCCCCATCCCCAACAAAACTATTGCTACAAAGGCTAGTTAGTTCGTGTACAGATGTACTGACCGTTTGGAGAATATACACTCAGATGGATAGGAACATTGGATATAGCCTTTGATTTTCCTGTCAGACGCTCAGTTTCCTCTTCGATCTCCTTCCTGATTGCGGCTGTGCAATTAGAAAGCAAATTTATGAGTTCATGATCGAAACAAATTATAGATACTGATATAAGGTACAGGAGAAATTGGAATTTCTCATGAAGATAAACTTTCTCATAGTCAGAATACATTCATACAAAATACACACTTCTTATTAGTATGCATTCAACCAAACACATTCGACATACAAGCGTGTGCACCGGAACATGCTTTCTTACACATCCATATATACCCACCTACTTAATGTTTTCGAGTTTGATCAAAGCAATACGATTGATCGAAATATCAATAAAAGCTATTAAGTATCTCGAGAAGATAATGATTAAACCTAAATGACAGCAGATTCTAAAGAAGTGGATATTACATTAGCCCAATCCTTTGCAGTTTCTCTGAGTGCACGCTTCATCCCAGTTGCTTGGGCATTGTCCTCCAAAAACTTGAGATCTTATCCTTTCAAGCATAAATCTCTATGAATCTCATCAACTTATCAATCACCAAATAAGGTTTGTGGGAAAATGACATGAAATATAGAGTAAGGTTTGTCAAGACTGATAACAATATGTCTTCCACCTCATGATAAACAATGCACGTTCTATAGCATGTAAGTATCTTACCCAGCTTGTTGATAGTAGGTTCAAGATAGTTGAAAGGATTAGTTCCTTGTCAGCAATTGAGAGTGTTACGACTAAATACCAATTAATTTTTGGCCCATTAGTCCAGATTGATATTTGATAAATCAGTTCAAAATCCTATATAACTCAAAAGGAGAAACTCCTACTGGAGTCTATGATCTAATCTAATTTAACCATCCATCCATCCAATTGAATTTCCAATGTTGGACTATTATTCGAGCCACATCCTCAACAAATGTGTGTGGGAGGGATGGCGGAGTTTGAACTAGAGGTGAGGTTATATATGCCAAACATTTACAACAAATGTGTCAAAATTCAATGATGACTTCATAGAAAAAGAAGGGAACAAACGCTTCTAAGAACCACTTTCCCCATATATCAAAAGTAATTCATAGACCATGAAGTTTATAAATGACCAACTTCTCAATATAACCAAAGCACCTAAACCCAATTTTCAACCGACTTTATAATATAACCCATCAATAGTAAACTATAATTACGTACATCCCTCGGAATAACGAGCTAATTATAGACTTCTAGTTCAAACACTAAACTAAACCCAAACTTTTGTACAAAATCTCAAACCAATCTATAAATCTCTAATACTATAATGGGAGAAGGGCTTAGTGTCATTTGTAAATATTTTGTCAATCTACCAACCCGTGCAACGCACGTACATAACTAATATAAAATAGGTTTCCGGTTCAAATCTTCCCTGCGTAAGAGTTTTTATTTTTATTTTTTGAAATTATTAAAATGTGCTTCGCACGTGTAAATTGCTAGTATAAATAATAAAAAAAAACGGGATGACTCTCACCGAAATCAGTGAACTTCTTCCTTGGCGCGTGAAGAAACTCCCCATACTCCTGCCTCCCCGCTTCTATCTTCTGCAGCTGCAGCACCAACGGCCTCCTCGTCACGATCCCTGCAAACAATCCCATACATCACCAAATTCCCAATCTCAAAGCACAGAAAATTCAAGAAACGCATCGTTACCAGATCCACGCGGGAGAAAGTCCCTGCCGACAATGCTCTCCAGAACCGACGACTTCCCCGAACTCTGCACCCAAAAAATGATCAATTGTAACCAAAAGATTCAATAACTAATTAGTTTAGGATTACGAAAATATCTAGAACGGACTTGGCCGCCGACGACGGCGACGGAGGGGAGGGCTTCCCAGAGGGAGCTGCCGTCGCCACCACCATGGTCGCCGAGGACAGTGCAGGCACGCTGGATGCGGTTTACGAGGCCGATCAGGCTCTCCATGGTCGCCATTCTTGAGATCTAATTTGGTGGTGGTTGGATCTGAGGAGAGATATAGAGAGAGAGACAGAAAGCGGTTTGGCAGGGTAGATTGTGAGTGGGGTTGGTCCGAATCTGAATCTAGGAAGATACGTTAGGACGGCCTTTTGAAAAAAATTTGAAAGGGGTTTTGGGCACACGACACTAGTCAAACTTTGATTTTGCATATTCGTCCCTCGTTAATATATACAGGGTAAAAGTGATATGAGCAACTTCCTCATTGGGTCGCCTTCGGTTGCGAATCCATGTGTGCGAACTCAGCGTGCGAATTCCTCCCATAGCCGTTGGATCTGCAATTAGATAATGGGAGTGATCCAATGGGTAGAATTTCTTCCGCTCATCTCACCATGCCTTGGGGGTAGTTTTCATCTGTCTCCCTCTCTCAATCTCATCTCGAATCTCTCTCTCTCCAAACCCCTGAATTAACTTCCCCTTCAACCTTCGAGTTCCCCCTGCTGCCCCCTCTCTCTCTCTTTCTCTCTCCCCCTTCGACCTTCGAAACCCTAGATGATTTCGAAATCCCCTTAAGCCCCCATCGACCTTCGAGTTCCCCCTGCTGCCTCGCCTCTCTCTCTCTCTTCCCCTTCGACCTTCGAAATCCCCTTAAGCCCCCATCGACCTTCGAGTTTCCCCCTTCCACCGCTTGTTCGAAATCCCTTAGACGCCGCACTCTCTCCACCCCCACTCGAGCTTCGAAACCCTAAACGATCTCCATCTCCATCTCTAATTTGGATAGAGGTAAAATTTCAATATGAAGTTTTTTTTTAAAAAATTATATACATCCAAAATCAGTAAAGTTTACATCTTTATGAATATTACCCCATTATCAATCTTTATGAATATTCACACTCAATCTTGTAAAGATGAACTCATTCATATTTTAGTGATTGAATAGTTTCTGAAACTAGGCAATGATAAACTTAATTTGGGAATATATATTTATAGCGAACTTCTCACATAGCCGTTGGATCTGCAATTTGATCATGGGAGTGGTCCAGTTGCCTGCAATTCATCCGTTCATCTCACTTAACATTGGTTAGTTAAGTCATTTAACTTCTCCTTCATCTATCTTAATCTGTGATGCATTCATTATGCTTCCTCAGAGAATTTTCTAAAATTCATGAAATGTGATATTCAAAAAATTCTGAGCCTAGATAGTGAAGAAGTTAGTCTGATGCTGAGCCATACAGTTGCCTTCAGAATTGTGTTTCTTAAATCTTTGACTATTTTTTATGCTATTTGTTCGGTTGTATCATGTTCGTATGAAATTGTCAATAGTATTTTTCTTCTCATATAGACTGACTGTACACGTTTTGCAGACCTGGCAACTTCATGAACTGGGTTTGTTCATGGGTGCTTTGTTATGCATTCAACTTCCTCATGAGCTGGAGTTCTTCAGGTACTAGTCATATGTGCTCTTACTTGTCCGATTCTTAGTTCATATTTATAAAGAAGAAGAGGAAAATTAAAGCAATTCAATTATTAGCCAAGGAAGGATTGCCAAGATTCATATTTTTTCATTTTGTTTCAGGCACCTTCTTGATCTTCTCTGCAGTATGGGCATCAACAAATTTTTTGTCACAAAACTAGTACCTGAAACTAAAGGCCGAACCTTGGAAGAGATTCGGGCATCCATGTGGCATACTTAACTGAGATTATAAAGTCACAGGGATCCATCTTACCCCTGAGCCTTTTTGTTTTGTGTACCATGTCTTCAAAAGTAGGGATTTTGTTCTTTCTTTCAAGGGGAGTCATTTATATTATAAATTCTCTGTACCTGTCTATATGACTGTATCAATCTATATGATTAATAGCTATAATTCCTTTGTTCTCTTGGAAGACTAATTGTTGTTCATCTGTATTTCCAACAAAATGTATACTTAATGTATAGTGTGTTTGTTTAGATAACTTCTATTTGAAGCATTTTGCTAAAGCACTTTTAGACTGAAGCAATGGTGATTTAAGCATTGTCAGATTTGAATACATGCTTTTATAATTGTTATCTCACTTCTTCATACTCAATAGTTCATTTCAGCGGCCAACAGTAGAGGTTTTTGAAGCTACATTCTTGGACTTTTAATTTTTCTACTGACCCTTGAGTGATTAAATGCAATTGCAATGATATACATCATATCTTATGAACACAATCTTACACTGTATAAAGTTTCTGATGACTGAACTTATAGCCCCTTCCAATCTTGTATAGGGTTGTTAGATTGCTCTTCTGCTTGTGTTGTTTTCTTCACAAATCTCGCACCTTAAGGTTTTAAAGTGGGTCTACCACTGATTTTGTTTTTGGCAGCTTGCTGGACTGTTTGTTCAGTTACTGGTTCAGGGGACTTAGGTACAAGTTCATGGTTATGATTAGCCTCAAATCTAGTTACACAATATCTACCATCATCCATTACTCTAACATTAAGATGTGCTTGGCATCCTGTCCTTGTATCTTGTCTTTGCTTCTTCGCCTCCTTCCCAGTCCTTCAAAACCCTTCTTTGTAACATCAGAATAACCTGGAGTATACATGACCTAAAGACCTTCGCTTCACAAAATGCTTACGCACACCGAAGCCCATTTCCTTTGCATAAAAGTAGTTGAACTGGTTAGCCTTCTCATAAGTCTCAAATATCACTACTATTTAATGTGCCACATATGCACAACATCATATGTAGATCTGAGCAAAAACCATTCATTCATTCATTCATTCATACATCTATACAATGAAGCATCCATTCATTCATTCATTCAGAGTTAATAAAGCATCCATTCAAACAGAAGAGCATATTCAATACATCTGAGCTAAAACCAACTCAATATTCAAACAGTACCTCCATCTGAGCATCCATTCATTCATTCATTCATTCATTCATTCATCTAAGGCTCTAAGTGCATACAGCAAACAACAACAAAAAATCTGCTTTATGCCTTCCAATTCAGTTACCATATATACAGTGAAGAGGAACATTGTAATTCTAATACATTCATAGACAGACACTTCAAAAATTTCCATACATGTCTTACTCATCTTTGGACTTCTCATCTTTAGACGTTTTATCTTTATACAAAATGCTAAAGATCATAAAAAAGATTAAACAAAATTCTATAACACTGTAGGCTCAGAACAACATGCATTCAAGTCTTGTAACTGTCTGCTGATGATGCTCTGCCTCTTCTCAGTTGCTCTTGCACATCTTCAAATCATCAAAAGTTTCTCCTGAAGCTAAAACTCAAAAAACTTTTTAGCAGTGAAATTGCTCAAAATTGATGAGCAATTAAACAAATAATTCCTTCATCATAAGGGCTAAGATAACACTGAAACAAATGAACATAATTATGAATACATGCTTTTATAGCTCAGCATCACACTAATTTTCTTCACTATCTAGGCTCAGAACTTTTTGAATATCACATTTCATGAACTTAGAAAATTTCATTCAGCAAATGATAAAGTAAACTTAATCAATGCAGTCAAAAACCCGATGGAAGTATAATGAATGCATCACAAAAACATAGCACCAAGCAATAACTTCTTTCCATGAATTGAAGGATAAAGCCTCAGAAACACCTCATAGTCAGAGAAGCAGCAGAAGTGTAATGCACCATGTCAAAACAAAGTGCAAAACTATATATATAGAGAACTAATAAAGAGCGAACTGGTAGTGCGAACTAGTTCGCACCTGATCAGTAGCAAACTTCTCCCATAGCCGTTGGATCTGCAATTTGATAATGGGAGTGATCCAATGGCCTGAATTTCTTCCGCTTATCTCACAAAAATATAGCACCAGGCAATAAATTCTTTCCATGCATCACAAAAATAATGCACCATGTCAAAACAAAGTGGAAAAACTAAAAGAGACCCAAATTAAGTTCATCATTGCCCAAATTTCGAAAATCTTCAATCCCTAAAATATGAATGAAGCATAACGGTGTAATATCATCATAGTCATAACCAAATTAAGTGCATTAGTGTAATATAATCACATTGTAAACTCATAATGAAGCATAATAGTGTGATCTCATCACTGTCATAGCCAAAATATTGACATCAAAGCATCAGCATAAAAAGCAGCAGTTATCTTAGCCCAGATTCAGGGAAAAAAAGATCAGAACACTTCCAAACTTGCTCAGTTTCAGGAAAACTGACAGCAACAACAATTTCGATAATGGGGTAATATTCATAAAGATGTAAACTTTACTGATTTTGGATGTATATAAAAAAAAATTTAAAAAAACTTCATATTGAAATTTTACCTCTATCCAAATTAGAGATGGAGATGGAGATCGTTTAGGGTTTCGAAGCTCGAGTGGGGGTGGAGAGATCGTGGCGTCTAAGGGATTTCGAACAAGCGGTGGAAGGGGGAAACTCGAAGGTCGATGGGGGCTTAAGGGGATTTCGAAACCGTCTAGGGTTTCGAAGGTCGAAGGGGAAGAGAGAGAGAGAGGCGAGGCAGCAGGGGGAACTCGAAGGTCGATGGGGGCATAAGGGGTTTTCGAAATCATCTAGGGTTTCGAAGGTCGAAGGGGGAGAGAGAGAGAAAGAGAGGGAGGGGGGGCAGCAGGGGAAACTCGAAGGTTGAAGGGGAAGTTAATTCAGGGGTTTGGAGAGAGAGAGATTCGAGATGAGATTGAGAGAGGGAGACAGATGAAAACAACCCCCAAGGCATGGTGAGATGAGCGGAAGAAATTCTACCCATTGGATCACTCCCATTATCTAATTGCAGATCCAACGGCTATGGGAGGAATTCGCACGCTGAGTTCGCACACAGGGGTTCGCAACCGAAGGCGACCCTATACACACACACACACACACACACACACACACACACACACACACTAGGTTTGCCCGTTGACACGTGCATACGACACATCTTCGGAACAGTGCACCTGGTTTGATTATATAAAATAATTTTGAAGGTCCAGCAAATTAATTGAAGTAGCAAATATATTATATGATGAAGCAATATATCTACCTTTAAGCTCAACCATCGCCTTCTTGATCATTAGCTTGAACTTACCTGAAATGCATATAGTTTGTTAGAAACAGTGCATAATGTTTTTTTTAACTTCAGCATCACTTCTAAATGCTTGTAATAGTTATGCAAAGACATTATCATATAGGTTTTATAGAGCTTACTCTAATCTCATATCCACTATGAACATGTTTAAATACAATGATAACGCAAGTGCAAGTGTGAATGTATCTACAATACCAATAATCTACATTTGTTTGTCTGAAACTCAGCTTGCAATTGAAATACCTCTTATTATTATTTCAACAAAAATGAAATACATGAAGTTCTTAAAACTCTAAAGCAAGCTAATCATTTCTTTTATCTCCACTTGGTTTCCCCTTTGCACATTTATATTAAAAAAATCAAAATTGATAAATAACAAATTTACTTTAGATGTCTTTCTTAAGTGGAGAGTTTGCACCCTTCACTAATAAACTTCGGTCATCCCAATCGTATATATCCAAACATACACTAAAAGTTCATATATGTTATGTTATCCATGGTTTCTAATAACCAGTGAATGGAACACTTCACGATAGTATTTTCTCTTGTAGTAAATAAACTCATGTTGCATATTGCCAAATTATTTTAGGTTGGTGGTGAGCTTACCTATCCTGCTATGGTTTGGAAGCTCAAATTGATGCCACCAAATAATCCATCTCTCACCTGCGTACAACTTAAATCAAAACCAATAAAAAAAATTCATCAAATAAATCACCAAATTAAAATTTTTTAAACCCAAAAATAAAACAATCCTACCTCTCGGAACTTAGATCTCATGCACACACAAAATTAAGTCAGCAAAAAACTGAGTAATCTCCTGCACACACAAAATTAAAAATTAGAATGAGAATTCTGTTAATGAGATGAAATTAGAGCCGTCGCATCGCATTTAGAGGCTCTCGATTTGATGGAGGGGAATCGCTTGATATTCATGCTCGATTTGGTAGTGGAGGGGAGTCACCAATACGGAATCAGCAGCGGAGCAGATATCGACGACGACCTCTTGATTGGGGTTCGACATTGGATTTGGATTTGCTTTGAGATTTTCAAAATTTCAAAATTTTCAAATTTCCAACATTTTGAAATTTTAAATTTTAAAATTATTTTTTTATTTCTAAAATATTTAAAACAGTTAATTTTTTACATTTTTTAAAACTTTAAAAAAAGTTTTAAAAATATTTTAAAATTTTAAAAATTTCTAAAACAAAATTTTATTGTTTTAAACTTTTTAAGTTTTTATTAAATTTTTAAAAAAATTTAAAAAAATTTAAATTTTATTAATTTTTAAAATAAATTTAATTTTTTTATAAGTTTTTGATTTTTTTGAATTATTTTTTATGCTTTAAAAATTTAATTTTTTAAACTTTTTTAAATTTTTAAATTTGAAAAAATTATTTTTAATTTTTTTAGATTTAAAATATATATATTTTTTAATTTTTATATTTTTAAAATTTTTTTTAAAAAAATTAAATTTTAAAATTTTTTTTATTTTTTGAAATTAATTTTTTTAAAAGAATTTTAAAAATTTTATAATTTTTTTATAAGTTTTTGATTTTTTGAATTATTTTTAAAGTTTTAAAGGGTTTTAAAAAAATTTTAGTTTTAAGTTTTAAAGTTTTTAAAATTTAAAATTTTTTAAAAAAAATTAAATTTTTTCATTTCTTAATTTTTTGAATAGGAGAGAGAGAAAAAATAATAATAATAATAAAGAAGTTGTTTTGGGCGGGAATTTGAATTTGAGTTTTCGGGGGGGGGGGGGGGGGGGGGGGGGGGGGGGGATGTGTTTTTTTAGGCTAGATTTGGGCCTTTGTTTTTTTGGGATTGAAGGAGAGCCACTTGATAGCTTTCTTTGTACTAGTATTATACACGTGCGTTGCACGTTGGGAAAAATAGGGAGGAAGAAATGAAAAGGACAAAAAAAAATCTAGTATTATACACGTGCGTTGCACGTGGGAAAAATGGGGAGGGGAATGAAAAGGACAAAAAAAATCTACCAACACGTGCGCTGCACGTGTTGACAAAATGACAAATATTTACAAATGACACTAAGCCCTTCTCCCATTATAATATTAGAGATTTTATTTTATATATATATATATATATATATATATATATATATATATATATATATATACACATTCACTTTCATTTTCCTTACTTTACATTCATGTAACTACCAGAGATCTACTTTCACAGCAGCAGACGAGTATATTTATGTTCTTTCAAACTTACTAGTTACTACTTGAACTCAACAGATGTAAACAATACAATTTCTGGAATATCAAATAGCTGTCACAAATTTTAATTTACAAACAAATCAAAATTAACAGATGAAAGTGATTTCAGATTCTTTGTGCTTTTGTCCAAAGTGACAGCTCCATCCCCAAAAATAAATCCAGTGCTAGTAAAGCAAGTCATCACCAAAAAGGCTTCTTGACAAAGATCCGGTTGAACTCTGGTCTGGATGTCTGCACATTAAACTCAACAGTCGGGTCTATTAATGAAGAAGAAGAAGAGAAGGAAATAAAAAAGAGTAATGCTATAGCCCTGACTACCAAAACATATGAAAAGAATGTGGTGGAGGAGGAGGCGGTGGCGCATGGGGGCAGCGGGATGAAGCGGCAGCACGGGGGGGCAGCGGGAGGAAGCAGCAACAGGGTCAGAAGATTGGGATAGGGGTGATGAAGAGACTATATAGAAAGATGAAGAGATTTTAGTTGTTAATTTGGTGTTTTAAGAATTAACTAATTAATAATAATATAATTGAAGGGGGCTGCTAATGTGACATTGTTAACTAAGCTGCCACACAGGTAGTGAAGAATTTGGTAGTGAAGTAGGGAGTGACTAGCATTACTCTTATAAGAGCATCTGTAGTCGTTTGCCAAATATCGATAAAATGGATATTTGGCAAACGAACGCGCTGCACTCGTTTGCCAAATATCCATTTTATCGATAAATCGCTACAGCCGATTGCTATAAATGAGAATCGATATAGCATTTATCAATAAGTGAGGGACGGCCCGTTTGAAAAAATTAATATTTTATTCGTCGGACGACACTTCACTTGAAGTGCCGTCCGTTTGAAAAAATTGTCTTTTTTTCGATTTTTTAAACGCCAAAAAGGAATTAAAAAAACCCATAAAAAACCCCATCGGACGGCACTCGATGTGCCGTTTGTCAAAATCCCGATATCCCGGACGGCACTTCATGTGTCGTCCGTCGAGTTTTAATAATAATAAAAAAAAATCGCAGATGGACGATAATGCCCCCATTTGATTCAACGGCTATTTTATGGCTTTATCCACAATCCAACGGCTATATTTTTTATCAATTGTAGTTCAAAAATTCATGGAGCAAATTAGGGAAAAGTAGGGAAAAGTAGCAAAATGCCAAAAGATGTGTCGGACGGCACTTCATGTGCCGTCCTAGACATACGGCTGGCAATTTTTTTTTTTTTTTTTGTTTAACGGACGGCACTTCATGTGCCGTCTGACGAATGGGGCCGGTTTTTTGGCGCTTTTCCCCTACGACAGCACATTATGTGCCGTCGCTTAATATTATATTATTGTTTGCTATAAAATAGCTTTCGACGAGTGCAGCATAATCGAAAATCCTATTTCTATTTATCCATATATGAATAATTTTACCATAAACGACTACAGATGCTCTAATAATCCTCTCTCTCTATCTTCTTTTCTTTTGACACCTATCTCCTTTTCTTTCGACACCTTTAATCTCAACCAATTTATGGGCATTTGTATTTTCTAATTGTTTCGTAAAGAACTGAACACTTACATATAGAACATTAGAAGAAGTAATAAAAAATTTATATATAAAAATAAAAATAATAATAAAAACTTTAGTGTCAGAAAAATCTACCTGGATGTGTATTAAACAACCTGATATATCTAAGTTAGACCAAACTTAATATGGAGATTGTTTTAAGTGAGCCCCACACTGTGCCTAACACAAACACAAAATATGTCAGTGACTTTGTACGACAAAGTGCAAATATTGAGGGGGGGGGGGGGGGGTTGGTTTAACACTCAAATATGGATTTTGTTAGGGGCCTACTGCACAAAAAACCTTTTGTGAAGGATAATGCTACACCTACTACCAAATCTACTACATTTCTCTTTACAACCTTAGGTGGCACACTATTAGTGGAGGTTGTTGTAGAGTAGTTGGTACAAACATCTAATAATAGTGTGCCACCTAAAGTAGTAAATGGAAAAGTAGTAGATTTGGTAGTATGTGTAGCATTACCCTTTTGTGAATGAGTAATGCTTCATCAACTATCAATATCAATTTCACTACCATTTTGTTCACTATCCTAGGTGGCATACTTCTATTGGAGAGTTCTCCCACATGCTCTATCTTCCCCAACCTAAGATGGTAAAGAAAAATGTATTTAAATTGGTAGTGGATGTAGCATTACTCTTTTTGAATAAGTAATAATTCATGTACAACCTAATCTTACAATCTTTCTCTTTACAACCTAATGTAGCACAATTTTTTCGAAAATGTTTTGTAAAATCTTATAGAGTATATCTCCAATAAAATTGTGAGGCATAAGATTATAGGATTGTAAAGATTGTAGGTGTAGCACTACCCTTTTAAATATAAGTTGTACGATGGATTTTTTATTTTTATTTTTTGGATAAAAGATGACGTGTACGATGAATTTTCTAGCAGCTTTGTTTGCAATTACAATGCCACTGCTTTTGCAGGAGGCAAAATTTCGACTTGAGTTTTATTTAACTTATAGACTAACTAGATTTGCCCGTGGGCACGTGCCTACATCACGTATTCGGAACGATACAAAATACGAAAAGCCCTGTAAACTGTAAAACAACTATGTAACTCAAGTTTGAATAGTATGACAATAATTAGTTGTAAATAAAAGTCCATATTTTCATTAGTATATGTTGAAAAATAATTATAAATGGGGGTGTAAAATCTAACTTCTTAGAACTTTAAGTGTGGAAAATGATGAAATTTAGCTGTTGAAGTGATATTTGTTATTTTCAATATAACATGTACAATAAAAAAATATAAAAATTTTGAAAATTTACAAACCTGAAATCTTAAAATCCAAATTTCTAAGTAAATAAAGAAATAATGGGAGAGAGAGATAGGGAGAGAAAGAAACAGAGAAATATAAAAAAGTGAAGAAAGAAGAGAAAGATAATAATAAAGTACTGAGTTTTTAAGTTTTGGGGAAAAAATTTTGTTTTTGGGGTTTGAAATTTTGGGTGAAAAAAAGTGTTTTGTGAGGTTAGATCTCGGCCTTTAATTTTGGGAGAATTGAATGACAGCCACTTGATAGCTTTCTTTTTATTTTATTATATAGATATCTTTTGATTGATCTATCTGATATATAATTCAAGTCTTTTGATGTGGCAACTTTTCTATATGGTATATGGTAATGGTGCACTAAATAAAGGGGAATGAAGTTTCTCTCATTTGGTTTATTGTAGGATTTGGATCCTCTTTAGTAGTGGAAAACTACAGGATATGATCCACTAGCTTTGTATTATCTTTATGATATTGATAACATTAATAGATGCGAGCGGTAGTTATCTGTGCAATCGGAGCAAAAGTTTCATCATAATTAATGACATGATTAACACTCAAATATGGATTTTGCTATGGGCCTATTGCACAAAAAAACGTTTTTGAATAGGTAATAATTCATGTACAACCTAATCTTACAATCTTTCTCTTTACAACCTAATGAAGCACAATCTTTTTAAAAATGTTTTGTAGAATCTTATAGAGTATACTAGGTTTTCCCGTTGACACGTGCCTAAGATTATAGGGTTGTAAAGATTGTAGGTGTAGCACTACCCTTTTAAATATAAGTTGTACGATGGATTTTTTTTTTTAAATTTTTTTATTTTTTATTTGGATAAAAGATGACGTGTACGATGGATTTTCCAGCAACTTTGTTTGCAATTACAATGCCACTCCTTTTGCAAGAGGCAAAACTTCAACTTGAGTTTTATTTAACTTATAGGCTAATATCTTTTGATTGATCTATCTGATATATAATTCAAGTCTTTTGATGTGGAAACTTTTTTATATGGTATATGGTAATGGTGCACTAAATAAAGGGGAATGAACTTTCTCTCATTTGGTTTATTGTAGGATTTGGATCCTCTTTAGTACTGGAAAACTACCGGATATGATCCACTAGCTTTGTATTATCTTTATGATATTGATAACGTTAATAGAGGCGAACGGTAGTTATCTGTGCAATTGGAACAAAAATCTCATCATAATCAATGACATGCTTCTGAGTAAATCATCGGGCAACTAGACGAGTCTTGTGCCGCTCAATGAAGCCATCAGGTCGATATTTGACCTTGAAGATCCACCTACAGCTAACAGACTGGACGCCTACATGCAGTGGAACAACATCTTAAGTGTCAGTCTAATCAAATGCATTGAACTCATCTGCAATAACTTCCCGCCACTCTGGATGTTGAATAGCTTCCTGATAGGTTATAGACTCACGTGTGGAGTGTACAACAGTGAGATACGCATGAAATTATAGTGAGCAGGAGGCTAGGGTGGCAAAACCAAAATAGTCAGAGGGACCCGGATGGACGGGGGGGGGGGGGGGGGGGGGGGGGGGGGGGGGGGGAGGTGTATGCACATCCAGCTATGGGGATGCATATGGTGAGGGTGCATAATGATGTAGGGAAGCAAGTAGTGTCTCCGTAGGAGGAATAATAGGTGGAATGTCAGTATGAGATGGGAAAGGAGCCAAAGGAGTGAGATCAAATAAAATGTGTGAAGGTATGGCAGGGGAGATAGGCCCAACAACTCGGGAGTCGAGAAAACTAGCATCCTCATAAGAGGTCAAGTAGTAGGGAGAGTTCCACAAATGAGACATATCAGAAAATACAAGTACGACCTACCACATGATCAAAACAACGATATCTTTTATATTCAGGACAGAACCCTGGGTGAACGCACTTAGCAGCCCGGGTGGTGAGCTTCGTGCACTCAGTGGGAGGGAGAAAGACACAACATGTGCACCCAAAATACAAAGCATACTGTAGTCCGATGGTGAGTGACGAAGAGTCTCATAAGGTGATGTGCTAGATAGAGCAGACGAGGAAGTGTTGTTAATAAGACTGACAGACGTCATGACAGCTTCAACCCAGAAAGAACGAGGAATAGAAGAGGAGAGTATAAGAGCGTGAGCTGTCTCAATGATGTGCTACACCATTTTGCTCATGCAAGTGAGTGCATGATTGCTGAAAGAGTGTATCATGCAATTGAAGGATCAATCTCATAGCAGCGGAAGTGTACTCACGAGCACCGTCACAGCAAAAAAGTTTTGATATGCACACCAAACTGAGTGTGAACCGTGTTCGTAAAGAAATGGTAAATGTCAGGTATCTCGGAGTGCTAGCACATAAGAAACACCCATGTCGGTCGAGTAAAGTCATCGATGAAACTAACATAATAGAGATAACCTTTGTGAGAAGGTGTAGGAGATGGACCCCATATGTCAAAGTGAATAAGTTGAAAAGGATGGGTGGTTTGAAAAGTGCTTTTGTTATTAAAATAGAGTGTTATGTGTTTAGTCAAATGACAACCCTGACAATCAGACAAATGAGTAAAAGAAAAAGGACCAAGGGCACCACTACGAGCTAAAGTTTTGAGTCGAGAATCACTAATATGACATTAACGTATGTGTCACAGATCAGCATCAGAAAGCACAGCACCAGCAAAATGAAGATGAGATTTATGTGCATGAAGAAAATATAGATGATATAGATGACCCTATCGACTAACACGCCCAAACTCCTAACCAGTGTGACAATCAGTAATAAAACAACCTAAAGAATTAAATGTAACGACAAGACCACTATTGCACAGCGCACTAATGAAAATAAGGTTCATGGATAAATAAGGAGCATAAAGAATATAAGGCAATGTGAGAGTGGGAAAGCTAATAGACCATGAGTGTGTAGTGGGAAGTTATGAGCCATCGGAAGTGTATAAGGGTGGAGAGTGAGAGGGAAGAGCAGTGCTGGTGGTGAGCAGTGTAAAATCAAGAATCTAAAATCCATGAAGAATTCATACCAGAAGTAACAGATAATGCAGGGGCAGAGAGGCCAGCAGTGGTAGACTGACCCAAGAACTGGAGTTTCAGATAAGTGAGGTGATGCTAGAGATTAACCCAATCAGCAGGGGTCGGCAAGGCTGGAGTAACAGTCATGACCAAGGATGTAAGGGAATAAGTGTTGCGAGGATGAATGAGACTGGTGTCGTTGTGGTAGGGATCGAAAGGAGGTCGGAACGGCTGATGGTGTCGGGATCGGGATGGGGAGCTGGATGGTGATATCGGTTGCGGAAGAAGGGGTGAGGCAGTGTAGGGATGATGCTGAAAGGAGGCCAGAATCAGGATGATGACGGTGCTGCATCTGTCTGAATCTGGATGGAGATCGGGATGTGAGGGGGAGTGAAAGGAAGATGTAGCAGCGGAGAAGACGGTGGAGAATGAAAGGGACTTGTGAGACTGAGGTTCTATTGGAGAAGAAAGAATACCTGCAATTTTTATTTTTTTTATTTTTTTATTTTTTTATTTTTTTTTATTTTTGGGAATGACGACGAACTACGGCGGTGACGACTGGCGACGACAGCAATAGACCGACAACGGTAAGAAAAGGTAGGGTTAGGGTTAGAGTTTGGGTTTGGAGTTGTGTTGGGTTAAGATTTCTGGGTTAGTTTGTATTTTATTTATTTTTATTTTCTTTTTTTTTTTGGGGGGGGGGGGGGGGGGGGGTAAGGTTTGGATGAGCTAATTAGAGTTTTGACCATATTTTTGATAAAAATTGGCGAAACGACCCTGTTTAGAAACTATTTAGTAAAATGACCTAGTTCTTGATTAATTTTCTATAGTATTCATCCTATAATAATTTTTATAGGATGTGTGACATTTCTTTAAATTCTAAAAGTTTTTGGGTTTTAAGATTATTTTTATTTTTATTATTAGATTTTAGTTTTTCTATTCTATAACCTATAAATTAGTAATAAATTTACAAAAAAAAATTACAGAAATTAAGTAAAAATTACTCACTCTATACTGGCTTTGATACCACTGATGGGTGCGAAGCGTGTAACCACGTGAAGACCTAAAAATCAAAAGGAAGAGAGTATCAAAAACTTTAAAATTGTAAAGATGATAGTTAGGTGTAAAATAATACTCGTTGAAATAATGGATATTGTCTATTCTGAAAAAATAATAAGGAATGTTGGTAATATTGTTTTCAAGTTCTTTCAAATATTCTGATTCTGTCTCATATCCTTCACTAATACTATCATATGAGGGTTCTTCGAGTTCTTCCATATGTCTATTTTCTCCTCCATTCTGTTCATTTTCTTCTAAAAATTGTCTTTATGCAGTTGTAGGACTCCAAACATAACTACTAAATATACCATTTTCATAAAATAACAAAGATCTTTCATGATAAGTTAGGTCGTCAATTATTTCAACATTTATATTACTAGTTTCTCCAGGATTTATTTGATTTATTGTTATGATTATTACTTGTTGTACACTAAAAAAGAATAATTTGAATTCATAACAATCATTCATACTTATTTGTCTATGAGGATAATAAACATAAAAAACTAGCATTTTATCACTTCCTTGGTAATTAACCATTAATTCAAAAATTGGTGAGGCAATACCAAAATTATCCATTAGTTCTTTTGAATTTGAACAATAATCAATTATAAAATCAAAAGTAGAGATGGGTTTCCAAGGATGCCTAAAAAATCAAAACAAAACGGCCCATCATGCATCCACCTAGTTAAACCTTTTTGAGCTACTCCGTACCAGTTATTACCAGTGGATAAAATACCTCTGATATGCACCCCGATTTTTGTGCTCCTTTTACATTCCTCCCCTCTAAGGATTGCTATGCCCTCAAGAGAGCTTCATCCGAGAGATACATCTAGAACAACTAGTAGCACTTCAGTACAGACAACCACAACCTAGCTCGTTTCTTTCTGCTAGGTGTACAGTCTAACTATAGAAGGTTGCAAATGGGTCTTTTTACAATATCATTTAGGCAGAGCCTTACAAAACTCTCCCTAAGGGAAAAAAAAGATTTAGTTATCCATACATTATTTTCTACACGATCTGGTGGATGCATGAACTCATAAAATATAATTTTTATTTCCTTCAAACTTGTTACAAACAGAAACTCTTCAAGATTTTGTGGAATTTTTTCTCTCCTAGATTCTCTGCCTTTCTCCCTTACCCTGCCTCCCCTTTTATAGAAAAATGGATGGGTTTAGATCAGATTTAATTATTTTTCTCCTTACATCATTGCTTACATCACAGATATAATTATTGCTTTCCTTACATCTTTGCTTACATCATAGATAAATAATTGAGCTAAGTTGGAGACATCTTCACGTGCTTTACATCAGAAATAGCTCTTCGTCAGCCTTCTCTTGTTCTTTTCTGGAATTGTCACATGAATGTAGTAGTTCCATCCTCATTAATCTACAGTAGTGGACAGCTGTCTCTTCTGTCATTGTCATATCACCTTTATTCAGGATTCGATACCAGCTATCAAAGACTTCTTTCTTTGACTGTGGTTGTTTAATTTTTGCTATGTTGTGGATCATTAATTTTTGTGGGTCAGGGTTATCATAGATCCATATGTTACCGTCTCTGTTTTGTATGTTCTTCAATTCCCAATACATTGTTCTAAATCCCGTAGCTCTTCTTTCTGGGATTAATTTGAAATGGGGTTAGTTTTTCGAATTCTTCGTACTTATATGGTATAATACTGGTTGCTCCAAACAAGATTTATGTGGTCATCCCTATCTTTGTAATATGTTCAATTGGTAGTTCTTCATTATCTTCAAGGAATTCTGGAATAGCTGAAATTACACGGACATATATTTTGGATGCCTTTGTGAGACTAAAATAACTTTTAGCCGCTTTATATACTTCTTTTGGTAACTGGCTAAGTTCTTCACATTCTCGAGATGGATAGATGCAGCGGATAAGTCCTCATTCAAACAATACCCTCACTGTTTTTGGATTTGTTCCTGGTAGTATGATCGCTTTGTTCATATGTTGTTGAGAAATAGTTTTGATAAATTGGTTGACCTGTGTGGTCTGACATAATTTCTCAATATATTGTAAAAATAAATCCTTCTTGGAGTATTTTGGAGGATCCAAGAGTAAACTCTCTTTGTAGGTAGTAGGCTGTATGGATGTGAAGTTTTCCTCTTGTGTGGCTATTTTTGTGATCCCTTTTGTATTTTGTGAGTTAATAGGTTCACTCTCTTCACTCATTTTTTTAATACGATCTGTATTTATATGTTGGTAAAATATACTTTGAAGACCACATATTTGCAGCTGAAGTTGGTTAAATGCTCCTTTTAATTGCTCCACTGTCTCATTTAGGTAGACTATATCCTGTTCTATATGCAGCACTCTATTTTCCATCCTGTAAAAAAGATATTGTTAGCTTATTGACAAGAAATCTGCTAAGATGTTATCTTTTCCTTTTACATCTTCTATTGAGAAGTCATAATGTGCTAACTCCATTTGCCATCTTATCAACCTTTTATTTGCTATAGTTGGGTCTATTATCTTGTTAATCCAACTCTTCGCTTGTGTATTGTCTGTTCTTATTGTGAATTTTGTATATATTATGAATAACTCAAATCTTTTTATAACTTTTAAGATTGCTAGTAGTTCTTTTTCATTTATGTGGTAATTTTGTTGGGACAGTGTGAACGATCCACTAGTATATCTGGCTAGTCTTTCTTCTTCTTCTCCTATTTCAATGAATTTTAATACTGCTCCCCAATTATTTTCACACGCATCTGTTTCTATTATCCATGAACATTCTTTAACAGGTAGTCTTAGCTTATGTAATTCTGAAGTTTGTTGTTTTAATATTTTAAGTCTTTCTTCATCCTCTCGGGTCCATTCCCATTTCTTAAACTTTTTCAGTTTTTGGTGTAACCAATTTGTTTTTGCTGATAAATTTGGTATGTAACCTCTTTTTTGATTTAATAACCCTATTACAGATTGTACTTTTCCTTTTTCTTTTAGGACATTAGGAAATGTCTTTATTTTTTCTGCTATATATGGTTGTAATTCTATTCCTTCATGTAATAATTTTGTTCCTAAGAATTCTATCTCAGTTTTGAATAATTCTATTTTCTTTTTTGATAGTATAATACCTGTATTTTTCACTATTTCTATGAATTTTGGTAGATGTTCTTTATGTTGTTTCTCGTTTTCGGATCCTATTAGAATATTATCTACATAGACTAATATGAAATCGTTGTATTTTTCAAAAAAATTATCCATATACTCTTGAAATATTCCTGGGCTGTTTTTATAACCGAATGGTAATACATTCCATTCGTAAAATCCCTGAGGTATGCTAAATGATGTTAAAGGTTTTGAATCTTCTGTTAGTTTTACATGATAAAATCCTGATTTACAATCAAATTTCGAATATACTTTTCTTGTTTTTGCTGTGTTAAGTAGTATTTGCATGTCCGGTAGTGGGTATCCAAAACTCTTAGTATTTTTATTTAGTTCCTTATAATTTACTACCATTCGAGATTTACCAATTTTTTCTTCTGATTATTTTCTTACTATGAATGCTGGTGATGAATGTGGACTTTGTGATTTTCTTATGTAATTATTTTCCATTAATTCTTTTATGTGTATTTTGAACTTTTCTAGGTCTGTTGGAATATGTCTTATAGGTTTAATTTTTATTATTTTATTTTTATCTATTAACTCTATATGTGCCGTGGGTTTACTTAAGTTCCATTTTGCCAAATAGTCTTCTCCGCACAGATCTTCTAATTATTTTTGTAAAATTTCTTTTGTAGTTGTTTCTTGAACTTGTTGTATTCTAGTTTTGTTTGGTAAATATTGGTATTCACCACGCTGGGTTGATGAAACTCTGATGTGTGGCAGGTCAGTTCTGAAATAAGGTTAGGTTATTCTAAGTGCTATTGCTTGGTGTCTGCAAGGTGTTGTAAATACGACTGATTTAAGTGATATAGTTATAGGATAGTATTGTTAGAAAAAAATCATTTCCTAAAAGTACGTCACTATTCATATCATTAAACTGGTATATTATTGGTATTTTTAGTATGTAACTTCCTATTTGTACATTAACATTTTGTTGATATTTGTCAAGTATGATAGTTTGTCCAGTTAATCCAGTTATTGTTTTTTTATTATATCCATCTTGTTTCCATTTTGGTAGTATATTTTCGCGACATAGGCTAGTGCCGCTCCGGTGTCTATTAGGCTGTGATAGTTTCTTGATTTGTATCTTTCATAAACAATTTCTGTTAGAATGTATAATGTATTTTTTGTTGCTCTTAATGGATTCATTTGTCCAATATCCTATTTATTACCATACTTTCATTGTTTACTGTTATTGTGATTTTTTCTTCTTGAATTGAGTAAGGTTGTACTGATGTAAGGAAGTCAGTTCCTAATAGCATTTCATTAACATGGTGTTCTGGGTCTACGTGTAAGTGTAATAACATTTCCTTTTTACCATTTATCCTTAATGGTAGTATAATTTTATGTACAATTGGATGTCTATTATTGTAATAGTCTAGGTAGTAATATGAGTTTTCTAATGTTATTAATTCAGCGGTTCTTACATTTGTTTGTTTAATATGTGAATTAGTGGCTCCTGTATCTACTAAGACTATTTGTTTATTCCATTTTCCATTGTCATAATATTCTATTTCTATTTTGAATTGGTTATTATTTTGGCGTTCTAATGTATTTATTATTGGTATTAATTCCAATGCTTGTTGTTTATTTCTTATTGATAATGATCTTTTTCCGAACATTATTTGTGGTGCCTCTTTTGCAGTTTCTTTTGCTTTATTAAAGTCGAATTTTATATAATTTGGTATAGTCATTTCAGGATTTTCTCTAGCTGGTTTGTATCTTATGATTTCGCTGAATAGAGGCTCTATTTTAAAATTATCTATATTTCTATTTTTTACTTCGTGCTTGCTAGTGAAAGCATAAATATTTCTTATTTGTATACTCATAACTTTGTTTTTTTCTATCATTTCTATTCCTGATAACCTATGATACATGACTAGACTCTTGTCTTTATTTTCTTCTGCCATGCTTATAGGTTTTATTGTAAATTTTATCTTTTGGTACATTAGGTTTTCTTGTACTATTCCTATTAGGGCATCTTGTGTACTTGAAATTATCCTATCATCCATTAGGTATATTTCCAGGGATGTATTTATCCCTTCCTTAAAATAGGCTTTTATTATTATTTGTGCTGCTCCTAAATGTATGTGTCTTAATGTTTTTCTGGTTTTCTCATTTATTTTTTCCATTTCTTGTCTTATTATTCTTTCGGTTATTAATGGGATTCTGGTTTTCCCTTGTGCTTGTTCAATGTCTATATGTTATTCATTATTTCTAGCTATTATGATGGTACTTTTCTTTCTTTTGAATATTGGTAGTTTAAAATTTTCTTTTGGATTTATATCTAATTTGGTTGCTCTTATTTTATCGTATTTTTGAATGTCAAAGCACATTCTTTCTCTTACTTTTTCATTGTTTTCTTCTCTTTCTAAAGGATCTTCTATTTCTGTTAAACCTGTCATCATGTTTATTTCACATTTTTCTGTTTCACCTTCACTACTTCCACTATCTTTTTCCATTACCATTATTTCTTCATCGTCACTTATTTTTGACCATTCTTCATCATATTCTATGGGTTCATAGTTTATATTGTTCATTTCTTCAATTTCTTCAATGTATTTTACATTTTTTTTTTCATTCTTTTAGGGTAATTTGATGATATATGTCCTACCTCTCCACATATGTAACAATTACATTTCTTAGGATTTTTCGTATACTGTCTTTTTTTTTATTATTCTTCTAAAGTATTTTTATAGGGTTTTCTATATCTCTTAAAACTTTTTCTATATTTTGGTTTATATTTTTGGAATTTGTGATTATTCTTCTTTGTGTATTTATAGTTATTATTGCATCCACAATGATTCGGCCTTACATCCTCACAACAAATTCTTTGTTTACATGTTCTATAATATTTCATTGTTGCTCTAGCATCTTGGCATACTTTGTCCCTATAATCTTTTACGAATTGCATCCTATACTCTAAAGTGTCTACTTCTGGTTTTACTTTCTCACTTATGTATGCACTATATATGTTTATACTCCATGGATCAGGTAGTTTTATAAAGAATGAGTCCAAAATTGGACCCCGTTCTTCTTTTGTATAATAACTATCTTGAAAATATTTTCGGAATTCACAAGCATAGTTGTCAAAATATTACATGTCGCATATTTCTAAGTTACTTAGTCTCCATCTTGCTTGATTCTGTTTATATATAGTGTGTTTTTCTCCTTTATCGTATACACTGAATTCAGTTCTTATTGCTTTTTCGTAATTTGTAATTATTTCTTTTAGACCTAATGTTCGTTGTGCTTAGCTTTCTTCAGTTCCTCTATCATCAATTGGTCTTGATTTTCTTATGGTATTTCTCTCTTCTTCCTCTAGCCCATTCCACTATTTTGCTACTACTCCCTTAAAGGTGGCTTCTATAAATTTCTCAAATGCATTTCCGGTAAGGTTTTGCCTAAATCCTACTATTAGTGAGGCTTTTACCCATTCTTCAATTGTCATATCTACGTCTTTTATGCAATCTAAGTCTAACCATTCTCCATTTCCTGCTATTCCTTTTTCGTAGTGTTCTGTAGGTTCATATAATTTGGGATTTCCTTTTCTTTGTCTCTTCCTAGGTGCATTCTTCTTTTTGTGTTTTGCCATTTTCATGGTAATTGGTAAGGTTTTTTGTTAGGTGGTGGTCTTAAAATTCCGTACATGTTACTTGGAATTTCTGAAGGTTTTGCAATAATCTTATCTTGGTCTATTTTTATTTCTTCATTTGTTATATCTAGATTTTTCAAGGCTTCTTCTACTTCTTCTGAATTAGGATTTGTCATTAAATCTTCTATTTCCAAGATATTTATATTAAGTTTTGTTATGCCTTCTAACTCTTTCATACCTTCTTGCGTTATGCCTGATTCTTCTTCTGGGTAGTTATATATATACTTAATTCTTTTATATTTTTGTTTATGATTTTTAAATCTTTTCTTATATCCCTTACAACTTCAGGACCATTGTAATCTTCTTCCAATTCTTGTATGTTTATCATATAAATTTCTGGGTTCATGTTAGGATTTAATGCAAATGCTTCGTTGGGCATACTTAGCTTGTTATTTTGTATGCTAGTAGGTGTTGGTAATACCAACTTGCTTCTTCGTTTTTGTAATCTAATACTTTGTATGCTATCTTTTTTTGTATCTCTTTAGGTAGTTAATTAGTTATTTTTTTTGTTGGTAACAAGTATTCTATTATTTCTTTACTAGAAATATGCTTCCTTTCTGTTAATCTTTTATCAATGTATCTAATCTTAAATTTTGAAAGATTTTTTAATTTTAGTTTCTTTATTTTCTGTTAAGGATTATAATTTATAATTTGTAAAGTATGGTTATATAGAAAATTCTGTTTTGAGGTTATTATATTAAAAGGGGTTAGTTAACTAGATGTTTTGTAAAAGTGGATCAATTCACTAAATCTTTATGAAAGTGGGTCGTTTGGCTAAATATTTTTCAAAAGTGGGTCAGGTAGTTTGGTTAACTCGGTTTGAATTCGGGTCAGGTAGATTGGTAGAGGGAAATAAGATTAGGGTTAAGGGATTAGAAAATCAATTTGGGGAAAGTAGCGGCTAGGTGAGAAGAGGTGGGTTTCGGGTTGATGGCGCTAGGGTTAGGGAGATGAGGGTGTTCGATTCTGGGTTCAGAAGGTTGTGGGAGTGTGATCTAGCTCGCCCTTTGGCAACGGAATTCGGCACAACTGGACGTCTCCTCACCATCTTGAACCTGCAATTCTAGTGAGGAATCAAGAAAATATAGAGGAGGAAGAACATGAACAACATTCAAGTGGAATTTCATTCATACTCAAAGTTTACAGATCAGGGGATTTTATACACTTGGAACACGGCCATAGCACGTGTTTGGACATTCAGTTAAGTGGTTAAGGAATGGACCCCACACTCTAACAACCAACAACCACTTGCCAGCTGGTTAACAGTTATGAACTTTTACAAAGAACCCCCTGGACAAACACAAATTCCCTATAGACTGATACAATTGATACACTGTGATACACTCCACTGCGATACACTCTTTGTTTTGATTTCTTCTTCCATCTTCAGCTCCTATCTCCTTCTCACAAGAACCCAATCACCCTGATCAGCTCCAGTAGCTACCTGAGCTGGAGCAATACCCCCTCCTTTAAGAGAAGCATCCATGATGCTCCGAAAATGAGGAAAGCGCCAATATATATCCCAGTAATTTTCCCAAGTAGCTTCACTCTCCGCACCATGACGCCACTGGACCAGTATTTCAGATATGGCGATTCCCCTTCTAGGAACAATTCTCCTTTCTAAAATCTGCAGAGGTTGAGGAGTATCTTCAACAAAATACTCAGGCAGAGCATTAGAAGCTATTGACATTCCCAATGATCTAGGTACATGGGTCTTGAGCTGTGAAATGTGAAATACGTCATGTATCTTCGATGTTGCAGGCAGCAAGAGACGATAAGCCATTGCACCAATGCGTGTCGTGATCTGATATGGACCATAATACAATGAAGAAAGGTTCCGAAGCCTATGCCCTGCGACAGAAGACTGTTTATAAGGTTGCAACTTTAGATATACCCAGTCACCCACATTGAACTCCTTATCTATGCGATGGGTGTTAGCCTTGTTACTCATCCTACTCTGAGCACGATGCAAGTTATCCTTCAGAATTTGCAACACAACATCCCTGTTAACAAGCTCCTCTTCAACCGCCTGCACTCTAACAGTTCGAGGGACATATGAAAGGATATTAAGAGGCTCCTTTCCATAAATGACTTGATATGGAGGAATTTGGGTTGAACTTTGGACATGGGTATTATAACTAAATTCTGCCCAAGCTAACCATGACGACCATTCTGCAGGCTTGTGTGATGTGAAGCATCGAAGATAAATCTCTAACACCCTGTTAAGGACCTCCGTTTGTCCATCTGACTGGGGATGAAATGTGGAACTCATACACAGCTTAGTACCATACATCTCAAGCAATTCATGCCAAAAGTTACTAGTGAAGACCGCATCCCGATCACTCACAATTGTCTTGGGTATTCCATATAATTTGAACACATGTTTGAACAAGGCTGTTGCAACGCCTTTTGCTGTATACGGATGGGTTAGGGGAACAAAATGACCATACTTGGATAAACGATCCACCACTACCAAGATCGTAGTATACCCTGAGCTTCTAGGACACCCATCAATGAAATCTAAACTGATATCTTCCCAAATATGATCTGGTACTGGCAATGGTTGAAGGAACCCTGCTGGCGATGTACTCAGGTATTTATTTCTTTGACATATGTCACAAGATTTGATGAACTCTCTCATGCCTCTTTTAATGCCCTTCTAATACACGATTCGCTTAAGACTGTGCCAAGTTTTGTCAACTCCAAAGTGTCCCCCTTGAGGCGTTGAATGAAACTCTTCTAAAAAGAGATGTTTAACATCCGAAATGGGACTCAGGAGGACCCTTCCCTTGTAGTAATAGATTCCAGCTACATACCCCAATTCAGGATTCATTCCAGCTTCATATTGAACTTTAATGTCTTTATAAAAAGGATCAGTTAAAACCAACTGTCGTACTTGTTGAAGCCACACAGGCTGAATCACAGAGATTGCCATCAACGATCCTTGAGATTCTTCTTCTATACCTTCTTCAAACTGTCTTGAAAGACTGTCAGCCACCTTATTATCGCACCCCTTCTTATATTCCACCGTAAATTGGTAGCCATGGAGTTTCACCATCCAAAGATGTTGCGCATTAGTGTATAAATGTTGGTCAAGTAAATATTTTAATGGCTTATGATCTGTTTTAATCACAAATTGTCTTCCCCACAGATACTGATGCCACTTTTGAACTGCGAGCAATATAGAAAGCATTTCCCTCTCATAAGTCGATAACAACTTGTTCTTCCCCTTGAGTTCTTGACTCAAAAATGCAATGGGTCGCTTATCCTGTATAAGCACAGCCCCCAATCCCGTACCATACGTGTCACACTCCAACACAAATGGCTCAGCGAAATTTGGTAATCTGAGAACTGGAGGGGTCATTAATATGTGTTTCATATGTTCGAAAGCCAATCGACTCTCTTCCGTCCAAGCAAAAGCACCTTTCTTAGTTAATTTGACCAGAGGATAAGCTATAGAACTGTAGTTGGCGATATAATAGCCAGTCAATCCCAGAAATCCACGCAATGCTTTCAAATTTTTTGGAATCGGCCACTCCTGAATGGCTCTAACCTTCTCCCTGTCGACAGATACACCCTCAGCTGAAACTATGTGACCAAGATACTCAACTGAAGCAACACCGAAGGAACACTTACTGCGCTTGGCGTACAACTGATGTTGCTGTAGAGTTTGCAATACTTTCCTCAAGTGTTCGACATGGTGAAGCATACTAGGGCTGTATATCAATATGTCGTCGAAGAATACTAGGAAAAATTTCCTTAAGTAGGGCTTAAAAATGTCGTTCATCAAGCTTTGAAATGTGGACGGAGCATTCGTCAACCCAAAGGGCATAACTAAAAATTCATAATGTCCTTCGTGTGTTCGGAAAGCTGTTTTATACACGTCTTCATCTTTCATTCTGATCTGGTGATAACCACTTCGAAGATCAAGCTTGCTAAACACAGATGCACCATACAATTCATCCAAAAGTTCATCGATCACTGGAATGGGATATTTATTCTTGATTGTTATGTCATTTAATCCTTTATAATCCACACACATTCTCCAACTTCCATCGGGTTTCTTGACCATAACAATAGGAGAAGAAAAGGAGCTGTTGCTATTAAGAATAATACCTGTATGCAACATTTCTTTAATTAACTTCTCAATCTCATTCTTTTGGTGCCAAGGATGCTTGTAAGGCCTCAACGACACTAGCTTAGATCCAGGCATTAGCGCAATTCCATGATCATAACTGTGGTGTGGAGGGAGTCCCATGTCCTCTTTGAAAATTAACCCATACTCATCAATTACCTTTTGCAACTGGGCATCAACTTCTTCCTTGACTGGCACAGTCATATCTCCCACCATATGCAATAGCCACCTAACTTTAGATTGCAATAAAGCTTTGGATATAGATTTAGGATCTGCAACTTCCAACTCCTGATTAGAAATTGGATATAGATTTAGGATCTGCAACTTCCAACTCCTGATTAGAAATTCCAAATAGAGTCCTCTCTGTATCGTTTAGTTGAAACTTAATCCTCTTTTCCTTCATATTCCATACGACATCACCCAATGTCTCCATCCACTGATTTCCCAAAACAAGCTGGCTAGTGTCCATGGGTAGTACATAGAAATCTGTGATTATAGGAACTCCTTGGCATAGGAAAGTTACTTCCTCACAAAGACCAGAACATTTGAGCTGTTGTCCCCCTGCCACAGTCACCTCCAAACGAACAGTAGGATTTATGGGTAGCTTTAATTTTTTTACAATTTGCTCATCAATGAAGTTATGAGTAGCCCCAGTATCAAGAAGAGCACACACAACCTTGGACAATATAGTTCCCTGGACTCGAAAAGATCTGAGACTAGGACTACGTTGCAATGAATTTAAAGATATTGCAGCGGCTGAACCCAATGTCGACAACTGCGGAGGTTTCCGACCACACTCTTCATTGTCTAAGGGAATTTCTTGAGAATTGTCTAGATCATCATCGGAATTAAACAACAGTTCCTCCCTATCGCCATCAAATACTCCCAGTATTTGCATCAAGGAACTACTTTCATAGCTACCAACCATTTGCATAAACGTTTTTCCTGCACATTTGTGGCCCCGAACAAATTTCTCATCACAATGGAAACACAATCCCTTCTCTCTTCTTTCCTAAATGTACTGTAAGAACTGAGAATTGTTAGCTTTTGTTGTAGGATAAGGAATGGTAGCGGAAGCTTGAGCTGCGGGTTTGTTTGCATAATTTGTAGGGTTACCAGTCACACCCCCATTAATGGGAACACTTGCAAATTTGAGAGGGAACACATTTAAAGAATTTCCTTTGTTTACCACATTATACTTCCAAGATTTCTTTTGATCATTAACAATTGATTCACGGGTAATGGCTTCTCTATAAGCTTCAAGAACTGTTCTTGGATGCTTCAATTTGACTTCTTTCTTCATATTAGTTCTCAATCCAGATATATAGCAGCTCACTAGAGAGGATTTGGCCACATTCTTGGCTAAGTGACTGTATTTCAAAAATTGCTTGTGATATTCTCCCACAGTGCCAGTTTGCTGCATTTTGTATAGTATTTCTTCACGATCATCAAACTCCATGGGTCCATATTGTAACAACAATTCATGTTTCAACATTTCTCTATCAATCATCTCTTCTTCTTGATGCTCAAACCACCTCCACCACATTAAAGCTTCACCTCTCAGATAGTATAAACTGAAGGCTAGCTTGTCACTACTGTGGATCATTTGAGTCGAAAAATGATGCTCCATATGGTAAATCCAATTATGGACATCCTCAGAACCATCGAAACTATGGAGATCAATTTTAGGATGTTTTGGGAAAAAAGTGTTACCTGACTCTTGATAGCGATCCCAATTTCTTGAACCTGGGCCTCTATCGAACCTAGGTTCTTGACTATGCCCACCTCTTTATTCTTGAAATTTAACAGATCTATAATCTTGATCTCGGTTAGAATGCGCCTCTCGCCTTCGATACCAGTCTGCATTTTGTTCATGGTCGTCATACTCTTTATGGCCTCGTAACTGGCACTGTTCTTGGAATTGAACTCCTGATGTTCTGTTAAAACCTCCAGAATTTTGGACATTATGGTTTAGAGTAGCTTCAAACCTGCTAAACCTCTCCTCAGACCAGTCCAATCGCTTGAAGACATCTCCAAATCGATCAAGACATTCATCAAGACTGGGGCGTCTGTGAGATTCTCCTCCATCTCCTTCGTTGTTCTCCACACCCATTTCCTGTTTCTCAGGTTCAGATTGAGACTCGAGCCTAGATTCTTGAAGATTATCAGCTTCTGGATACTCTTCTTGTTCTGGATTAGGCTCTATGTTGCTTAAAGGATCAAGATCTAGCTCTGATACCATTAATCCAGCTCGCCCGTTGGCAATGGAATTTGGCACAACTGGACGTCTCCTCACCATCTTGAACCTGCAATTCTAGTGAGGAATCAAGAAAATACAGAGGAGGAAGAAGATGAACAACATTCAAGTGGAATTTCATTCATACTCAAAGTTTATAGATCAGGGGATTTTATACACTTGGAACACGGCCATAGCACGTGTTTGGACATTCAGTTAAGTGGTTAAGGAATGGACCCCACACTCTAACAACCAACAACCACTTGCCAGCTGGCTAACAGTTATGAACTTTTACAAAGAACCCCCTGGACAAACACAAATTCCCTATAGACTGATACAATTGATACACTGTGATACACTCCACTGTGATACACTCTTTGTTTTGATTTCTTCTTCCATCTTCAGCTCCTATCTCCTTCTCACAAGAACCCAATCACCCTGCGATTACTGATCAGCTCCAGTAGCTACCTGAGCTGGAGCAGAGTGTCGAGTAGGTCACCGGAGTTGCTGGAGTTATCGCTGTTGCTGGAGTTGTTTAGGGGATGAAGGTTACAGCGGGGTCGAGAGTGGGAGGAAGGTTGCAGCGGGGTTGCGTCGGGAGTTCGGGATATGGTTCAGGAGGTTGAGGGAGAATTGGGTTCGATGGGGTTCTGGGGAGTTCAGGGTTGAGTCTCGGTTGTTGATGATGACGACTCTGTTGATGATGATGATGGTTAGGGTTCGTGTAATTAGGGTTAAGGATTAGTGAAGGAGAAATAAATTTGGGATTTGTGCCCTGATATCCTGATAAGGTTAACAGAGAGATTGGGAAAATATTATTGGATGAATGGATTGATTATAAGTGAGTACAATGACTCCTACATATAAGAGAGAATCAAATACTAAACTGATGCATAATCCGATATGAGACTAAATATATATTACAATGAGTAATGCTACACCCACTACCAATTACACTAAATTTATCTTCACTACTTTAGGTGATACACTCCAATAGGTGGGGGAAGAGAGAATAGGTGGGGAACTCTCCAATGGGAGTATGTCATCTAAGGTAATGAAGAAAATGGTTGTAGAATTGGTTGTGTATGAAGCATTACTCTATTACAATATCTAACAGACATGAATCTTAAAGAACAAAATAAAGATCAAATTTGACATTACTTTTCGCTAACATTTCATCTTCAGTTTGTCCTCTCCAAATTACTCTGCTTCTCCTCCCTTCACTTTCCAGACCGACCTACCATTGGAAACTAGGGACTCCACCCGATCTGTACAAGAGATCCCTCAGTAGTGCTTTGAGGAGTTGTTCAGAAATATTATCTCTTTGTTATCCTTTTCTTTTCATATTAAGTTCGATTTCAAAGTTTAGATGTAAACTCCACAGAAAGAGCGTATTTTACTTTCCTATTTGTGATTGTTGTTACTGTTTGAACTAATATAAACTTTTGCTGATGGATTATTTCCCCTCCTATGTGTGACTGGTGATATATGTAGTTTGAGATGAAGATAGGTACACAATAGCAATTCTATTTGGTTGTTGATAGTGATTCAAGCTCGAATATTCTCAGTAATCAATTTGACTTCATGATATTTCAATTTATCTTTGATAGGTTGAATTTCAAAATCATTTGAGAATATGAACAATGGACAAGATGAAAAAGAAGGAAGAGGGTTTCCAAAATCAATGCTGGTTAAGCAACCTCAATCCTAGTCATCAAAATGGAAGCAGGCGACTGATATGAAAACTACTGGATTCTCCACTTACTAGAAAGGATCCAAACCAATATTGTATATGAGAAAGTTTATGACAGTATTTTAACATTTGACCCACTAGTCCACTTAGATATTCATTGTGTATAACCCAAAAAGGATAAATCTCCTGTAGAAGGGCCATGGTTTGCGGTGCTTGTAAATGGATCACCTACTGATCTGTTTACTTCGACTATTGGTCTACGACAGGGTTGTCCGTTGTCGTCATACTTATTTTATGGTCATAACTGTTCTCAAAACTCCTCTATCAACAATCATTTTTGCAGAGTATTGCAAGTATTACTATTGATAACACCTCCACCTTAAGTCATTGTTATATGCAGATGATTGTTTACTTTTCTCTAGGAGTCATTGTTTACTTCAGAGTGCATTGTGTGGGAAAAGGTTGTGGGTAAATATTGTGAAATTGAGTGGACAAAAGGTTAAATGTGTTTCTTTTGGGAGAGTACGAGGGCTAGCAATAAGAGAAGAGCTCTGCACATTTTACAAGTGAATGAGGGATGCATCCCTTTCAAATATTTGGGCTCTATTATCAGGTACACGCGTGTTCCTGCAGGGAATTACAATGAGGTTCTCGAGAAGATCAGAAACAAATTGGCACGATGGAAAACTTCGACTCCCTCCTTTTGCTGAATGGATTGTCATGCTCAAGAGTGTCGTCCAAGCAAACCGTCGCATGGATGGTTGCCACAAAGTGTTACAGATCAGATTGAGCGAGATAGTCAGGCATTTCTATTGTCTAAGGAGGATGGTAGGAGGGGAATGCCTAGGATAAACTGGGATACTATATGTAAACCTGTTGACCAAGGTGCAGGGCCGGCCCTGAGTTCCGGGGGGCCCTAGGCGAACTTCCGAAATGGGCCCCCCCCTGCCCCATACATTTAAAAAAAAACATGCAAAAAAAATTTTACGTGCAAAATGCGTTCCTATATTTACAAGAGAAGTTTGAAATTGGAGGCCCCTAAAATTGCGATTTCGGCGGGGGCCCGAGGCGGCCACCTTGCCCGCCTACATATCAGGGCCGGCCCTGCCAAGGTGGAACAGGACTTCTTCAGTTGGATCGTCTACAAGAGCCAAGAGGCACTTATGGCGAAGAATATTACTCAAGTGGTTGGGATGCCAAATTCAGTATACTAACTCAGTGTAATCGAGATTATTGAGGCATAAATACAAACTGTCATCATGTGTGTGGATGGAAATCAGGGATGTCTTGGTCATTTAAAGCAACCTTCATGGGAAACGATATTATTTGTAAAGGCCTAAAGTGGGTGGTAGGTGATGGAAGAAGTACAAGTGCTGATACTGATCCATGGGTATCACATGCTCATGTTGATTAAAAGCCATTGCTATTAAATATAAAAAGAAATGATAGCATGTTAATCCAAATGCCACTTTATTTGCCACTCTTTCACTTGATTGTCCATACATAATTTTTAAATGAATAATAATAATAATAATAATAGGTCTGGTTAATTGCGATCACTTTACTTTTTGAAATTGAACCACTCATAGGGAGGGACAAATAAAGTTGTATATTTGGAGTTGCATGCTATCATTTATAAATACAGATATAGCCATAATGGATGGCAAAGTAAGTGACTTCATCGTGCCTAGCAGAGAATATAATGCAGTACGCCTTGCAAATTGTTTTTTGGACTATTTGGCTGCTGAAATTTTGCATAGTCTGAAACCAACCAGGCCAACGTGTGAAGTGCTAAAATGGTTCAAATTTTCAATTTCCAAATCTCCACTAAAGGAGCTATTTTCTAAAGCTTGTAGACATGAGATGGAAGGAGAGATGCTCGCTGGGTTTATGTCTTGCATACTAGATTCGAAAAGCAGAGAAGACGGGTGAAGCAAGAAGAGGATTCGAAGCGTGTTGGAAGAAGAAGAGAGCAACAACAACCAAGGAACAATCGACTGTTTTTATTAGCAGTCGGTTGCATCTCTCTCGGGTGGTCTCTTAATTCGTGGAGTCCATAGCAGTCGACTTCTCTTTTGAGCAGTCAACCACAAGCAGGCAACGCAGTAGGAATGGGCATGGGGTCTGGGTGATCTGTTTCGAGTCCGACTTATTCTCCAAGTTAGAACATATGACTCTTATCGTATGGTTATCTCTTTAGAATATATCAGATGGTTATTGTTAGGTTTCGATGGTAGTCTCAGATCAAATATACAGCGAAAAAATTACAAAGAAATATCGAAACCTAGCCATGGATCCATGCGAAAACCACAAATCATGTTTAGGAGTCATACCTTGAAGATGGATCTGCGGTCTCCAGTTAATGTTGATCACAACACTGCAACATTGTTGTGCCTCTACGTTATCCACACGAACGGATCAAATCAGTCTTTCCCTCACACCGCGGTGCTAGCTGCGGGAGGGTGATGTTCCTCACGATCTCTCTCTTACAATTTCTGTGACGGCTAGGGTTTTCTCATGTAACCCTTTTTGCACAGATACGTATCATATATATAGATGCAAAAAATCAACCTTAAGAGAGTAATGGGGCTATTGGACTCACAATCTGGCCTGGTTCATATTCGTGTGTGGGTCTTTGAACTTTAGTCAACCTATTTCATATAATTAAATGTCCAACCAATGTCAGGAGTTCAAGTCTTACTTAGATTCCCAATTAAAATCATCTTATGAATTTAAATTCCAATTACAATCCATTCTAAGTGTATGACCCTGTAGGCTATCGTTACGTTGACAGTAATACTAAAATCATATTCTAGTATTATAAACAGTGAGCAGCATCTAGCAATACATCATGCTACTCAAGTAATGGGAATGTCAGTGATTAGACATAACTTATTCGTGACCAATGTTACCATGTAGTCTAGTCCCTTTGTCCAGATATCTTAATTGACCACAAAGCATAGAGCGTGTCACCCTTATATAGTTTAATATTTGGTTTCTTGATATCTGAGTAGACTTACTAAAACAAATAAGCTCAATATCTCATATTGACTCATTTGAGCATGACCATGCATTTTATAGTCTCACTCAATCAAGGGACTCATAGATATTGCTCCTGTTATGTAAGAGGGACAAATCCTATCTAAGTCACTCACATCTGTGTGCATGATTTGTAGTATATCTAATAGTCGACTTTATAATTACCTTATTACAGGCAACGTTTGACGACATTAAAACATATAACTTCTCATGTAGGAAATCGTAGTGACTTCAAGTCAAAGGACTACATATACCATGGTCACTGTGAGAACCGCTTATGACACTCACGTAACGATCCATATAGCGTTCTTATGGTGGGTCAGTCCAGTAAATTATTACTTTAATATGTTACCATGTGAAGACTTGATATCTCATATCTATGACCCGTGAGATATGGTCATCAGTCTACACACATTCTAGTCTCTATATATTATTGTTGTCCTAATTCACAATAATACTTGACTAGGGACATTTAAGAATAGTGTTCTGATTACAACCTGTCACGCCCTGCTTTCTATACGGAAATACAGGCATGCAACTGAGGCCCAGCGAATGATATACATCATCCATAAGCTATACAATTATAAGCTCGAAAATATATTTATAACACATTTACGCAGGCAAATATAATGATCACATGAACTGAAAATAGAATAACCATCATTTGGGTAATACATCAACATCGGGTCAAGATGTCTGGGAATACAAGGTGCCAGAATTAAAACAGTACGATAAGCAGTTCTGTAACTCCTATTTTCCGTATTTGTATTTTTGTACTGTATTTTGTCCCATTGTACTCTTTTATCTATTTGAGATCCCGTATCTTGTTTCCATTCGAATAAAATAGTTATTTTTGTTTCGACTCAATTTTTGGTGCTTTTGTCTAATTCAATTTTATGTGCTCCTTGTGTCGTTCTTCATGAAAAATGAGCTGTTCTATGTCACTTATCTCTTTATTCTTCATTTTAATATATTTTGACCAATTCTCCAGTTGGATCTCACTCAAAATGGATACCCTAATACCCAATAACCCAAACCCTATACTATTTAAACCCTAATCCCCTAACCCTAACCCCGTTACTGTTAAACCCTAAATCACCGGCCGCCTACCCTCTCCTTCAACCTCCCGCTCCTTTCGCATCTTCCTCCCGTCTCCTTCTCCATCCTCCTCGCCTCGCACCCAGCACCCCCATCTCCGATCACCCTCGCATCCTCCGTCGCACCGCCATCACCCCCCCCCCATCGTCGTCTTCGACCACCGAACCAACTCCCAAACCCACCCAATCTCCATCGCCATTACTCGAACCTCGAAACCCAATCTGCCTTTCCCAGTAGCTTCTCCGACCACCTTCCACAATCACCATCCCTTTGCCGTGCATTCCCCTTCATCCTCCGGAGAACCCCACGCTGCATCACTTCTCGACATCGCGCCGCTGACTCCGCCGCCGTTGTCCTTCCGGTCGCCGCTCGCCAGTGCCGTTGCCATTCCCTCTCTCTCTCACTCTTTGTTTCGACGAAGAAGGAGACAATTGGTGGGATCGAATCTCAACCCTTGGATCGCACCAAGATTCGTGCCACTCAGCCTGATCTGATCGCTATTCCCTGTTCACCCACAGCAGATCTGAAGACGTCGTTCCGTGTTTGGCCCAGATCCACTGCATTGGAGCGATCTGATTCGCTGGTTCGGTGTTTCGGTGTTTTGCCGCGCCGGATCGAGACTTTCTGTTCGCTGTTTTGGGGCTAATCTGGTGTGGGGAAATTCGCTCTACTGTTGGATTTTCGCACGTGCTTCACACGTGCTTTTGGGAGATTTTGCCCGGAGTTTTTCAATCCCGATTTCTTCAACTAGCGAATCTATTTCGTCGTCAATCAAGGCAAGTATTCCTCTTGTACACATTTTTGTTCTAGTACAAGCATTCTTTGAAAATACTACAAATACTTAGAAATTGTGACTCCTCCTTGACTGTCGTTGTTAATCAAATATTAAACCTCCTCAATTTTATAATCTTAAGAGTCACAATAATTTTATTGTATTACATTACAACTATTTAGACTCATCTTATCCCCTGAACAATGGACACATGAAATTAAGGAGCCCTAGATTTGTTGAACTTGCACCCACTAGAGTTGAAAAATAAATATTACTTGCTGTTTTGATAACCAATATCCTGTATTTATGTCACACATTAACCTAGATGCCTAATAACCAATTTTCATGTAACCTATACTAGTAAGATATTCCCACATGTTGCTGTCCTGAATCTTATTATGCTGTTTTGACCTATTTAACATTAGAATCTGAATCCGAGCCCTGAATAGAAAATGTAGCTCTGGATGTCTAGATGTTGATAGCCTCCGAAATTTTTGAATTCGGAGTTACGGTCTAGGATTTATCGCAGTTTTACTGCAGCTGTATCGGTAATCGCAGATTCACAAAACTGCTGCACACCTTTAGTTTGCGAATTAATTTAACTATGATTTCTTGACTTGTTTCGCACACATGTAAGCTTGCTTGATAAAAATTAATAAGTGTAATAAACCGGGGTTTAAGGAAAAGACCATAGTAGTGGACAATATAGGTAAGTGTACTCGGAAGGGGGCCCATGTTTTCCAGTACTCGGTTCATGAACCTGTTGCACCTTGATGTATTCATGGAGCCAGTTACTTGGCTCATGAAGCTGTTGTATTCATGAACCCACTGTGTGGGTCTTGAACCTATTAGTATTCACGAACTTGTTTCGTGAACCTGTTATTTATTTTCGTATTTATGAACCATGCCTGCTTGATACTTGATACCTGAGTACACCGCCCTATAGACTCCATTACTAGGCCTAAACGAAATTGTATTGACTGTAGCAACCATGTAGTAAAAAATATGAATGCATTGAAGTGCTAACTAGATAGTAATAACTACAAGACTTGAACATGATACATGCTTACTCGATACTTGACTACATGATACATGAGACTGGAAACATGAAACTTGAACTTGATACATGTTACTTGATACTTGACAACTTGTTACTTGAGACTCGGCACTTGAATATAATGTTTGACACTAGACTTGACACTTGTTACCTGACACTAGACTTGACACTTGTTACCTGACACTTGTACTAAGATGCTTGTCGCTTGATGTTAGGCACCCTACAGGTTCACTTGTCACTTGCCTCACCATTAGCAATGGTTATCCATCCTGTTTACTAAGATGTCCCTCTTGCTAGCTAGTTCTTGGTTTTCTACCACTTGTTGTATCCATGTTACATTCCTGATTCCAATTCTTGTTCTCCATTACTTGTACTCGTTTTACTATTTGTGGCCCTAACTTGCACTAAGGGCATTTTCTCTTGTTTTCCCTATTTTTCCTTTTTATATTTATTAAGCAGACTTTGGAGACGAGTTGTCTGCTGGAATTGGTAAGCAGACATTTCAGGCTTCGCTTGGAGCAAGGACTTGTTTAAATAATTATTTTCCTTAAGTTATTTATTTCTTCTGCTGTATAAGACTTGTAACGGGCTTATATTCCCTAGTTTTACCATTTGTTCCAGACATTGAAAACTATTCGGATATTATTAATGTTTCAATTGTTTTCTGTTGTTTAATAAATTATTCATGCATGCTTGGTTGTCAATATATCTTGTTATATTCTTGTTATGATGCTGAGTCGATCCTACAACTTATGGATGATGTCAAAATCATTCGCTAGGCTTCGTCACGCGCTCGTATTCCATATTTTTGGAAAGCAGGGCGTGACAAGTTCGCTATAACAACTAGATAAAATAGCGACTGAAAGAAAAACAGCATGAAGTAGTAATAATGCGGCAACGATCATCTAGAGAGTCTGTTTGTCAGATCCATTGATACCTGTATAATTATTAACTAAAAAAATAGAAAAGTACCCGTTAGAGTAAGCTTTGGGTAGCAAGTAGCAACAGGCAAAGAAACAATAAAACATGATATAACAAGGAACAAGAAACAGAAACAAGGAACTATATGATCAAGTGTGATACAAGTAACAAATGTAAACTTGTAACTGAAACGACAAACATTGAAACAGGACTTCAATGTATCTTGTAAATAGGAATCATGTAAACTTGTAACTTGTAAATGGGAACATATAAACATATAAACATGAATCATGTAACTTGTAAACAGGAATCATGTAATTGAGGATTGGGAATCGTGTAATTAATAATTAAGAATCATTTAATCAAGAATCATGCTTAGTGTCAATCTCGAGTTTATCGGTTTATTAACTTATCTAATGCACGCAATCATGTGTCCCATACCACAAGTTCAGGTGCATATCAATCATGTGACATTTAGACTTAAGTAGTGAATTCTATAGGATTATGTACTTGGGTCTTCCAGTGATAGTATTAAGACATGCAATCAAGAATCATGAAATCGAAAATTGTGTAATCAAGAATCACTATCGTGGGAAACACGGGCCCCCTTCTAAGTATACTCCCCTATATTGTCCACTACTAAGCCGTACCCGTATAATCCCGTCTTGTTATTCTTTTATAATTAATTATGAACATGTAGTTGGCACGACTAGTGAAACGGTGAAATCAAGGCAGTTAATTAAGAATAAAGGAAAATATCAAGGACTGTAATCATGGGTATGATATGTGAAACGGGTACATTTATCGAGCGTAGTTATCATGGAATTATCAAGTGGTATAAAATGCATTATATGAGAAAATCTATCATTCTGTTATATTGATGCAAGTTATTATCACAAGAACAACAATATATATAGTTCAGTTCATTAAATATGAAAAATAATGGATTTATATGCCAAAACATCGAGATGAATTTCTAGACAACAACACATATCTGCGTTCAAATTCACTTTCTCGTTGCTACAGAAAAGAAAATCTGATTTCGTTAGAGATTCTAGAAAGTAGACTCTTCCGGTTCCAACGCATATTCACACGATACAATCTAGAGACACTAGCTACACATACAAATTCATTCTTTACTGGTTTTGATGTTTTGTGCACATTCTGGAAATTCAAGAGTCACAGTACTAAAACATCAATAATTTACAATCTATATATCGGATTGAGAAACCGTAAGATGTTCTGTATTCTAGACTCGATGGGCAATGGTTGTCATGCATCAAGTTCTTGGATCCAGTATTGGGAACATGGTCTAATTCTCAGTATAAGAGATAGGGTAGTGGTTTCGTGCAGGTTCTGAAATTTTCAATATGACAGGACTAAAATCGTGATATCTCACAATCAATAAATTAGATTGTGAAACCGTAAGATGTTCTGGATTCTACACTCGATGGAATACAGTTTTCATTTATAAAGTTCTTTGATCCAGTATCGGGAACATGGTCAATCTCTCTGTTCTTTACTGGTTCGTATACAGTTTATGTGTTCTGGAAATTACAATATGACAGTACTAAAATTTTGATTTCTCACAATCTATAAATTGGATTGTGAAACTGTAAGATGTTCTGGATTCTACACTCGATAGACTATGATTTTCATGTATAAAGTTATTGGATTCAGTATCGGGAACTGGGTCAAATATGCAGTGCAAATTTGGGTAATTGACAGGCCAGAGTTATTTGATATTGATAACACGATTCGAAGTGTGTTAACGGTTCAAGATTTGAATCAATAGCATGGAATAAGTAACTAGACAAGAAAATATGACGATAACTAAGCTACTTTCTAAGAGTTCAAGAAAACGCTTGCCTTATAACGGCGATTTTGCGTGCAACGAGAATCACGTGATGAAGATGGAGATTACACGAGCTTGATAACTTGAAATGGAAGGCTAGTATCTTGAACTTACAACCGTAGGGATGGAGTTTGGCTTCGAGCGCAAGGCTGCAACTTAACAGCAGTAAGAGCAACGACGACTACGGCGGTGAGCGAATGCAGTAACAATAGCAACACGGTGAGTAGGACGACACCTTCGGCGAGCAATGACAGCAAGCAGAGTGCGGAAATGGAGTGGAGCTCAGGAAAGAAGAAGATGGTGGAGGGCTTTGGTGGTGGAGATGAGGAGCTTCGGGGTGAGGGATGAAGAAAAGGCAGTGGAGTTTGGGTCGGGTTGGAGAATGAAGGAGAAGAAGAAAAGAATGAAGTGGTGTGAGTTGAGTTGAAAAATGAGAAAGAGAGTTGGCTGATGAATGTGTGCATGCATATAGTTATAGAGGAGAGAGATAGTATGCATGTGTATAATGTGTATATATATATATATATAGAGAGAGAGAGAGAGAGGGAGGGGGGTGGAGGCAATAGTGTAGGAGTAGGAGTAGTAGGAGGAGGTGGGAGTATAATATATAGAGAGAAGGGTGGTAGTAGGGGGAGGCATTTAAAAGCCGTAAAAATAAGTTGGGGGTTAAGGGTTTGGCTGAGAAGGGGCTCGGGGTAGTGAATAGGGTTAGGGATATTAATTAGGATTAGGATTGATCAGGGTTTAAATTTAAACTCCAATGGAAAAATTCACAAAATTTTAGAATGGTTCCGAAAAATATTTGAGTTCTAATAAGAATGAAATAATGCCCGATAAAGAGTCCAAAGAGAAGAAAAGAAATAAACTTTGATTGATATTTGGAATACAAAAACCCACGTAATAAAATACGTACAACTGAAACAGGGGGTTACACAACCAATAGGATATCACAATCAAGTCATGCACTTGATATCCCTTGGTATTGAACCTACTATTCTAAGAATTTATTATGTTCATTTAATCACAATAAACAACACAATAAATAAAATGCCTTATATATGAAATAAATATCACGATACAATATAAACTAGTAATGTCAATACACAACTGGCCTCTGAGCATACACCAACAGTTATTGTATCAAGATTAAACCTAAGGTTCTTTAAATCTCAATGTATACATTGTAATTGGTCTCCAAAGAGCTGTGTGTGCCAAAAGTTTCATTTGAGAGTTTTCTTCATTCTAAACAACAAGTATCTTCTGGTGATGCTTGACATATAGATAGGTTCGGTGAGAGCGGTTGTAACTCTTGTACCTTCTCTAGTTGAATAATATATCGGTTATTTCTCTCCCGAATTTGGCATATCCAAACCGGGAATAAATTGTGTGCTTTGTGTGTTTGGTTGGGATCTACTATTTGCTTGGTGTTTTGTAGTGATTGCGTCACAAAACTCAGCAGAAATCCTAGCAAGTGGTATCAAAGCATCAGGTTGAGGGGTTGCATGAGTTTTTTGGAGAAGTTGGCATATCAAATCATGAAGATCAAGCAATTTGACGGTATGATCAACTGTAATCTCTAGAAGGTGGACATGTACGACGCATCGATTCAACATGACTTGAATCTAGCCATAGAAGGATATCAAGGGAGACCAATCAGCAGAAAGCACGATAATTGGGAGGAGATTTGTTCAAAAGCCTTGGGTTTAATATAGCTGTTATTGACGAACAACGTCAGGTGTAGGAAAAGCATGACGAGTCTGTGGGCAAGACTCATAACTGAATACTCGGAATCATCGTCATGTGATCAGATGTACTGGAAGAGCAAATTGTGTCAAATCTCACTGAAGGAGGGTACTGCTTTTCAAGATCATATAGTGGAGTTCAGTAAGGTGTTATATGAACCGAGGGCAATAAATGCAGATGATATGAATGAAGAGGGTAAAGCTCTCAACTTGATATATTCACTACCAGATCAGTACAAACACTTAATAACCACCATGCTACATGGAAAATTCTACCAAGGAGACACTCATAGTGGCCGGTGTGTTCAAGGGCTTGAAGGGAATGAACTTAGGAAGAAAAATCAGAAATCATGGTATACTTCTATGAGTTCCATGGAATGGATGGTACTTCAATTGTAATGGTTAATGTGCATAAGAGTGAGTTCTGTTGCCACAATTGCAATGGGAATTACAATAAAGACTGTCGTAAGTGGTTGAATAAGGGTGTCAACGTAGCCAGCACCGCTGAATCATGTGATAACTTAGAATGTTTTCTTGTTTCAAGTTCTTTAGATGCAAATTCTGCATGGTTTCTTGATTTGGAGAGTTCTTTTCACTTTGCTCCGAGAGGAAGATGTTTTCTACTTACAAGTCTACAACAAATCGTTGTGTGAGAACGGAGAGTGGTGATATTTGTGACTTAGTGGGTGAGGGAATAGCTGAGTTTAAGATGTCAGACGAAAATGGGCACACACTAGAGAAGGTCAGGAATATTGCTTTGATGAAACATAATCTGATATCATTGAGAACTCTGAAAGCATAAGGCTGCATGTACACATCTCGAGGAAGCGTTCTATCGATTTGGGAAGTTCGTCGTAAGGTGATGAAGGGAAAGAGGGGTATTGGGCAGAATAAGCACAACCTTTACCAGCTTTATGGGAACGGAAAATATTTTCAAAGTGTTTCTAAGCCCTGTGTTCCTATAACATTATCTGCTTTGCCGTCACTAGAACCACCAAAGCGATATCACAACCCTCGAATATCGTCATGAGGTGGAGAGTGTCTGGGGTTCGTGCGGAGGTGGTGCCTTCATGTTGACGCCTACTGTGGTGCATACGATTGGAGAAATAACTTTTGGAGGTCAATTTACTTAGCAGAAGAAGTAGCGAAATAGGGTTGTTTGCAAGAGGATAAGGAAATAGTCTAGGAGAGATTAATCACACATATGTGGAATCATGAGTATGAAATCCAATGTGAATATTGTTGGGTTTATGTCTTGCATCGTAAATTCGATGAGAAAAGAATACGGGTGGAGCGAGAAGAGAATTTGAAGCGAATACTGGAAGAAGAATAGAGCTGCAGTAGCAGCAACCGGGGAACAATCGCCTGTGTTCATCGGCAGTCGATTGCATTTCTCTCGGGTGCTCTCTGAATTAGTGGAGTCTATAACGGTCGACCGCTCTTTTGAGCAATAGACGCAAGCAGGATTAGGCATCGGATATAGGTGATCTGTTTGGAGCCCAAGTTCTTCTCCAAGTTAGATCGCACGGCTCTTACCATATGGTTATCTCTTCAAAATATTTCAGATGACTATTGTATCAGGATAAACCTAAGGTTACTCTATATCTCTATATATACATTGTAATTAACATTCAAAATTGAAAACCATTGCCATATATGTTATTTGCTATCTAATCGAGAGTAACAATTGCATGTAAATGCAGCTACATTCCAATTTTACAAGCTTTTCTTATTCGTTAATTACTATCTTATTAATAAAACAAGGTGGCTATACACTACATTTTCCCTCATATTTTTTATTTTTTCTACAAGCTTTCCTTGATTCAAAATACAAGTCTCAAGTTCAAAGTTAAATGATTTTTAAAAAAATTATGCCATTTTTCAAAACTATTTGCAAAAAGATGACAGTTGCCAAAGTATTTGCGCTTAGGGACTCAATAACTAAACTCGCCATTCCCACGGCGAGCTTAGTTATTTCATGCTCGTCGTTGAGAACGATGAGTCTATTTCTAAATTTTTTGAGAAACTCGTCGATCCCAACGACGAGTTTAGTTGAAAACTTTCAAATAAGACCCACCGTTCCCAACGATGATGTTCTTTATACTAAACTCATTGTTGGGAATTGCAATGTTATATGAAATTTCACAGAGGGTGCAACGATGGTTTTTTTTAAATATTCACCATGTCCAACAGAGAGTTTCACTCTCTGCGAAATTTCATATAGCCTCGCAATTCCCAACAGCGAGTCTAGTATAAAAAACCTCGCCATTATGAACGGCGAGTATTGTTTGATAATTTTGAACTAAACTCGTCGTTGGGAACGATGAGTTTCTAAAAAAAAACTAGGTATGTCGTTCCCAACAGCGAGCACGAAATAACTAAGCTTGCCGTTGGGAACGACGGGTTTAGTTGTTGAGTCCCTGAGTTCAAATACTTTGGCAACAGTCATCTTTTCTCATATACTTCCGAAAATGACATATATTAAAAAAAATTGAGTTAAATCACTCCTGAAACTTGCATTGCAAATTGTTACAAAAAATCGTATAAACCTAGGGATGGCATTCGGGCTGGTTTAGCCCGGGACCGGCCCAATCTGGACTGCCACCAACCCAGACCTGAACCCCCCCTTATCAAGGTCCAGGACGGTCCCTTCCTCCCTCTTCCAAAATATGTGACGGCCCAGAAATGGCTTTATCTAATTACTAAACTACCCTCCAACGGATATTACTAGCTAGTTTATATATATATATATATATATATATATATATATATATATATATATATATATATATATATATATATATAGGCAAATGCTTCATTGAAAACGGGTTTATTTTCACGGGTTGGAAAATAGCGATCTGAGCCATTGGATCGCTCTTGATCGTGATCAGCGGCTCAAAATCACTGCCGCCCATCACCCAATATCACTTAAGTGGCAGAGGGTTATTTTGGGAATTTCGTCCCAAATACCTCTTCGCCTGATTCGCTCTGAAAAATTGATATAACCTAGGCCGTTATTGGGAACAACGGCCTAGGTTATAAAAAATTGAATCATAGACCGTTGTTTGGAACAACGACCTTCATTCAATTTTTTATAACCTAGGTCGTTGTTTCCAACAACGGCCTAGGCTGTAAAATTTCGTTGTTTCAAATAACCTAGGCTATAAACCAAACAACGGTCTATGATTCAATTTTTTATAACCTAGACCGTTGTTACCAACAACGGCCTAGGTTATATCAATTTTTTCAGAGTGAATCAGGCGAAGAGTTATTTGGGACGAAATTCCCAAATTAACCCTCCGTTGATCAAGTGAAACGGGTCATGGGGGGCTCTGTAACACCCTAGTTTTCATTTATTAGATTTTTTTTTGATTTTACGAGTTTTGCACGTGTGATCTCATTTGTATAATTTTTCCTAAAAAATATTTTTATAGTATTTGTTCTCCCTTATTTTTCAAAAAGTACTTTTTCTTTTAAAGCCTAATTAAAATCTGAAGCTCAAATTGTCTTTTTAGCCCACTTTATTAATTAACTATTTTAATTTTTTAAACCCATGGTTAAATTGGCCCATTAATGAGCCGATTTAACTTATTTCTTTTTTTAAAACAATTGAACTTGTATTGTAGACTTTTTCATGAATAAATAATTTTTTTATGCACATGTACACTTATAAGGAGGGGGTACTAGTTGGCACGTGCAAGCACTAGAGTGTGCATTGCACACCCACCCTAGGCCGGATGGAGCAAGGAGAGATGGAGAAAGTGGAGTTGTGGATTGAGGTGGTTATGTGATCATAGGTAGTTGCTACAACTCCCTAACTCATCCTAGCCTTTGATCTCTAACCATTTGATTTAATCCTAGCCATCTATTCTCACCAAAAAAAATGTATAAATACCCCCTAGTTCTTCTCATTTAGTACACTAAGAAATTTATTAACGAAAGAAAGGATTAGAGTGAGAAAAGATTGAGAATTTTGGTGAGTAAAAGATTGAGGGGATATTTTTGTGTGTGCTCAACCAAGGAGAGGCTGGAAGTGCAATAGGGGGGAGCTCGGGTTGCTACATCCAAGGAGGAGGAGGCATATTTTGAGGCACAACTTAGGAGGAGAAGGGTCCATTCGTGCATTCTAGGAGATTTCTAGGAGCTTTCTATTCGTTTTTCTCCAGCTAGGTGGGTGTTTCTCATACTTCTAATTCTAGTTACCATGCTAGGAAAGTTTTGATAGAATTATCAATGAAAACTTAAGTGAAATTGACTCCATGTTTGCTCATGTAGAGATGAATTGATAATTTAGAAGATATTTGTTGAAATGATTGCTAGTTGATAAATTATGAATTAAATTGCTAGAAGATGTCATATTTTGCCATACTAGATAGTTAAGAACCATTTTCGGTTAAGAAAATCCATACATTTGAGACAAGTTGAATGCATCTTGTGGAAGTGATTGTTTTAATTAAAATAACTCTATTGTAGTAAAAGGAGAAAGTTGTGTTTTACAAAGATTGTAGATTGCTAGTAAATAAAGGGATGAATGAATGAAGTATTTTGTAGGAAATTATATTCAATTGTGTGCAACTATGATTTGTTCTCAATGTCGACACTATGGACCTAAAACTTAAAATAAGACCAAAAATACATGTTTTATAGGCAAATAATGAGTTTAAAATTACTGGTTTACTGTATTTATATATGTTTCAAAATCTGGATAGTTATGTTTCAAAAAGAGAAGAAAAAGAACAAAAATCATTTTGGGAATTTTTAATCATTAGTAGAGGCCAAGAATCGAACTAAAACGATCCCAAATCTTTTTTTGACAACTTGGTCACTTAGACCAACTGGTTGTGGGGTGCCTAGGCGCTACAGTAACGGGTTGGCGACCCTGTGGTCTCGAGTTCGAAACCTAGGCTCTGCCTTTTATTTTTCGTTTTGGACCAAAAAAATCCAAAACCCGAAACCCAAAACACTTAACCCTATTATTCCCTTCTCTTAGCGTGGTTGCACCCTAGCCTAGTTGGCTTGCGGTTGCGGTTGGTTTCTCTTAGGACTCGGGTTCGAAGCCTGTGTTAGCCAGTTTTGAGAAATTTTTATTTTTTGAGGTTTTTAATTAAATTTTTGACTTTAAAAATCTGAAAAAAAATATGTAAATTATTCTAAAAAAATGTAGATGTTATGAAAAATATTTGGGTACTATTTTCACTAAATAAAAGTGATTTAGAAGTGAAAATTTTGGTAGAATCCTATGGAGTTTTACTTTGGGAAAATATAAAGTATTTATTTGCATAAGAAAAATTATGTAGTGATAAAAGAGAAGTTTTGAATAAAAGAAAAATTGAATGTGGCATCTATGGGCTTTCATTGTTAAATTGAGTGTTGGTTGTGAATGAAAATACGACTTGTGACCTTTTAAGTAGAATAAAGGAAATGAGCGACAGCACGAGGATTAAATGAGATTACTGAAACTCATGTGTTTGAATGAATTGAGATTGACATGGTATATGAAATTGGAAATTAAAGACATGATAATTTATGATGAATTATGAATATGATTGCATGAATTTTGTGAACATGAAATGTGAATTACAATTAATCATGAAAAAGAAATTATGAGTATGAAAAGTCGACGTTGCAATTATGAGTTGAAATTGAGAATTAGGATATATCCAAGCCTTATACCGGCAATGAAAGAATTGTGAAATGATATTTGAAATGAGAAGACCGAGGTTGGGTCATGTGAATTAAATGAATAAGACGGGTATAGTGGAAGTGCTACATTCTAAGAGTTAATTTTTATTCATGATTCAATTAAACTAAGGATTAGGTACATAGTGAAGATGTGATGAAAGTAAGAGAAAAACATTGAGTATGAGGGCCATTGGATTGGCGGCATGAGAGTATTCACAGGATGTCCCATGATGAGTCATGATAGGGCGTGGATACTGCTCCAGAGTACCGTCCCGGTGGCGATGCTCGTGGGGTGTTTGGCGACTGCGGGTGGTGTCATTTCTATGGTAGGAGTTGAATTACCACAGGATGCCTGCATGATGAGTCATATGTCAGTGCGTTGGGATTCCCTCCAGGGCGCCTAGACATGAGTTCGTAAGTCAGAAAATATCTAGAATACTTATTGTAGTTACAGTAGTAGGTTAAGTCATGGCGAGGAATTGAACCCTACAAGATGAAGAACGATTAAGGGCTTGTCCTTGGACTTATGTAGTATGGGCTGCATAGACTCTAAACAAGTGCGCATTAGTATCATATAATATAAATAATTGCATTAAGGACTAAGTGCACATTCACAACACGACATCAATAGGATAGTCCCTTTAGCTTTGGTTGTGAACAAGTTTGTGGTTTGTTAAGTAATGAGAATCGTTATACTTTTTCTAGCATAGAGAGGATGGTCGTGTATATTATTTCGTCTGTTGAATGAACTGACGCGCCCACAGATTTTATGCAGGGTAAAGTGGTTGATAAGACTAAAGAATGCATGCTGATTAAAGATTGATTCAAGAGTTGTATATTTCAATTCATGTAAATTGTTGTAATTTGCTTCCGCTGTAAATATGTAATGTAATTATAAACTCTGATGAAAGAAAAAAATTTATTTCCTTGTAAAATTGTACGAAAGAAGTGTAAAGATCCTGTGGAACTTCGAATTCAGTTGTATTTTGGAATTCGAGGTGTTACAGAGTGGTATCAGAGCACGCTTCTAAATATTACAAGTTTATAAGGAACGACACCCTAGAAGTGGACATTAGAGTGTGTGTTGAGTCTAGAGATTTAAATATAAGTCACTTACATTTGTGTTGCTCTATGATCTATGCTTCTTTCTCTCTATCTTTAAGATGGCGGACCACTTCGACCCAGCTGGATATGACAATTGGCACATCATTGAGGAAGATTACTACCCTGGACAAGCCGATTCAGATGAGGAAGAACCCGAAAAAGTGGAAGAGGAATGGCCTGAGTCCCGAGAGATCACTCCACCTCCAGATTCATCTGATGATTCTTCTGACGAATAGGAACCAGTTCCGGATAATCTCATTGTGTCTCTTCAGAGGTAGGTAGAGACTCTACGGCAGAGAGTTGGACTACTAGAGGCTCAGTTGGCGAAGCGCAAGGATGATTTTGCAGATCTCAGTCATCGTGTTTGGGAACTCGAGAAGAGGAAAAACATGATCGATGTACTGAAAGAGGGAGTGGAGGAACTACGGGGAGAGCTTCGTGAAGCCAAGAGGAACCGTAGGAGTTAGACCGTTGTATCTTCTACTGCTTTCATTTTGATGTCAGAAATGTTTTAAATTCGAATGTATAAAGTTTGAAATTTAATGAAATGAAAAGTTGACTTAAAAGTTCATGTTTCATACTTCGATTTTAATAGATCTTTTGCATCAGAATATGGCTGGAAGATGAGCTCAAAATGATGAAGGTCTGGACTTGGAAACAGAGCTAGCGAGGGTCTATCAGACACTCAATGCCGTTGCCATCAATCAGAATCAAGGAAGGGTGCCTGCAAATCCAGTACCCGAAGCAATCAAACTCGTGGAATCATTCAAATGGATGAAACCACTTGTGTTCGAAGGGAAGTCGGACCCTGACACGGCTGACAATTGGATTCGACAGGTAGAGAATATCTTCGAAGTCTGGGAGACTCCGGATGGCAGCAAGGTGAAGTTGGCGACTCTGCAATTCGAGAAGGATGCAGCTGTATGGTGGCAGTCGATGAAGCGGACGATGGGAGACTTGGTTCTTGGCTGGGAGGATGTTTAGAGTGTTTTCTGTTATCTCTTTTCCCGTTAATTAGTACACTGTTATGTGACGAGTGTGTATTATGTAATAGGAGAACTTATTTTGAATGGAAAGAAAGCTGTTGTTTTGTTCGATAATGGGTCCTTTCATACTTTTGTATCACCTAAATTTGCTAAAGTTCTGGGAGTCGAACCGAAGATATTTCCAGGCAAGGTTTTAGCAGTAGCTACTCCGTCAGGGGAGACTCTAACAACTAATCGGTGCTATGCTGACTGCGAGATCGTGATTGGGGATCGAATTTTTGAAATTGATCTGATCAAGCTGAATGTTTTGGGAGTCAATGTTATCATTAGCATTGATTGGAGTCGGTGTATAGTGCGAACATCGAGTGCAAGACCAAGACAGTAAAAATGAAGGCTCCAGGTGGACCTGAAGTCACTTTCCAAGGAAAGAGGAGATGTTCAGATTTGGTTGCTGCTATCAGCCAGAAAAGAGGGATTCCTGCAGAGGTGCAGCAGATTTCTGTGGTTCGGAATTACCCGACTGTGTTCTTGGAAGATTTGTCTGGGTTACCCTCGCACCGTGATGTGGAGTTCAGCATCACTATTCAGCCATGGAGTGCACCTATTTCCAAGGCACCGTATAGGATGGCACCTGTGGAGCAGGATGAGATCAAATGGCAGATTGAGGAACTGTTGGAGAAAGGCTTTATTCAACCGAGTGCGTCACCTTGGGGAGCGCCGATGCTTTTGGTAAAGAAGAATGATGGTTCGATGAGGATGTGCATCGATTACCGAGAGCTGAATAAGGTCACTATTCAAGATAAGTATCCTATTCCACGAATTGATGACTTGTTCGATCGTCTACAAGAAGCAGCTATTTTCTCCAAAATAGATCTTCGATCAGGATATCATCAAGTTCGAGTGAAAGTTGAAGACGTGCATAAGACTGCGTTCAGAACTCGATACGGGCATTACGAATTCTTAGTTATGCCGTTTGGGGTGATGAATGCGCCTGCAATCTTCATGGACATGATGAACAGAGTTCTGAGGCCGTTCATTGATTCTTTCGTCGTGGTGTTTATCGACGATATTCTCGTGTACTCCAGGTCGGGGGAGGAGCACACAGAGCATTTGGCAGCAGTTTTGAAGAAGCTTCAGGAGCATGAGTTGTATGCCAAATTGTCCAAGTGCGATTTCTGAAAATCTGAAGTGGCATTCCTAGGTCAGATCCTTTCTAAGGAGGGAGTGGAAACTGATCCTCAAAAGATAGAGGCAGTAAGAGATTGGGCAAGGCCTATTACAGTGAAGGAAATCAGAAGTTTTCATGGGCTAACTGGATATTACAGGAGATTTATCTAAGGCTACGCTCAGTTAGCCGTGCCGCTCACTAGTCTGACCAAGAAAAATATGAACTTCAAGTGGACCGAACAATGCGAGGCAAGCTTTCAGGAGTTGAAAGAAAGGCTGACTACTGCACCCATTTTGGCTTTGCCCAGAGCAGGTGTTGAGTATGATGTCTACAGCGATGCTTCACATCGTAGGCTTGGTTGTGTCTTAATGCAAGAAGGAAAAGTAATCGCTTGTGGGTATAGGCAATTAAGACCGCATGAGAAGAATTATCCGACTCATGATCTAGAGTTGGATGCGATTATCTTTGCCTTAAAGCAATAAAGACACTATGTGTATGGTGAGAAGCTGAACATGTACACAGACCATAAAAGCTTGAAGTACATCTATCAGCAGAAGGATCTGAACCTGAAGCAAAGGAGATGGCTGGAGGTACTTAAAGATATTCGTTCGGAGATTAAGTATCATCCTGGGAAGGCTAATGTTGTTGCTGATGCACTTAGCCGCAAGAGCAGTCTAGCAAGTTTGATTACAACTCAAAGGCAGCTGGCAGAGGAGTTGGATCGGGCTGGTATTGAAGTTGTTCTACAAGGCTTGGAATCATCTTTAGCTCTCAGTTGAGGCTTCAACCGACGCTGAACGGAAGGATTATTGCAATTCAGAAGGAAGATGCAGAGATTCAGAAGATGATGGAGCAGGTTGGTGCTGGCAAGTTGCCCGGATTTCAAATCAGGGATGAAGTGCTGTGGTTTGGAGAGAGGCTGTGTGTTCCAGATCAGTTGGACTTGAAAGAAAGTATTCTTCAGGAGGCACATGCTACTCTTTTTTCAGTACATCCTGGTAGTACCAAGATGTATAAGGACATTAAGCAACATTTCTGGTGGTCAGGTTTGAATCGGGATGTGGCTGAATTTGGGTTGAGGTGTGAGATTTGTCAACAAGTCAAAGCCGAGAATCAGAAACCCGGAGGTCTATTGCAACCGTTACCTATTCCGGAATGGAAGTGGGATAACATCAGTATGAATTTCATCACAGGTTTGCCTAAGAGTTCAAAAGGCAATGATGCAATTTGGGTCATAGTCGATCGACTAACCAAGTCTGCTCACTTCTTGCTGATGAAACTCACTTCGTCGATGGACAGATTAGCTGAGATGTATGTTGGCAAGATCGTCAGGCTTCATGGTGTTCCGTTGACCATTGTGTCTGATCGAGATGCGCGGTTTACTTCACATTTCTGGTGGATTCTTCAGACAGCTTTAGGTACCAAGACAGATTTCAGCACTGCTTTTCATCCTCAGACCGATGGGCAGACTGAGAGAGTCAACCGTATTCTTGAGGACATGCTTCGGTGTTGTGTACTAGACTTTGGAGGCAGTTGGGAAAGGCATTTGCCTTTGGTGGAATTTGCCTACAACAACAGTTTTCAGACTAGCATTGGGATGGCACCGTATGAAGCTCTGTATGGCAGGAAGTGCAGAACGCCTATCTGTTGGTTCGAAGTTGGGGAGCATCAGATGTTTGGGCCTGAAATTGTGCAGCAAGCCTCTGAAAAGATTGATCTGATTAGGAAGATGTTGGTGGATGCTCAGAGTAAGCAGAAGAGCTATGCAGACAACTGGAGGAGGGGCCTTGAGTGTGAGGTTGGTGACTTTGTCTTTCTGAAGGTATCGCCCAGCAAAGGCGTGATCCGATTTGGTAAGGGTGGAAAGTTAGCCTCGAGGTTCATAGGCCCGTATAAGATATTGAAAAGGATCGGAAAAACTACTTACCGGTTTGAGTTACCGGAAGAGTCGTCTCAGGTGCACAATATCTTTCATGTGTCTATGATGAGTGGTTACATTCCATATCCAAGTCATCATTTGCTCGAAGTGGCAGAGGGTTTGCAGTTGGATTTGAGTTACATTGAGCTTCCAATTGAGATTGTTGATCGTTGGGAGAAAGTCTTGAGGAATAAGACGATACCGCTAGTCAAAGTAGTCTGGAGAAACCAGTTGGTTGAAGAGGCTACTTGGCAATCCGAGGAGAGGATGATGAAAGATCATCCTAAGCTCTTTGTTTGATTGTATTTTTCTTTTCTTGTTTTTGTTTTCTCACTATTTAATTGTAGTTCCGGGGACGGAACTATTCTAAGGAGGGAGTGTTGTAACACCCTAGTTTTCATTTATGAAATTTTTTGTGATTTTACGTGTTTTGCACGTGTGATCTTATTTGTATAAATTTTTCGTATAAAATATTTTTATAGTATTTGTTCTCCCTTATTTTTAAAAAAATACTTTTCTTTTAAAGCCTAATTAAAATCTAAAGCCCATATTGTCTTTTTAGCCCACTTTATTAATTAACTATTTTAATTTTTTGAACCCATGGTTAAATTAGCCTATTAATGAGCCCATTTAACTTAATTCTTTTTTTAAAACAATTGAACTTGTATTGTAGACTTTTTCATGAACAAATAAATTTTTTATGCACATGTATACTTATAAGGAGGGGGTACTAGTTGGCACGTGCAAGCACTAGAGTGTGCATTGCACACCCACCCTAGGCCGGATGGAGCAAGGAGAGATGGAGAGAGTGGAGTTGTGGATTGAGGTGGTTATGTGATCATGGGTAGTTGCTACAACTCCCTAACTCATCCTAGCCTTTGATCTCTAACCATTTGATTTAATCCTAGCCATCTATTCTCACAAAAAAAAATGTATAAATACCCCCTAGTTCTTCTCATTTAGTACACTAAGAAATTTATTAAAGAAAGAAAGGATTAGAGTGAGAAAAGATTGAGAGTTTTGGTGAGTAAAAGATTAAGGGGATATTTTTGTGTGTGCTCAACCAAGGAGAGGCTGGGAGTGCAATAGGGGGGAGCTCGGGTTGCTACATCCAAGGAGGAGGAGGCATATTTTGAGGCACAACTTAGGAGGAGAAGGGTCCATTCGTGCATTCTAGGAGATTTCTAGGAGCTTTCTATTCGTTTTTCTCCAGCTAGGTGGGTGTTTCTCATACTTCTAATTCTAGTTACCATGCTAGGAATGTTTTGATAGAATTATCAATGAAAACTTAAGTGAAATTGACTCCATGTTTGCTCATGTAGAGATGAATTGATAATTTAGAAGATATTTGTTGAAATGATTGCTAGTTGATAAATAATGAATTAAATTGCTAGAAGATGTCATATTTTGCCATACTAGATAGTTAAGAACCATTTTCTGTTAAGAAAATCCATACATTTGAGACAAGTTGAATGCATATTGTGGAAGTGATTGTTTTAATTAAAATAACTCTATTGTAGTAAAAGGAGAAAGTTGTGTTTTACAGAGATTGTAGATTGCTAGTAAACAAAGGGATGAATGAATGAAGTATTTTGTAGGAAATTATATTCAATTGTGTGCAACTATGATTTGTTCTCAATGTCGACACTATGGACCTAAAACTTAAAATAAGACCAAAAATACATGTTTTATAGGCAAATAATGAGTTTAAAATTACTGGTTTACTGTATTTATATATGTTTCAAAATCTGGATAGTTATGTTTCAAAAAGAGAAGAAAAAGAACAAAAATCATTTTGGGAATTTTTAATCATTAGTAGAGGCCAAGAATCGAACTAAAACGATCCCAAATCTTTTTTTGACAACTTGGTCACTTAGACCAACTGGTTGTGGGGTGCCTAGGCGCTACAGTAACGGGTTGGTGACCCTGTGGTCTCGAGTTCGAAACCTAGGCTTTGCCTTTTATTTTTCGTTTTGGACAAAAAAATCCAAAACCCGAAACCCAAAACACTTAACCCTATTATTCCCTTCTCTTAGCGTGGTTGCACCCTAGCCTAGTTGGCTTGCGGTTATGGTTGGTTTCTTTCAGGTCTTGGGTTCGAAGCCTGTATTCGGCAGTTTTGAGAAATTTTGATTTTTTGAGGTTTTTAATTAAATTTTTGACTTTAAAAATCTGAAAAAAATTTGTAAATTATTCTAAAAAATGTAGATGTTATGAAAAAAATTTGGGTACTATTTTGACTAAATAAAAGTGATTTAGAAGTGAAAAATTGGGTAGAATCCTATGGAGTTTTACTTTGGGAAAATTATAAAAAGTATTTATTTGCATAAGAAAAATTATGTGGTGATAAAAGAGAAGTTTTGAATAAAAGAAAAATTAAATGTGGCATTTATGGGCTTTCATTGTTAAATTGAGTGTTGGTTGTGAATGAAAATACGACTTGTGACCTTTTAAGTAGAATAAAGGAAATGAGCGACAACACGAGGATTAAATGAGATTATTGAAACTCATGTGTTTGAATGAATTGAGATTGACATGGTATATGAAATTGGAAATTAAAGACATGATGATTTATGATGAATTATGAATATGATTGCATGAATGTTGTGAACATGAAATGTGAATTACGATTAATCATGAAACAGAAATTATGAGTATGAAAACTCGACGTTGCAATTATGAGTTGAAATTGAGAATTAGGATATATCCAAGCCTTATACCGGCAATGAAAGAATTGTGAAATGATATTTGAAATGAGAAGACCGAGATTGGGTCATGTGAATTAAATGAATAAGACGGGTATAGTGAAATTGCTACATTCTAAGAGTTGATTTTTATTCATGATTCAATTAAACTAAGGATTAGATACATAGTGAAGATGTGATGAAAGTAAGAGAAAAACATTGAGTATGAGGGCCATTGGATTGGCGGCGTGAGAGTATTCACAAGATGTCCCATGATGAGTCATGATAGGGCGTGGATACTGCTCCAGAGTACCGTCCCAGTGGTGATGCTCGTGGGGTGTTTGACGACTGCGGGTGGTGTCATGTCTATGGTAGGAGTTGAATTACCACAGGATGCCTGCATGATGAGTCATATGTCAGTGCGTTGGGATTTCCTCCAGGGCGCCTAGACATGAGTTCGTAAGTAAGAAAACATCTAGAATACTTATTGTAGTTACAGTAGTAGGTTAAGTCATGGCGAGGAATTGAACCCTACAAGATGAAGAACGATTAAGGGCTTGTCCTCGGACCTATGTAGTATGGGCTGCATAGACTCTGAACAAGTGCGCATTAGTATCATAGAATATAAATAATTACATTAAGGACTAAGTGCACATTCACAACACGACATCAATAGGATAGTCCATTTAGCTTTGTTTGTGAACAAGTTTGTTGTTTGTTAAGTAATGAGAATCTGTTTCCGGCATAGAGAGGATGGCCATGTATAATATTTCGTCAGTTGAATGAACTGACGCGCCCACAGATTTTATGCAGGGTAAATTGGTTGACAAGACTAAAGAATGCATGCTGATTTAAAATTGATTCAAGAGTCGTACATTTCAATTCATGTAAATTGTTGTAATTTGCTTCCGCTGTAAATATATAATGTAATTGTAAACTCTGATGAAAGAAAAGTTTTTATTTCCATGTAAAATTGTACGAAAGAAGTTTAAAGATCCTGTGGAACTTCGAATTCAGTTGTATTTTTGAATTCAGGGTGTTACAGGCTCGATCTGAGCCGCTGATCACAATCATGAGCAATCCAACGGCTCAGATCACTGTTTTCCAACCTGTGAAAACTAGACCCGTTTTCAAAGGAGCATTTCCCATATATATATATATATATATATATATATATATATATATATATATATATATATATATAACATAATCTATATACACAACCTCATTTCATTCATTTATCTTCATAAATTCACTCAACTCTGTCAACAAATTGTGGAAACAAGTGATTAACATCAATAACTCTCTCAACTATCTCAAGACTCAAGTGCTCCCCATCTTGCAAGAACAAGCGCTCAACTCTCTCAACTCTCATTCTTCAATTTACACTCATTCGGTAACATTGTCTTTGTTTAATTTCTATAGTAGTATAATTTTCTTCTCTTTCTCTTTTTAGATTTTAGTAGTTAACTAGGTTTGCCCGTTGATACGTGCCTACGGCACGTCTTCGAAACGGTGCACCTTGTTTGATCATATAAAATAATTTTGGAGGTCCAGCAAATTAATTGAAGTGGGAAAAATAAAACAAAAAACATGTTGTATGATTTTTTTTATTATTTTTTTTGAATTATTTTTAAAGTTTTTAAATTTTAAATTTTTTTAGTTTTTAAATTTTAAAAAAATTTTATTTTCTTAATTTTTTTGAATAGAAGAGGGATGGAGAGAGAGAGAGAGAGAGAAATAAAAAAAATATAGAAGTTGTTTTGGGTGGGGGATTTGAATTTGAGTTTTGGAGGGAATTTTTGGAGGGAAAATATGTTTTGTAAGGTTAGATCTGGGCCTTTGATTTTTGAGAGGATTGAAGGAGAGCCACTTGATAGCTTTCTTTGTGTTTTATTATATAGATATATTACGAGTTCATAATTTATTATTTGTGTTTTGTTAAACTTATTGTTTATATATATATATATATATATATATATATATATATATATATATATACACTCCTTATCGTGAGCGGGTGATCTCAGCCGTCCAATCTGGGTTGAGATCGATCAAACGGCTCAGATATGAGCGCGATGTTCAGTTCTTTTTGTTGATGGTAAAAATGATATTTCCATCTCCCTTTCATTCCCAACAAGCTCTCAGCTCTCATCCTCTCCCTCCCGCTCTCTCTTTCTGGATCGATCTCTCTCTCTCTCCTCGATCGAAACCCTACTTCGAATAGCACATCGATCTCTCTCTCTCTCTTTTCGATGAGAAACCCCCATATTCTGAGAATCCCTCATGCTCTCTTTTTCTTCGTCGATCGAAACCCTACTTCGAATCTCGATCGATCTCTCTCTCTTCGACGAAGCTGGTACGCCTTCGATTTTACCTCACTCCCATCCTCTCTCTCGCCGTTAGGGTTTCGATTTGCTCCGAACGAACCCTACCTCCTTTTCGAGCGATCGGACGGCAAAACCCTAGCCCGCAATCTTCCAAGCTCCACCTCTTAGGTAATCTCAATTTCTAATCTTGTTTCCTTTTATAATCGTTCATGTTTATTGTTAGAATTACTCTTTTTATTTCAGAAATTTAGTGTGGCTAGGAGAAGGTGTTATTGTTTGTATGGGTTTGTTGTTAGAAGTATGTAATAGATAACAAGAGGGAAACTGATTGAGATGGTTTGGGTATGTTTAATGGAAACCCAGAAGAAGGTGTATAGAGAAAGGAGAGGTAGTTGAAAACATGGAGATGTTTAGAAGTTGATTAGAAGTCTTGACTCAGTTTGGGTATGATTTCTCGAGAAGAGATCGGCTAATGACCAAGATTTATCAACTGTGTTAAGTATGAACAATCTAGCATACTTTTGAGTTTTAGTAGTTTAGTATTGTAACACCCCAATTTTTTTTTATTTTTTTTGGAAAACTAAACCTCTAAATACCATTCTGCCAATTTCTATATCACTTTAAACATAAACTAAGATATATATATTTCAAATAAAATTTTGGCAGAGTCCCCCCTAAAATTTCTGCCCCGAAACACAAAAGGCTTACAGAATTCTGCTCTAAATTCCGTAGCTCACAACACAAGCATTATAATCATGGGCTCCCCAGGCCAAAATGAGCAGAATCACATAGGCAATATAAATATCATGCTCTGGGGGCCAAACTCATAACATAATATCAATCATCAATTTAAAACCATAAATTTCCTTTAAAAACTTATATAAGTAATAGAAAAACTAAAGAAAAACTTTCCAAAACCAAGCACAGGACCCAATACTCCACAACGAGGTGGGTACGGGCTTTCTTACCTCATCACAGCACTATATCTATATAGGTTTACTATAATACAAATTAATACATCAACTGTCCATGTTTCTTTATGTACTAAATACATAAATAATCTATCATTTCAACAAAATATAGCTTCTAACTCTATAACTACCTCACCGGGCTGCTAGCAAACCTGCAGGAGAGTTAGGGTTGTCCACCCTTAAGGAGGGACCTCCCCTAACCCCCAGAAAACAACAGGGGTTAGCCATTTCTGGTGTGAGTATAACCATTAATCTAATAAACAAATTAAATTGTATAAAGAAAATAAATTAAACTTACACACATCAAGATAAGAAGATGCAACCTGAATTCTGAACATAAAACATCACCAATACGATGTTATATCAAAATACTCTTCCAATCTGCATCCAACTATATAATTATCCATAACTTCACACATTTTAATATATGCTTCACATCAACCTCCTATATATATATATATATCCTTATTTTACATTCGCATTATACGAATTTCCATACAATCCATTACTTTTCAATTTAAATTCCCTAACACAAATATTCACCTTTCCACAATTATCGACATAGCGGCATTTCACTATTTATATGAATATAACTACTTGATGTTATTACACCTTTCTTTAAAACCATTTATATGGTTACAAACTCATAACACAACATACTTTCTTTAATAACCATTTTCATAACCAATCACATAATGCGGATATTCATTTTATTGTATTATAACCAGTATCACATCATAAACATATGCATATACTCTCATAATACCACATTCATTCATGTCTTATGACACAAATATAACATCTCATTGCCCATTGCAATTTACTCGCATTTCATCACATCATTAATACATCACTAAATAGAATGCTTTTTCACATTGCATCAAAAGCATGTTTTATAGCTCATTCTCATCTCATTATATCACTTAGTTACTACTCAATCTTACTGAGAAGTAAACTTACTTTTATTTTTACTTATATCTCAAGTTACCATTAATTTCTTTTTCATTCTCATCAATTTATACTCCATATCCCAACATAGTTTGGGCAATAATATATCACACCCCAAAGCCGATAGCTTGGGTAATAATCACCGCACCCCAAACACATAGTCTGTGTAATATCACATTATATCTCAAGCCGATAGTTTGGTTATTAATTCACTTCAATTACTTTTCATCTTCACTTTACTTAGTTCTTCATTTCCATTAATCATTACCACTATCATGCCAACTCACCCTGCGAATTATGCCAAGGCAGGTAGTTCCCACCATTTCCACAGAAATAGCGGGCAGGTAGTTCCTTGACACAATTCCAAGGTGTAACAACTCATATCATACTGTACTTTACTTTAATAATCATTTACATAATACAATTACTTCATACTGTTTATAATAACACATGTCTCTTTTACTTTTCATTTAAATTAACCACATGCTGCATTTTTCACTTCTTTTCATACACAAATTCATAACTTATATTCCTTCATATTCATTTCATTCACAACCACTTTCCTTCACATTCACAATTCACGTTCCACTTTCTTCACTTTCACATTTTATTTACACTTAGTTATTTTATTAGTTTGTCGACCAGTGAGCCACAGTATCCCAATATACTGAAAGCCGACAGCCCAGTAAAACACGCGGACCGATGCTCACACAGAGTCTTACACGTCCAAGGCTACGTCTTCCTCCCAGCCTGTGCCAGCGAGGGAACACCGCACCCCAGATAAACTGGGTACTTCCTTCCAGCCGAAGCTAGGAGGGAAAAACACCGCACCCCAGGTAAACTGGGTACTTCCTCCCAGCCGATAGCCAGGAGGGAAAAACACCGCACTCCAGGTAAACTGGGTACTTCCTCGCGACAGCTGTCATCGAGGGAAACCGGGCCTCAAGCTGATAGCTTGGGCGAAAAACACCGCACCCCAGATATACTGGGTACTTCCTCCCAGCCGAAGCCAGGAGGGAAAAACACCGCACCCCAAGCTGGTCCTTGGGTATTAGGAGGTCTAGCCCAAACCCCCAGGATTGCTGTAGGTACTGGTCAACAAAATCATCTGTTATTAGCATTAATCATTTCATCTTTTCAGCTTACTTTATCAACACGCGCATTTCACTTTTGAATTCAATAATTGCCACAACCTTGACTTTAATCACGTGAATTAGTAACACATTTTATTAGCACGTACCATCTTATCTTTTATCTTACCATTTAATGCATATCCGGCGTCCACGATATCAATCACCATAACAGTATACCACATTATGCATACACCCTGTCATTCAGCATATAAAACCATCATATCATATTATTGCATAATATAAATGCGCCAAGATATTTATTTTGTTATAACATCCCATATTAAGAACACCATATTATTCATTACCTCATTGTATCATATGTAGGCATACGTCAAGTTATAACATTAATAAAAGAACTACAATAGGTTATTCCATATCGTAAGAGTATCAAAATGTATAATTCATCACATTATAATATCATACTATTGCTCATTAATTCACTTCGAACATAATTATAATGTAAACATATACCCACTCACTAATTTCATCAATTATCACATCACGAGTCAATATCATGATATATATACGTCACAAACATACACCACACATGCGGGTTTCTAAAAAAAGGGGCCAAAATCACTTATTTCCTCTAATTAAATCTCATAATATCCAATTATAGCATACTAGCTCATATACAATGTTCCGTATAAGTAAAATCACCTATAAGGGCCTATATGTCCCAAAACATGCACAAAACATGCACTATAAATACACGGATTTCCAAAATATAATCACAATCACTAATTTCGTCTAATTACACCTCATAACATCCATCCATAATATACTAGCCCATACACAAGGCTCCACTTATACCAAATCACCTATATCGACTTATATACCCAAAAACATGCACGAAACATGCACGGGGTAAAAATATGCATAAACAATTTAATGTATTTAGTTTTTATATATCAACACATCCCATTAACCCATAATATAGGTTTTATATACTTAAAATAGTTAATTTCACCGAATTTCTCAAACCCATTTTCGGGCCCCTAAAAATCCGTATTTTCTTTCAAAATCGACTTTTAGAATAACTTCTACGAAATACATCAAAAAGCCACGAAATTTGGCCACAACATAAAATATATATAGATGCAACATACTCACCTGAAGGATCGAGCAAACGATGTCCCACATCCGCCCGGTAGCCTATCGAAGTTCAACTTTTTCCACCTAGTTGGAAAATTATAGAACCGGTTAGCTTAAAACTCAAAACTCGACCTACGGACCTCCAAATTTGAATCCGTTTTCACCCACACGTCACAATTGACATATGTAGGTGAGCTACATCGATAGATTTCGAATTCGGGCCCCAATACAAACACTTCCTTATTGATCGGAGGCTTTCTAATAAGAAAATTCATATTTTCTAATTTCTTTAATCCCCTTTTTCCTAATCTCACAAATTAGGGTTAATAATAATAATAAGACTCAATTACACCTCCGAACCCATCAAATTTTTACCTAAACCTCGCTCGGGCATTTCACCGAACACCCGGCGTGCATACATGGTATACCCGTATTTTTGAGATTCCAACGGGTTTCTAACTCCATAAAATTTTCACTAAACTCATTCTAAATTGTTCCCCTTAGTTCACAACAATTTCTAATACTCATAATGACTTATTTTCCTACCTATTTTCCATTAATTCTAAAGCCAACACACTAACTAATTTATAATTTATCAATCAATCAATTTCTTAACAATCTTTCTTCCCTATTATTACCAGCATCACCTAATTACCCTATTGTATCATTTTCTAGCACTAGAATTCAAAATCAGAAAATCACATAAAATTGGGTTTCACAATTTCTCACCTTACATGCACATGCAGTATCATCACAAACGGACTCCAAAAATGAGTAGTACGCCTTGAAAATAGCCCAATCCCTCAAATTTTCGTAAAGAAACACATTGAAAAAGGCTAGGATTTTGAATCCTACTTCTTGGCCGATGGTGGGTTACTTTTCTGGCCGAAACTGAAGTGGGAAGGGGAGAAGGAGTATGGAGAAGTAAATAAAAGGGAAAATTTTCATATAAGCCCCTATTTGACCATATATTTATATATACACCCTTCTAGTTAACTCTTCTATGGTTTTCATGTAAAAATCACTCCATAGTATACTTAAATTCATCCCAAACATAAAATAAAATTAGAAATGCATTTTTATGCATAATTGTAATCAAAATCAATAGTTACGAACGGTAGCAATACATATAAATATGTATATATATGAATATCGCAATATTTCAGAAAAATACCTTCAACTTCAAACTTTATTTTAATAACTCAAAAATTTAAACCCCCTATCATGAAAAAAATGCCCCAGAAAAATTTCGAGTCAAATCGGATTCGTCTCCTCCGAGAAAACTCATCTCAAAACCCCTATATTCTCAATTTTTCCCGTTTACTCCAAAATATCAATTTAATCATTCTAATACTAATAAAATCAATTAATAGAGGTAAATATACTCAGAAACATATTTAAAAATAATTTAAACCAAATAATTGAGGAAATAAAAAAAAAACAGATGTTACAACTATGAACTGGAGAAGGTAGGCTTTGTTGCTATGTAGTGTATACTAGATAGGGGATTTTGGGGTTTTGGAGAGAAAGAGAAAAAGTACAGATAAGTTTGGTGTTTTTTGAACGTCTGGATGGTTTAGAATATAGCTAAAAGCTATGTGTCTGAATAGACAATTATATTTTTCTGTTTGGTGATTTTTTATGTTTATTATATTTTTTCTATGTAGAATGGAGTTTGAAGAGTTACTAAGCCAAGATGTTATATATACTAAGCCAAGTTGTTTATTATATTGTTTTGTGGATTTTTGCAGGCAAGTGTCTTACATGATTTAAAATGATTTTTTTCCCATATATGTAATTATTGTTCTTTAATTCCAAATACCACATTTGTTAAATTAATCGTTATGTCTTCACTGTTTGCAGGAAAACTGATGATGGACATAAAAGCGATGCATGATTTTTTTCCATCTTCGAAAAGTTGGTATTAGTTGGTTTCTTTATTTGAGTTTGAGATTAATAGCACATTTGGGTTTTTATTTTTTTGAGCTGTGATTTGATTAGTTGTTAATTGTTGGTATCTTCTACACTAAAAGATCACCCAAGAACATGATTTTTTGGAGTGTGTAGGCAGTGATGAAAAGTTGCGTAAGCTCAGAACAACAATAAAAGATCCATACAATTTTTTAGAGTGTGTAGGCAGTGATGACAAGTTTATAAAGAGAAGTAAAATGATTTTGTTTTTTTTTGCACCCTCCTACCAAGTTAGTGTGCAACTGAAGGTCACCCAAGAGCTTATGATTTTCTGTTTACTGAATTTAACTTTATGTTTTACTGAGTTCTGTCAAGCATTTTCATGTGTTTATTGAGTTCCGTTGTGCACTCATTTGGTTCAGATTCGTTCCTCTCTTCTCACTTAAGGAGAGTGGTAGTTAACTCATTTCACCTTCATTTTCAGTTTCTTTTTCCGGCCATTGGCATACATATTCATGTATATTTTCAAATTTATCATTGTTGTTGTTACAGTGAATGACTTGGAAGGGGTGGAGATGCCAAAAAAAAATTTGGTTGGAACTAGTAGGCATGGCTTAATAAAACAGCCCTAGTGACAAACTCAAATTTCTACAGTTGACTCTACATCTCTTATGATGGTATTTTAAACTTTTTTTTATGGTAATTGGTATAAATTATCTCTAAAAGCATTGTATTTTTAACTTTTTTTTTCTTGTTTCTTGTAGTGAGCAGTAGAGGTTTTGATTATGGTTCCCATGAGAAGAAGAGGTCCCCAAATGTTGTGTACTGCTATCACGAACCAGCAGCAGCTGAAGGCATCAGTTCAAATATCCAGAAAAGCAAGAATTGTCATTTAGGTATTCTCTTGGATGCCCAAAGTGGACAAGCGTTGATTGCAAGTTTGTTAATGTGGTTGGATGAAACTGGAGATGTTCGGTTAACAGAAATGAAAAGTGAAATTCTGCTGTTAAAAAGAGAAGATTAATGCTCTTGTGGGTGTGATGGCTGAAATGGAAGCAAGGCTCAGGTTTTTTAGGAATCAAATGCGTGAACAAAACTGTACATTTGGAATGTTCAAGGGGTTAACTTTTGATGCTTTTTGATTTTGTTTAGCTTTGTTGGTTTGTGATAAGATGAAATTGTAGTTAGTTATGTTGCTGTGTAATTTTTCTTTGATTTTCTAGTTTGAAAGCTGTTACCGCTAAATCTGGTATGGGAGCAAACAGATAGAATTTGTGGGTTCTTAGGAAAACCGAATAGCAAACCTGGAACCTTTCCACCTGAGTTTGACCGTTGACTCCCGCCGTTCACCTGGAACCTTTCCACCGGAGTTTGACCGTTGACTCCCGCCGTTCACCTGCAAAAAGTGCGAGACACCGGGGTTAATCTTGGCGATGCACCCTCCGACGCTCAAGTCAGTAATCAGAAAAGATTATGAATGAGCGTAAACTGGCAAAAGATTGATTACCTCTTAATGGTGGTGGATGGGGGTATTTATAGCCGCCTTTGGGATCAGTTTAGGAATGAAATCCCTAATTTCCCGAGAAAGGATGAGTGAATCAGGGCCGTTGATTTAATACAATCAGAAACCCTAATTCTATCCAGCTGGACTGGGTTTCTTGCGGATTGGGACCCGCACCCAATTAAGGCGGATCCGTTCGTGGGTTATTGGGCCTTTGTAGAAAAGACCCAGTACCCATCTTAGACCCGTTTATAGGTGAAATTACCATTTTACCCCCCAAGCTTTAAGATTCGTGCCCAATTTGGACAGTTCCGATTTAGCCCTATTTTTAGCCATATCACGAGCCCCCCACTCCCAAAGACTAAGTTTAACCAGTCTTCGGGGAGTAGTTGTACTGTTTTAATGGCTCACAGGGTTGTATCGGAGTCCGAATGAGGGGCGTTGAATCTTTGCAAGAAGTATTGCGGTGATTTTCTGAGTTAGTTGCACGCTCAAGGTTGTTCCTGAGCTCTTCTGGACTCTTGGCGATTTTTCTTAATTCTTACCCATTTTTCGGAGCACTTATTTAATTTTGCGAAGTGTTAATTCGTTGTTCAGGAGTCTTAATTGACTCTTCTAAGCCATAATTATTTACTCATGGGCACAAAAATTCTTCCCTAAATTTATAATTATTTTTTTGAATTTTTAATTAATTTTCCCGAATTTTTAATCATTTTTTCTCAATTTTGAAATAAATAAATCGATTTTAATAAATAAAAATTAATTTTTAATACCGAATTATGTCGTGGCATAATCTGGGCCCTTCATCAGCGTTGAGCGCAGTTTTCTGAAGGATCGGACGGTCTGAATAGCTCGGCATGCTTTTTTTCCGTATGCGAAGGTCGGTGCCTCGGCACCTCGGCCCCCTGTACCTCGGTAGCTCGGTGGCTCGGTAGCTTGTCATGGTGCGAATCACGTAGAGGGCGGCTCAGATCACGAAAAAATGCTATCTTGTCGTTTTGTGGTCGTGACGCGATCTAGGTCGTTCATCGTGTTCTAGCACGTTTTTTGACATGATCCAACGGTTGAGGTGGTTCGGCGTCGTTTTTCGTCAAATGTGAGGGTCGGTACCTCGGCAGTTTGGCCAGAGCGGCCTGGTGGCTCGGTAGCTCGTCCTCTGCCCATAGTAGCTCGGCTAAGCTGTTCGGTAGCTCGACCAAGCACTCCGATGAGTCAGCAGCTCGGAATGAATTGTTGGGACACGTGGCTGAATCTGGAACGTTCATCATGACACGAATCGCGAGGACGGGGTTCAGATTACGAGAAAATGCTATCTTGTCTTTTGTGGGCATGGCATGATCCGAGCCGCTCATCAGATTCGGACATGAATTTTGAGACAATTTGACGGTGAAACTGGCTCGGCAGCATTTTTCTCCATATGTGGAGGTCGGTACCCCGTTAGTTCGGCCAGAGCGTCCCGGTGGCTCAGTGGCTCGTCTTCTGCCCACAGTAGCTCGGTAGCTGGGCTGAGCTGTTCGGTAGCTCGGCTGAGCGCTCTGGTGGCTTGAAAGATTGGATCGAGTCTTCAAACCACGTGGTGGGATCTGTGATGCTCATCATGGCTCGTATCACGAAGTTGGAGGTTCAGATCACGAGAAAATGTTATCTTGTCATTTTGTGGGCGTGGCATGATCTGAGTCGCTCATCAGATTCGGACACGAATTTTGAGACAATCTGACAGTGAAATTGGCTCGGCGGCATTTTTCTCCATATGTGGAGGTCGGTACCCCGTCAGTTCGGCCAGAGCGGCTCGGTGGCTCGGTGGTTCGTCCTCTGCCCACAGTAGCTCAGTAACTGGGCTGAGCTGTTCGGTAGCTCGACTGAGCGCTCCGGTGGCTTGACAAATTGGATCGAGTCTTCGAACCACGTGGTGGGATCTGAGACGCTCATCATGGCTCGTATCACGAAGTTGGAGGTTCAGATCACGAGAAAACGTTATCTTGTCGTTTTGTGGGCGTGGCATGATCTGAGCCGCTCATCAAATTCAGACAAGAATTTTGAGACAATCTGATGGTGAAACTGGCTCGGCGGCATTTTTCTCCATATGTGGAGGTCGGTACCCCGTCAGTTCGGTCAGAGAGGCCCGGTGGCTCGGCGAGTCATGAGTCGTCGAGCGATGATGTTAAGCGAACCGACGCATCTTACCTCTGAACCGTCGCAGCTTTCTCTTTTTGTCATTTATCTCCCTTAATAGGCCTCTAAGCGTTTCGAAAGCCCAACAGTCACTTTCCTGGCTATAAGTTCTCACCCCCCCCCCCCCCCACCCCTTAGCTCATTTCTCACTTTTACCTCCAAGTTTTTACCTTTGCTCTCGAGTTGCTCTGCTAGCGGCGATTTGTGCTCCAAGGCGGTTGTGCTAGCTGTCGCGAGGGCCAGGCAATTTTCGGCGAACTTTTTCCGACCGTAAACGTCACTTCAAGGTTACGTCATATCAAGGTCAGTCTTCTTTGCCTTAGATATTTATTCGAGATGTCAAGAGTTAACTCGGGAAGTGAGGCATCGTCCACGGGAGGTCGGAATGCCGAGGAGGGGAGAGAAGTAGTGAGCCGTAGAAAGGGGAAGGAGGTAGCAGGGTCATCTGCGGCCGAGGAGAAGGAGAGGGTAGTGGTCCGATCCTTCGATCCTCGGTAGTCAAGGAGATTGTGGAGATTGATAGACAAGCTGGCGAATCGGGTCGGATGCCTGGCGTGCTGTCCGATCATGCTGGGATTAGGCAGTACATCGGCGAGCTGCTGAGCAAGGCGGTCGTTGGTCGCTCGGCGACCTATGAGGAGAACGATCCGAAGGAGGTCACCGAGGTGGATGACCTCCCCTCGGTGCTAACCGAGCAGGATCTACTCAGGATTATAAAGGGGTTCACCATCCCTCAGGAGTACAAGCTGGTCTTCCCCGGCCCCGGGATGCGAGCGAACACTGTCCTATCTTCGGACACATGCATCTTCGCCTATGATGCCCTGAACGCCGGTCTGCGCTTCCCCCTTCATCCCTTTGTGACGGTCGTCCTTCAGTGGTTCTGTCTGGCCCCCATACAGTTCATAACGAACACTTGGCGCCACGTGCTCGGCTTTCTGCTTCAATGTCGAAATGACAAAGTGGAGCCAGAGCTCGTCATCCTCCGCAGTCTATATCGAATCAACAGGATGAGTAAGCTCGAACCTCGCTATTACTTGTCACCCCAGAGAGAGGTTAAGTTAATAGAGAATCCTGATTCGATAAAGCTGTGGAAGGGGCAGTTTTTTCTGATAAAGGGGCCCTCGACATTGGATTTTCCGACTCGGTGGGAGGAGGAGGTACCGAAGTTTGCAAAGGCTGAGCCGGTGTTGACCACTGCCGAGGCGGAGGTGGCGGCCAAGCTGATCGCCCTCCCGATGTTGAGCTGGAGGGAGATGACCGAGGAGGTGCTGCATGGGTCGGGCCTTAGTCATATCGACCCGAGTACACTCCTGACATCTCACTTTGCAATTCCCTTTTATCGCCTTGTACATTCTTCTAACTCTTTTCTTTTTCTTTGGACAGAAGCGCCAAACAGGGACTTTAAGGGCATGATGACGGAACGAAGCAAGATCGCTGACGGCAAGAAAAGGAAGAGAACGAGCACGGGTCCTTTGTCAAGCCGACCCACCAAGGCACCCTCGGCCGTCGCCGCTCCTGCTCCTCGGGAACCGTCTTCGGCGGTAGCCATCCTCCCTACCCCGTCTACCTCTGCAAGTGAGGCTTTCTTCATCTTGGCGGTGCTGGTGCTCGAGGCCCCGCCCCTAACCGGACACGCCAAGGAGATTCTAACCGAGACGCACAAGAAGCTGTTCGTCCCCAACTGGCGAGTGAAGAACCACGACGGCTTCTTGGGCAACTCGTTGATGAGCATGCAGGCGGTTAAGCATCTCCCGACCCAAGGACCGAGCCGCCTTAAAGGCGGGGACGACAGGGGATGACGCTCTCGAAGTGGCCCGGTCACTCATGTCGGTAAGTTCTCTTTTGTTGTTTAAAATTTTTCTTGAAAATTTTCTAAGTCTTTAGCTCGGTTTTTGTGGTGTTCTAACCGTTTCTTCGTGCAGGCCACTTGCCACTTTAGCCATCTCCTCAAGGAGTATTCCAAGTGAGAGAGGGAGCGACGACCCTCAGTGACAAGGACCGAGCAGAGAGGGCGGTGGTCGTGAAACAGCTCGATGCGGAGCCGCGTCGCTTGGACGCTTTGGCAGCTCGGGTCGCCGACCTCGAGGCAGCCTTGGTGCAAACGAAGGAAAAGCTCGCTGCGGAGGTCGCTAAGGCTGTCGAGGAGAGGGCTGCAATGGCGAAGGCTTTGGAAGCGGTGAAGTTAGAACAAGCCGAGGTCGTGGAGAAGGGGAGGAAGAAGATCGAGGATGAGGCAAAGAAGCACATGGCTACCAACATGGAGCTGTCTTACGCCAGGGCGCTCGACCATGTCGAGGCTCGAGTCCCTGGCTTCGAGAGGGTGGGGTACCGGCTGTGGCCCGGCGGCGAGGAAGAAGACGAAGAGGAGGATGACGAGGTGCCTGCCAATCCCGAGACTGTGGCAGCCGACCCCCGAGCCGGGGCGATAGGGGATGAGGGGCCGTCCACCGAGGCGCCTGTTTCCGAGCTGCCGCCCCAGGTGGACCCTTGATTTGCTCGTTCTTGTAAATTTTCTTTTTATGTACTGCCATGTAGCGGACTGGCCACCGCTTTTGATATGAATAAAGTTTTGTTCGAACTTTCTTCTCAAATTTGACTAAGTGTTGGATTGAAATCTTTTCAAAATTTTGACTAAGTGTTGAGCACCGCCTCTCGTTCTTCGTGTTGATACCCTTCTGCTTTTCAGGTTGTCAAGCCGAGCCCGGTCTCCGAAGCATCTCGCCTTCGTACCGAACTAGAAGAGGCGAAGCAAGCCCTCTGTCGCAGCCGAGAGAGTTTCCTCAATAGCGAGCTGAGATTAGAGGACATCAAAGCGACTGCGAGAGGGTATTTCTCCGAGCTGAAACAACTGCGGAAGTGATCTCGCGAGGCTCGTCTCGAAGGCGATGTGGAGTTGCTCAGGAAGACGCTATTCGACGTTGAGACAGAGAAAGGCGAGTTACTAGAGGAGGTTCGCCATCTGGAAATAGCTGAAGAAGAACTCTCGGTGGAGGAAGATGAGTTAGCGTCGGCAGTGGGTAAACTGATGATCGAGCACGACGAGTTGACGGCGAGGGTCGAGCAATTGAGGAGAGTTATAGTTGATAAAAGCATCGAAGTGACCCACCTTCGTCGCATTATAGCCGACAGCGCCGATGCCGCAGGCTCCACCAAACTTCCTCGTTTCAAAATATCTGTAAAGAATGATGCTTTGAAAGATAGGATCGTCGAGCTCGAGGAGGAAGTTTCTCGCCTTAAACCTCAGCCTGTAAGGATCAATGTTCGGAGTATGTTGTGTACTCGCGAAGAGAGCGAAAGGGGGATCTCGTTTTACGAGCTCGCGACTCGTTCACCTATCGTTAGGCAAAGCCCGGCCGATGCTCAGAGTGGGGTGGCCGCTTCGTCTAGTGGTGCTTTGGTGGGAGCCACAGTCAGAGGCAGCGCTGAAGAGGCATCTCAGTTCGTTGGTTTAGAGACGAGCTCGAAGGTTAGGCGACGTCGCCCCCGTGTGTCCCTGAATCGAAACGTCCCTGTTCCAAAGAAGCATTAAATAAGTTGTATTATGCTCCTTTGAGTTTTTGAGGTACCCTGTAGTAGTAGCTAGGTGTTGTAACTTGAATGCTTTTGTGCGTTAGAATTTTATATAAGTGAAAGCTTTTACTTCTCTTCTGTGTTCATGTGCTTCTATTGGTAGGCATTTACTCAAGCACCACCCCTCCAACTTTTGACAATTACTCAAAATCAGAAGCAAATCTTTCTTTGTATGGGCGCGGAATGTCTAACTCCAACTTTAAATGAACCATAAGTACCAAAGGTTAGCTCCTCCAAGTACTCTTCTCTCATGTCTAGTCTAGTTGTAGGAGCTTCGCGTGCGGCGGCGGTGCGCGTTTCGATGTTTGTGGGAGTAATTCCGAATGGTGAACCACTTCTAGCTCGCTTAAGAGCGAGCATGCAAAGTGGAGTCGAGCCAAGTGTTGGACTCCGAACTTGTTGTTCGAGTATGTTTCAACGGTTGTGTGAGCAATTCCGAATGGCGAACCACTTCTAGCTCGCTTAAGAGCGAGCTTACGAAGCGGAATCGAGCCAAGTGTTGGACTCCGAACTCGTCGTTCGAGTATGTTTCAACGGTTGTGGGAGCAATTCTGAATGGCGAACCACTTCTAGCTTGCTTAAGAGCGAGCCTGCGAAGCAGAGTCGAGCCAAGTGTTGGACTCCGAACTCGTCCTTCGAGTATGTTTCAACGGTTATGGGAGCAGTTCCCAATGGCGAACCACTTCCACCTCGCTTAGGAGCGAGCCTGCAAAGCGGAGTCGAGCCAAGTATTGGACTCCGAACTCGTCGTTCGAGTATGTTTCAACGGTTGTAGGAGCAATTCCGAATGGCGAACCACTTCTAGCTCGCTTAAGAGCGAGCCTGCGAAGCGGAGTCGAGCCAAGTGTTGGATTCCGAACTCGTCATTCGAGTATGTTTCAACGGTTGTGGGAGCAGTTTCGAATGGCGAACCACTTCTAGCTCTCTTAGGAGCGAGCCTGCGAAGTGGAGTCGAGCCAAGTGTTGGACTCCGAACTCGTCGTTAGAATGAAAGAAATTACAAAACAGAGAGATGCAAACAGTCACAAGAAAAATATGGAAAAAAGAAGTTCTTTATTAATAAGCACTAGTCGGCTGCTTCTAAGTTGCAAGCCGTTATTACATTGAAGAAATAAAGAAGCAAAATACAAGTGAAAGGAAAGGAACGGTTCGATATCTGAAGGTACTTGGAGAGGGGCTCAGGCGCCCTCTTGGTACTTCAATAGATGGTCGGCATTCCAAGTCCTGGGAATCTCTCTGCCTTCAAGATCTTCGAGACGGTATGTTCCAGGCCGAACCTCTTTGGTAATCCTGTAGGGTCCTTCCCAATTCGGAGCTAGCTTACTCTTCTGGCTGGGGAAGGAGATAGCTAGTTTTTTAAAGACTAAGTCCCCTTCTTTGAGATTGGTTGGTCGGACCCTTTGTTGTAGGCTAACTCGATCCTCCGCCGATAGTTTTGTTGGCGAATTGAAGCTCTTTCCCGTAGCTCATCAATCAAGTCCAAGTTTGCTCGAAGCTCTCTAGCATTTTGTTCTTCTTCATAAGCCATGAGACGAGGAGAGGGTAGTCCAACTTCCAAGGGGATCACAGCTTCGGACCCATAGGTGAGGTTGAATGGCAATTCACCTGTGGGAGTCTACTTCGTAGTGCGGAAGTTCCACAGTACGTTGGGGAGCTGATCCACCCATAAGCCTTTAGTCGCCTTATCTAGCCTTTTCTTGATACCGGAGAGGATCTGTCGGTTGGCATTTTCCACTTGGCCGTTTTTTTGAGGATAGGAGACAGAAGAGAAGCGTTGCTGAATGGCGAGGTTTTCACACAGAAATCGGAATGCTGCCCTTGTAAATTGTGTTCCGTTATCAGTTTTCAGGACCTGAGGCACTCCGAACCTACAGATGACGTTCTTCCAGAAGAACTGAAACACTTTGTTCTCAGTGATTGTAGCCAAAGGCTCAGCCGCTATCCACTTTGAGAAGTAGTCGATCGCCACGATTAAGAACTTGAGTTGTCCGGGAGCCGGTGGAAACGGGCCGAGCAAGTCCATCCCCCATATTGCGAAAGGGATCGGACTTGAGAGGGAGGTGATTTGAGCTTGGGGTAGGTGACGAACATTGGAGTACTTTTGACAAGAGCTGCATTGCCGGACATGTCGTTAGGCATCTTAGAGGAGAGTCGGCCAGAAGTATCCATAGTTCAACACCTTTCTGGCGAGGGACCTTGACCCTGAATGTGCTCTGCCTATACCTTCGTGGAGATCTTGCAAGGCATATGAAGCTTCGCTCGGGGAGAGGCACCTCAAGTAGGGTCTGCTATCTACTTGGGTGTAGGAGCATTTGTACAAGACCCCCCCCCCAACAAGGGTGTACCGCTCCGCTCTGGTTTGGACTCTGTGAGCTTCCTTTGGGTCTTCGGGGAGGAGCCCATCCCTTAGAAATTCTATAAGAGGTTTCATCCAGTTGTCTTGAAGTTGGACGGGCAGCGACTCCATCGAGTCGGGAGTTTCTTCTTCTATGCTCGGTCTCAGGAGCACTTCAATCAGGACGGTATGCTCGAGACCTTCAAGGGAGGAGGCGGCTAACTTGGAGAGTGCATCTACTTGGGAATTTTCCTCTCTGGGGATTCGCTGAATAAGTGCCTCTTCGAATAGGGCCATGAGATTTTGGACCTTGGCTAGATACTTAGCCATTCAGTCATCTCGTGCCTCGTACTCGCCTAAGACTTGATTCACAACTAGCTGGGAGTCGCTAAAGATCCGGAGGCGTTGTGCCCCTGCCTTGCGGGCTATACCGAGGCCGGTTATAAGTGCTTCATACTCCGCTTCATTGTTGGAGGCTTTGAAGTTGATGCGGAGGGAGTATTGGAGATCAAAATCATCTGGGTCTGCCAGAATGACCCCGGCTCCACTTCCCTCGGTGCAAGAGGATCCGTCTACATATACCGTCTAGAGAGGAGGCCCTTTTGCTGCTTGGCTGACCTCTGGGATAGTGCTCTCAACAATGAATTCAGCTAAGGCTTGAGCCTTGATTGCGGTCCGAGGCTGGTATGATATGTCATGCTGACTCAGCTCGATCGACCACTTCATCAGCCGGCCCGAGGTCTCGGGTTTGTGCAGAACTTGCTTAAGCGGCTGGTCAGTAAGAATGACCACCGAGTGGGACTGAAAATAAAGGCGAAGCTTCCCAGCTGCCATAACCAAGGCATATGCCATCTTCTCCAGCCTTGGATAACGGAGCTCGGCATCCCGAAGTACTTTGCTCACGTAGTAGATGGGCTTTTGAGCCTAGTCTTCTTCCCTTACCAGGATGGCACTGAGGGTTTGTTCGTAGGCAGCTAAGTAGAGGTAGAGTGTTTCCCCGGGGATAGGCTTGCTGAGAAGAGGGGGGTTGACTAAATAGGCCTTCAACTGATCGAACGAATCTTTTTGCTGTTGGCCCCATTCGAAGCCCTTAGCCCCCCTGAGGGCTTTGAAGAAAGGAAGACACTTCTCCCCTGACTTGGACAGAAAGTGCCCTATGGCTGCGAGGCGCCCCGTGAGTTTCTGGACCTCTTTCACATTTTTGGAAGGAGCAATGTCCAAGATGGCTTTGATCTTCTCGGGGTTGGCTTCGATTCCTCTTTGGCTGACCATGAAGCCTAGGAATTTCCCTGACGAGACTCTGAACGCACATTTGTTCGGATTGAGCCTCATATCATGTTTTCTCAGTACATCGAATGCCTCTTGCAGATCGGCCACATGATCGGTCCCATGGATGCTCTTGACCGGCATATCATTAACATATACTTCCATGTTTCGGCCGATTTGGTTCTGAAAAACTTTGTTGACAAGGCGTTGGTATGTCGTGCCAGCATTCTTTAACCCAAAGGGCATTACCCTGTAGCAGTAGAGCCCCTGATCGGTGACAAAGGAGGTCTTCGGGATATCGGGGGGGAACATTCAGATTTGGTTATACCCGGAGAAGGCGTCCATGAAGCTGAGGAGCTCATGGCCCGAAGTAGCGTCGATCAGAGTATCGATACTTGGGAGAGGGAATGGATCTTTAGGGCATGCCTTGTTCAGGTCCGTGAAGTCGATACAAATCCTCCAACTCCCGTTGGACTTCTTAACCACAACCACATTGGAGAACCATTCAGGGTAGTTGACTTCTTGGATGAACCGGGCCTTAAGGAGCTTGTCCACTTCTTCTTTGATAGCATGTTGGCGCTCAGGAGCAACACTCAAGTGGTGGATGAGGAGCTCTTCGGAGATTCCTGGCATGTCGGCAGCCGACCATGCGAAGAGGATGCGGTTCTTTCTGATGCATTGGACTATGTCGGAACATAGGGCAGATGGGAGGGTCTTGCTGATGAGGAACTTGCGGTTCGGATCCTGCTCGGAGAAGAGCACTTCCTCCAACTCATCCACCGGCTCGGACGTTGGTCGGACACTTTCTTAGGGAATCTCGAGCATCTCGAGGGAGAGGACTGGACCCCCGGTGGAGGTCATGTAACATTTGCAGGCCATCTCTTGACTGCTTCTTACTTCCCCTACTCCTGCCCTTGTGGGGAACTTCATCATGAGGTGATAAGCCAACGGGATGGCCTCTAGAGCAGCAAGGCCTGGTCGGCCTAGAATCACGTTATAAGCAGTTGGGACATCGACTACCATGATGTCCATCGGCTCCGTTCGGGTAGTAGGAATTTTGCCAACGGTTACGTCAAGGGTGATTACCCCTTCGATAGTCACTGGCACTCCTGTGAACCCGTGGAGTGTGTAGCCGGCGGGCTTAAGCCTGTCCCGGGATAGCTTGAGTCCTTTGAAAGCAGCGAGGAAGAGGATGTTAACGGAGCTACCATTGTCCACCAGTATCCTCTCCACTTTAAAATTTACCATATGGAGGTTGATCACTAGGGCGTCACAATTGGGGGTTCGGACACCCTCAAGGTCTTCATCTGAAAAAGTGATCGGTACTCTGAAGCCTTTGGGAGGGGGCATGCCATGTACTGAATTGACCTCCCTTATGAAGGCTTTTCGAGAGGAGTTGGAGGTGCCCTCATAGGGCCACCATGAATGAGATGTAGGATGCGCTCCTCTTCGAACTCGGGAGTTTCCTCGCGCCTTTCAGGATGCTTGTTGGTCTCCCCTGGGGGGAGGAGGAAGATCGGTCTGGTCCTTTCTCACAAATTTAGACAGCTGCCCCCTTTGGATGAGGGCCTTGATTTCATTCTTCAGGGCCCGACAATCATTGGTGTCGTGGCCGTGGTTCCGGTGATATCGGCACCACTTCTCTTTGTCCCTCTTCTTGCCAGGGGTATTCGTCTTCGGGGCAGGAGGCAGAACCCCTTGCTTCTCAACCTCCATGAGAATAGTGGAAATGTTGGCGTTAAGAGGGATGAACTTCTCGAACCTGGGAGATGGGCGGCGCTGGCCCCATTATCCTTCTGGAGCTTCTTAGCTCCCTCTTCTTCAGTTGCCTTTCGTTTGGTCCCGGAGGAAGACCCCTCAAAGGAGGGGCGATGCTCAGCTTCCTCAGCCCGAATATACTTCTCGCTCCTGAGGAGGAGGTCAGAGAAGTTTTGCGGAGGCTTATTGGCTAGGGAGGACCGAAGGCTGGAGTTAAGGACATTTGACTGGAAGGCTGCAGCAGCGACCGACTGGTCAAGGGAAGTAATGGACCTAGCTTCCGCGGTAAACCTTTTCACATAGTCCCTGAGCTTCTCCCCCTTCTTCTGACTAAGGTAGAGTAGCGAGATGCTGGTCTTCTCTATGCGGTGGCTACTTACGAAGTGGGTGACGAAGAGGGTCTCAAATTGTTCAAAGGAGAATATGGAGGATGGGGCGAGGCGAGAGTACCACTCCCGAGCGGGACCTTTGAGAGTGGCCGGGAAGGTTTTGCACAATAGAGCATCGGAAGCTTGGTGTATCAGCATAAGGGTCTTGAAGCTCTCGATGTGGTCCACGGGGTCTGACTCCCCAGAGTAAGTCTCGAACTGTTGGGGCTTGAAGCCTATTGGAACGGGCGCCTCCATGATTGTTCGGGAGAAGGGAGGCCTGCTCGGACGTAGGGTCCTTCTTCTAAGCTCCCCTCTTCCTTGTCTAGCTGACCCAGGTGCCTCTCCATCTCGTGGAGACGACGGTAGACGGTGTCATCCCTTCGACGGTAGCTAAACGAGCCTCCGGACTCGTCTTCGTACGAAGGGGAACGGTGGCTACGACAATGGTAGCTCAGGGAGCGATGAGGACTAAGGTCATGATGGCGGTTGCTAGGAGCTGGAGGAGGAGTCAGGGACCGATGGCGAGGACTTTGGACCGGAGGAGGAGTGGGGACCCTCTGAGCATTGTTGTTGTTGGGTCGGAGATTGAGGGCTTGCAAGATGGTTGCTTGGAATTGCTGGAATTCGGCACGGGTGATAGGAGCATTATCATCCCTCGGGGGTTGCCGACCAGTAGGGGAACGAGGCCTTCTTCTATGGTGCTCAGAGGACTCTTTCCGTCTTCGGTGAGGGGGGGACCTTCTATATTCTCGGCGATGAGGAGATCGCTCATTTGGATGTTATTGGCGGGAGGCTCCCTCTCGGGCCCGCCTTTCATCCCAACGGCGGCGAAAATCCTCTTCTTTATGCCGATTGTTGGGGGTGTTGTGGAGGTCATCGGAGGCCCGGGAATTGTGAGATGCCATGGAGTCGGTAGAGGGGTTGTGCACGGAGACGTGGTCGTGTTGGAAAGGTTGTTTCTGAGGATTGGGACGGGAGCGCCCCGCACCGGCGTTCTGAGGCCCGGTCTGACCCCGAGGGGGTTGGAGGTTCTGATGAGGAGGTTGGTCCTGCTGCAGGGCCTGCTCAGGTTGAGAAGGGGGTCCCGCTGGTTGGATGGTTTGGAGAGGGATCTCCTGTTGTGGTTGAGGAGGAGTGGGTCCACGGTTGGACTCTCTGGATCTTAGCTTTTGGGGAGGCATGGCTGGAGATGATCTTAACCAAGGGGAGAGGAAGGATCGCTATTCTTGGGTTCCCACAGACGGCGCCAATCTGTTACCGCTAAATCTGGTGTGGGGGCAAAATGATAGAATTTGTGGGTTCTTAGGAAAATCGAATAGCAAATCTAGAACCTTTCCACCGGAGTTTGACCGTTGACTCCTACCGTTCACCTGCAAAAAGTGCGAGATACCGGGGTTGATCCTAGCGACGCACCCTCCAACGCTCAAGTCAGTAATCAGAAAAGATTATGAATGAGCGTAAACTGGCAAAAGATTGATTACCTCTTAATGGTGGTAGATGGGGGGTATTTATAGCCGCCTTTAGGATCAGTTTAGGAATGAAATCCCTACTTCCCCATAAAAGGATAGAGTGAATCAGGGTCGTTGATTTAATACAATCAGAAACCCTAATTCTATCCAGCTGGACTGGATTTCTTGCGGGTTGGGACCCGCACCCAATTAAGGTAGATCCGTTCGTGGGTTATTGGGCCTTTGTAGAAAAGACCCAGTACCCATCTCAGACCCATTTATAGGTGAAATTACCATTTTACCCCCAAGCTCTAAGATTCGTGCCCAATTTGGACGGTTCCGATTTAGCCCTATTTTTAGCCATATCAAAAGCTTTGTTCTTAGTGAGTCTAGTTTGAAAGCTAGAATTGTCATGTATGCAGCAAAATGGGTTCAATGAAATGTTGTACTTCGCAAACATTCAGCTATTTTTGTTGACAATGAATCTAATGATAAAATTGGGATGTGAGAGAGTTGTTACCTGTTCAGTAGCATGGAGATTATGCATATGAATTTTTTATCTCACTGGAATGTTTGCAGCATTCAGCAACTAGGTTCAATTTAGAAGCTGGACTATTTGCAGTCACTTGAAACAAGTTGTGCACATTTGCTATACATGATGACACTTCACTTGAATGTTTGCACATGTCCAATAAAACATTTGCAGCTGAAACAATCTGCTACTTGAATGCTTGCAAGTTGAACATGCTCAGTACAATATGATAATGCACAAAGAATGATAATAAAGCCAAAGTATGAATCTGAGATTGAACCAACAATGAATTTAAAATTGAACAAGAGCTGAAACAAGAAGGAAGCACATTCTAAACTGAACAAAAAAGAGACAAGCACCAGACACACGAGACACAAAAAAACATAGATTGAACATGTATATAAGTGAACAAAAATAGACAAACAAAACAGACAGTATATTAGATTGATCATCCAGACATGTGTGCCAGTACAAAATGAGCCATATTGTTTTCCAGTTAGGCTAATACATAACACAACGAAATTACATTATCTTTAATGCCACAACATAGTGATTTCCACTCAGTTAGATAAGTACAAAACAATATCTGAACTTAATTCCACTTTGCACAAACTCCTCCAGTTCTTGTCACCAAACATTGGTCATATTTAGAAATGCCATTCCATGCGATGCAAAAAATTTCAACCATATTTACATGCTTTCTTGTACCATCATTCTGTCATCATTCTGTATTTTGCTCCCTGAAAAAAAAAAGGTAATTGGATCTCAGTTTGAGTATGATTAATTAATAAGCATAAGATTGAAGTATAAGATTGAAGTTTGATTAATTAATAAGCATAAAATTGAAGTATGATTAATTAAACTAACCCAAACATAATTAAAATAGTCAAAAATATTATTAGGCTCAGAACACACTATTCACACTAGGGTTGCACTGTAGTGCCATGCTTGATTATTTATGCTTGATTATTTATCTAAAAGGCAGAGAAGAAAATAGATTGCATGGAAATTAATTAAAAACGTGATGGACAAAATGTTAATCATAGCTCAACTGAAAACTCCATAAAATCATACTGAACAGGGTTACATGAAGGGGTACATATTTCATTCTGATCAGTTTATCTTTTGTTATTAGCACAACAATTACACAAGCCATTTGTCCAGAAAAATATGAGCACACAATTCCCAAGTAAAAACACATTTTGATACAAGACTGCTCGGGTTAAACAGCTTGAGCTTCTTTTGAGTGCCTATAAAGGACATTTATAGTCACAACCCACCAACAAATCTTCAGAGAAAGTGAGAAACCCCTAATTTATCTTCGTCACAGTCCTAACTCGATGCCAATGTCTAATTAGATTTTTCTTTTTCTCTCCAAAACCCCAAAATCCCCTATCTAGTATACACTTCATAGCAACAAAGCCTACCTTCTCCAGTTCATACTAAACTACTAATACTCAAAAGTATGCTAGATTGTTCATACTTAACCCAGTTGATAAATCTCTGTCATTAGCTGATCTCTTCTCGAGAAATCATACCCAAACCAAGTCAAGACTTCTAATCAACTTTTAAACAACTCCATGTTTTCAACTAACTCTCCTTTCTCTATACACCTTCTTCTGGGTTTCCTTTAAACATACCCAAACCATCTCAATCAGTTTCCCTCTTGTTATCTATTACATACTTATAACAACAAACCCATACAAACAATAACACCTTCTCCTAGTCACACTAAATTTCTGAAATAAAAAGAGTAATTCTAACAATAAACATGAACGATTATAAAAGGAAACAAGATTATAAATTGAGATTACCTGAGAGGCGGAACTTGGAAGATTGGGGGCTAGGGTTTCGTCGTCCGATCGCTCGAAAAGGAGGTAGGGTTTGTTCGGAGCAAATCGAAACCCTAATGGCGAGAGAGAGGACGGGAGAGAGGTAAAATCGAAGGCCTATCGGCTTCATCAAAGAGAGAGAGATCGATCGAGATTCGAAGTAGGGTTTCGATCGACGAAGAAAGAGAGAGTGGGAGGGATTCTCAGAATATGGGGGTTTCTCGTCGAAGAGAGAGAGAGCGAGATCGATGTGCTATTCAAAGTAGGGTTTCGATCGAGGAGAGAGAGAGATCAATACAGAAAGAGAGAGCGGGAGGGAGAGGATGAGAGCTGAGAGCTTGTTGGGAAAGAAAGGGAGATGGAAATGTCATTTTTACCTTCAACAAAAAGAACTTAACATCGCGCTCATATCTGAGCCGTTTGATCGATCTCAACCCATATCGGACGGTTGAGTTCTCCCGTTCACGATAAAGAGCCCATCTCACCATCTCATAATAGACTAACTCTATATATATATAGGGTAAAAGGGATATGAGCAACTTGCTCATTTAGTAAATGAGCAATTGATTATGTGGCATGCATGTGATACATTGGACATCTAGCCCTTTTAATGATTTTGCAATCACATGTATGCCACATCATCAATTGCTCATTTACTAAATGAGCAAATTGCTCATACCTTTTTCCCCCATATATATATATATATATATATATATATATATATATATATATATATATATATATATATATATATATATATATATCATAAACTAGTTAACCACTAAATTGTTGTTGTTTTATTGAACTCCTTCTTGCTTTTTAGAGTTTGTTTATTAACATACACTAGTTCACAACTTGTTCTTTGTGTTATTTTGAACTCTCTATACTTGTTTGTATAATTTTTTTTCTATAACATACACTAGTTCAATTTTTTTTTTGTATTTTAAAAAAAAATTCTCACTTCTTATTTATAAATTATTTTTTCTAAACATATATACCCTACTTCTTAATTAGATGACATCAAACCGATAATGCGGTAGACATAGTAGCCAAGGGTCTACCTCATCTCATCGCATTCCTTCCATTTCACAAATAGATAGTGATGAAACATTTAGAAACATTCCTGATTTTCATGATTTTCTTCATACAGACATGGAATATGTAATAGTAGAAGATATAGAATCACAAGACATGGAACAAGCCCATTTTCAATCCCGTAAATCAAGAGGACCCACTTTTGAAGTACACAAATATTTCACCTTTGTCCCTTCTCAAAACGATGTAAGTGAAGGACTTAAAATTTGTAATAAGTGTAAACCGCCATATAAGTTTAAATTTGGTGCAGGAATGGGTACACTTAAGCGTCACTTAAATAAATACTGACGAATTATCACAAGACATGCTTACACAACAAAAGATAAATCCTAGAACCGGTCACGTACGATAGCCACAGCTACGATCGTGATACTGTTAGTAGGGAAATGACTATATTAGTAATTAAGGATGAATTACCTTTTTTCTATGCCGAAAGTAGGAATTTAGAAAGTTTTAACAAAACAGCATTAAACCCCCATTATAAACGAATTGTTATGAATGTGGTTAAGGGAGATTGTAAATTAGTCTATGAATAAGCTAATGATATGTCAGTTGCAACATTAATATCACTTAATTGTAGAGTTTCTTTGACATCGGATGGTTGAGTAGGAGTTAACGATGTACCAATGATGTGTGTCATATGTCATTTGATAGATTTTTATTGGTTAATCCAAAAGAGAATTAATTCTTTTGGATTTGTTAGATACCCACATAAGGGTGAAATAATTGCGACATACATCATATATGCATGTAATAAATTTGGTATCTATAATAAAGTTTTTGCTATTGGTTTTGATAACGTCTCTAATAATACTAAGGCTAATTTCAAATTTGAAAATTGCTTTAAATTGTATAGAACCGATATTTGTCATGTTAGATGTGTCTGTCATATTTTAAATCTTTGTGTATAAGATGCACTAAAATACGGACACAATAAGATTAGTGCAATGAGAGATTGTGTTAATTTTATTACTTTGAGTGGTACTACATATCAAGTTTTTCATTATTGGTGTCAACTTAGGGACATTGCATTTAAACATTTTCCCTAAAGATGTTAGACACCGTTGGAATTCGACATATAATCTCTTAAGTGTAGTTATTCATTATTGACAAGGTTTAATTTTTTATTTTTTTTTATTTTTGCAATGGGTATGGAAGATTGTAGAATATATACGATTTTTGGTTTTTTTGTTGATAGTTTGTTAAAATTTTTATAACATTTTAATGATGCAACTTTGCTATTTTTGAAAACATATTCATCTACTTCTACTGGTATTTTACTAACAATTGTTACTATGATGACTGTTAAGAATGTGTCTTGAATACTCATGGTTCAGATTAGAAGAAGGTAAGATGAAGCACGGAGGTCGAAGCGTCGAAGAGAGTTGAAGAAAATGGAGCAGCAATAGTGCAAGCATAGTTGCGGTGGACTGTCCTAAGTTGCGGTCGACCGCACCCCCAACCGCACACCCGACTGCAGTTGCAATGGGTTTGGCCGAGAGGAGGACGATCGACCGGTCTTGTTGGACGGTCGACCGACCGCAGCGCTGTGTTCGTTTTGGGCCTCAATTTGTTAGGTCGTTTCAGCCCAATTTTCAACTTCAAGTTAGATCGTACAGCTCCTATTCAGTTACTTCTTTTTCAGGTTATATCGGACGACTGAGAATCAAGATCAAACCTAGGTTTCTCTCTATTCTTTTATATGTATATTGCAAACTCTTCCAATATGAGAGAAGAGTACTTCATAGATTATTTTCTCCATTGCAAAGAAAGGCTCGAGAGATAGATAGTTCTTGGTGAGTGAGTTTAATTCATTATATTGAGTGAATCAGTGACTCCTTGTAATCTCTTCTAGTTGAATATCAGATCTCCTTATATTTTTTCCCGAATTAAGCAAAAGCTAACCGGGATAAGTCATCATTGTGTTTGTGTTAGATTGGTGGATCTACTTGCTTGCTCAATTAATTTGCCTCATCTACTTCAACTTCCTCATTGCGCTATTTAGTTTTGCTGCGACAACGGGCGGTGGTTGATGCTCCAATCCCAACAAATGGTATCAGAGCTTCAGGTTGTCGAGTCCCTTGGTTAAGATGACAGCCACAATATTTTGAAGATCAAGCAGTTCCATGGAAATATCAATTTCAATTTTTGGATGACTGACATGTATGATGTCCTTGTTCAAAAATGTTTGTACCTAGCCGTTAAGAAGAAAGAAAATCCAACTGACATGAAGGATGAAGGTTGGGAAGATATTCGTGAAAGAGCTATAATTTTGATTCGACTATCATTGGCGGACGAGGTCAAATGCAGATTTCTTGAAGAAACTGATGCGACGAGTTTGTGGGAAAAACTCATAGCTGGCTACTCTGGTTCGTCATTATTAGATCGAATGCATTAGAAGAGGAAGTTATTCCGTTTATCTATGAAGGAAGGTACTGATCTCCAAAACCACATTACAGAGTTCAATAAGGTATTATCTAAACTTAAGGCGATCAACGCGGATGTGTGTGAGGAAGATAAAGCTTTCAACCTGATATATTCACTGTCGGATTCGTACGAGTCTTTGATCACTACCATGGTACACAGTAGATCTGCCAATGAGAGTACTTTGGAAGATGGTGTAATCAAATTATTGAAGGAAAATCAACTTAGGAAGGAGACTCAGAAATCACCGTCTATTCCCACAAGTTGTCTAGCAGTGGATGGTCCTTCAGGGGGAAGACAAAGTGCTGTGCAAAAAGATTCGATCTGTTGCCGATATTGCAAAAGGCCATGGTATATCAAGAAAGACTGTTGAAAATTGCAGAATCAGGAGAGCACCAAGAATGAGAATTCAACCGCTAATGTGGTTATTGCCTTTGATTCAAGTGATTTCGTGTCTTCTTGTTTCAAATTCTTTAGAAGTGGATTCTAGTTGGTTTCTTGACTCAGGGAGTTCTTCTCATATTTGCTCCGAGAGGGAGTTGTTTTCTACTTATAAGTCTACTACGAGGCGTTGTGTGACAACGAGAACTGGGGAGATTTGAAGTAGTGGGTAAGGGGACAGTTGAGTTGAAGATGTCAGGTCTAAACATGTTCACTTTAAGGGATGTTTTGCATATTCCTCTGCAAAAACGGAATCTGATTTCTTTGAGAACTCTTGATGCATGGGGCTGCAGGTACACAGCTCGAAGTGGAATTCTGTCTATTTTTTAGAGTCGTCGTAAGGTGATTAGAGGTAAGAGAATGGTTGGGCCAAGCCAAAACAGTCTCTATAAGCTTTGGAGAATCTGAAATACTTGCACAAATATTGCTTCTTTTCCTGTTATTCCCGCAAGCTCAGATAGTTTGTCGCAACTAGATTCATCGAGACGAGACCACGACGTTTGAATATCGTCAAAAGGTGGAGAATGCCTAAGGGTAGGTGGAGTTCGTACGGAATTTGGCAACTCCATGAGTACATCTACGGAGGTGTACCCTTGAACGGGTATACTGGATTTGGTGAAATTGGGTTGAGATCAGTTCAACTAGAAGAATAAGCTATTGTTCTAAGTTTTTTTGCAAGCAGAATTCATTAAAGTATGGAGATGAATAACTCATCATGTGATAGCATTCATATGCAGTCCAAGGTGGATTTTGTTAGGAATGTGTCTTGAGTACTCGTGGTTCAAATTAGAAGAAGATAAAATGAAGCACAGAGGTCGAAGCGTCGAAGAGAGTAGAAGAACATGGAGCAGCAATAGTGCAGGCATAGTTGCGGTCGACTGTTCCAAGTTGCGGTCGACCGCACCCCCGACCGAACACCCGAGGGTTTGGCAGAGAGGAGGACGGTCAGACGGTCTTGTTGGACGGTCAACCGACCGTGGTGCTGTGTTCGTTTTGGGCCTCGATTTTTTAGGTCGTTTTAGCCTAATCTTCAACTCCAAGTTAGATCATACGACTCCTATTCAGTTACTTCTTTTCTAGGTTATATCAGACGACTGAGAATCAAGATCAAACCTAGGTTTCTCTCTATTCTTCTATATATATTGTAAACTCCTCCAATATGAGAGAGGAGTACTTCATAGATTATTTTCTCTATTGCAAAGAGAGGCTTGAGAGAGTGATAGTTATTGGTGAGTGAGTTTAATTCCTTGTATTGAGTGAATCAATAACTCCTTGTAATCTCTTCCAGTTGAATATCATATCTCCCTATATTTCTCCTCGGATTAAGCAAAAGCTAACCGGGATAAGTCATCGTTGTGTTTGTGTTAGAGTGGTGGATCTACTTGCTTGCTTAATTGATTTGCCTTATCTACTTCAACTTCCTCATTGCTCTATTTAGTTCCGCTGCAAAAATGGGTGTTGGTTGACGCCCCAATCCCAACAATGACCACTATTAAAGATTTGATTAGCTACCCTTATGTTGGAACAATGATATATGTCGCTTATCTAAAATTTATGAAATATTTTCATCATCTTCCTATGTTATATTTGTGTTGATATTGTAACGTAATAATGTTAGATGGCACAAAGAATTTAATTGGAATTTTTTATTCATATGATCTGCAAGAAGAAATACAAGATTATGATCATATTTTTTTTACTACACAATTTGAACATGTGTTTGAACAATTTGTATGATAGTTACGATGGACTTTATACATCAAATACTACACAATCACAAAAAGTTAGTTCATTTTTTTCTATATCGAAGGGAAATGATCTTGCTCGTTCAACAAGTGGTGTTTCCAATATTATTAAATTAAAAAAACAAAAAATAAATGCACCTAAATAGTTGAATTGGTATAATTAATGCATAACATCTCGTCAATGATATAGTTGATGTGTTAATTTTTTGGAAAAACAATGAAACTACTTTTTTTATTCTTTCTCGTATGGCTAAAGATTTGCTAACCCCCCCACCCCCCGGTGTCAACTGTTGCATCGGAAAGTATTTTTTCTCTTGGTGGCAGGATTATGAGCCTGAACAGGAATCACCTGCTTTCGAATAATTCGGAGATACTATTATGCGCGAAAGATTGGATGAAAGCGGAAGAAAGGATCCAAGATTTACTTTAAGCGGCACAAAACTGATCAAGCAGCGACGAATGAAAATTTAGTAGAAGTGCACTATGGATCAAGAATTGTAAATAATTAAAAATTTTAAGGTAATGAGATTCTATATTTAGGTTAAGTAGAAGTGCACGACAGTAGTCCAATGCCTCATCTTCAATCTAAATAAATGTCATCTCGAACTCTAAAGTCTAATATTCCTCTCAACTTGTAATTTAAAATTCAATCACTTTGTATGAAATATTACTTATCGATTTGATTATATTTGAAATTTTGTAATTCATTAAAGCAATTTAATATATGAATCTTTCCCTTTAATCTATTTGTTCTACAGTTGTTGTCTAGATTTTATCACCCAAAATTTATGCATTTGTTCTACACTAAATAATAAAAAAAATATTAAAAAAATGCGAACCCGCTTTGGCCCGACCCCCAAGCCAGGGGCCTAGGGTTGAGTCCAGGTGTAGTAACCCGTATTTTTTAAATACTATTTTTGAGATTAGAAAATGAATTAAAATGATTTTTGGTGATATAATAAATGTTCATTTAGAAATTTATCTTTTATACGTGCAAAACACGCGCGAATGTTGTCTTTGAAAGCTTAAAACCAAAAATTATTTTGGGAAAACTCATTATTTATTATTTGAGATTATTCGTGATTTTTTTGATAATTATTGGAATTATTTGCAAATATTTTAAAAAGAATGGCTTTTGTGCAAAATTACCAAATGGGGTGAAAACTCCATATTTTTCAGATTGTTAGGCTGGATATAATGCCTAGTCAATTCAGGTATAACGATTTTATCTTTTATTTCAACATATTCAAATTTTTTTTATAAGTTTTGATAGAAGAGGATCTTTTCGCAAAATTGCTATTTAAAGGGGTGAAAGTGCAAAACTGTTTTCCTGGATTTTCCTACAATGTCGACAGATGCTGGAGGGGATCTTTTTTTATTTTGAATTGATTAAATTGGTTTTAAATTAATTTTCTAATAAAGGGATCTATTTATGTAAAGGTAGATTGTAAAAGAAGTATTTTGCAAATATTTTCTAAAACCCTAGAAACTTAAATCCCGGACTATATAAGATTTCGTGCAGCCGCCTTTTGCTGTACAACACAGGAGATCTCTTATTTTCTTATTATTTTGGAGTTCTACGGAGAAAACTTTGGATTTCTTGCGAATGAGGGGCTTTCTTAATTTCTATTCTTCTTCGTTTGATCTCTTCAACAAGGTGAGTGACATGTTTTGTTTCATTTTCTTTTGTGTATGTTGTATGTGAGTAATATAAATTGTTTTGTTTGTTCTTTGAATGTTGTATGTAGTGTTTCATCTTCTAGAAAGCATGCTAGGGTTTGGGTATTAATATGTATATTGGATTGATGAAAAAAAATAAAAAAAATAAAAAAATTGGATCTTGTTAAACCCTAGTTATTTATGAGTAAAATTGTATGTGGGTAATTCGAGATTGATGAATGATCTATTGGAGATCATGGGTAGGCTATTTCTTTTGGATTAATGTTGGATTGATTGAATATGGTAGATTTCGTGTATAAATTTAATAAAGATGAGATTTTTATCACTTTGAGGATTGGTTGAATGAAACTTGATATGGTGATGGTATAAATTGATTATGTTTATGAGTTATAATGGTGAATCGGTTTGAGAAAATTTGGAGAAAGAATTTATGAATCAGGAGATCATGTTTTGAGAATCGAAATTTGGAATCGAGTTGAGTTTGAGGAAATATATCCAAATCGGGGATTTTTTTTGGATTTTGGTATTGATATGGTTTGGACCTGAATACGAAACCATTTCAATGAATAATTAATTTTTTAGAAACTCTATTTTGATTATATGCACAATTCATGTTTTAATTGAAAGAAATCAACAAATCGCTATTTTTATAAATTTAAGTAGTTTTGGTTTAGTTTTTATGGACTATTATATATCCTATAAGTTGTATCTGAACATATAAGTAATATGCTTTTTGTAGAAATCGTTTTCATAAAGTAAAACTCGTATCGGTTGAAATGTGCACAACCAAAAATCTGCAGTTTGCAGGTCGACAGTCGACCGATGAAATTTTACAGTCGACCGTCGCGACCTGGCTGCTGTGTCCTCTAGTTTTCTAGAAATTCCATTGTGGACAGTCGACTGATGACTTTTTACAGTCGACTGATATTACTTAGAATTATTTTAATTGAAGTTTTGGATTTTTCGCTTTGGACAGTCAACCGATGACATTTTATAGTCGACTTCTAATACTTAGAATTATTTTCTCAAAGTTATCTGATTTTTCTCTCTGGACAGTCGACCGACGCTTGTCTATAGTCGACTGATACTGACGTATCTTGATATATTTGAATGTTCTTTTAAATGATTTATTCTCTAAATGTTTTAATCTATAACTTACTATTCTACACCTTATCTTCTACTGAACAAATGTTTTCAAGTTGTTTTAACTGAGCAATTTATGTTGGAAGATTGGTTTGGGTGTTTGGGCGTGAGTCACTAGAGGGTGTGTGTGACCCTAGTATACCGGTAGTTGAGATATTTATGTTTTGTCCTATTGAGGCATTTTAGTTGATCAGTTGTTGAGTTAAGTCACGTGGGGTACACCAACTCTAGGAGATCCGTAAAGTAATTACATAAACTAAATGATAAGGATAGGCACTAGTGGTGATATGATGAATGAGAACATGGGTTATGGACCTCAGTATGGCTCGCAGTGTGAGATAATCCCCGGAATTATTCAGGTGTGAGTGAAATAGTCTCTGAAATTACCTGTGATGTGGGATTGATCTCCGGAATTATCGGGGTCGAGGCGACACTCATGTGGTATACGTGTGATGAGGTGCCATATCTTGCGGTGTGGGGTATTCTCGAAGATTCCCAGGTGTGAGTGAAATAATCTCCGGAATTATCTGTGGACAGAGATTGACCCTCCAGAATTATCGGGGCATGGGCTAATACTCACAATGTATCTATATCTCGTAGTAATCATTGAAGTAGGATTAGTTGCAATGCGGGGGATTAAACCCTATAAAGTAGAGACGTTAAGGACTTGCACCGGACCTATGTAGAGTGAGATGCATAGACCCCGACAAGTACGCATTAGAGAGTTAGCATATAACATTGATGTTTTCATGACTTGGTATTATGCATGTGTTTTCGGTTTTCTACACTTGACACTTAGTCTAGCTTCACTTGATGTTTTCGTGTTTCGTGGTTATTCCCTAATTCACTTACTCTTGTTTATTTCTTGTTGTTGATGAATCTATGCTTTATTTATGTTGCTTGTTTTATGTTACTCACACCATTATGGCTGACCCCTTTAGTTTTGGGGGTTAGAGTTATTTCTAGCCTCATATTTTACAGGTTATTACCTATAGCTTGGGATTTGGATGCTTGAGTTAAAGTGATGTAATGGATTGTGGGATTTTGTAAAAGAAAGTGTTGTAAAGAAAGAGAGTTTGTAATTCAAGGTGTATGTATTCCGCTGTGCTATGTAAATATTATTGTAATGAAATTTTGAGACAAATTTTACTGGTATTTTGAGCTGTGTTTAATATTACTTTTGAAGTTGATGCTGGGAATTGTGCCACGTATTTCTAAGATATCATATTGGAAATTCGGGGCACTACACCAGGCCTCCCCAACCCGACCCGGCCCAACTAAGACGGTGGCCTAGTCCGCCTAAGCCAAGGACCGGGTTTGGCCGGTGGTTTAGGCCCAACCTAGCCCGATATGCCAGGATGCCACCCCTATATAAACCTTTGTTTTTTTAGGGAAAATGTGGAATATAGCCACCATGTTTTATTAATCAGATGTTAACAAAACAATCCAGATAACTGGACTAAATACAAAATACAAAGCATATAAATTAGTACAGAAAAAGCACATAGAACCTCTAACTAACATAGGAGGGTGGGAACATAAGCAAAATCAACGACACAATACATTAAAAGGGGTAAAACCGAAACCTAAGAGAACACTCCAACATGCACTTAGAGGGAGGGAACTTCAATCATTGTGCACATACTAATGCTGAACCCCTTCTCCACCACCACCTCGTTGTGCTCCTTAACCTTGAAGATCTTGGCCATCCTTCTACTCTGACCCGACACTGCTGCAGTAGCTCAAAAGATGAGAATAATTACTTAGGAATACTATTACTAGTCCCACAAAAGTAAACGTAATTCTCAGCGAACCAAAAAGTGACTCATTCTAGGTTTGTCTTACTAAGAAGGCCTAGTTTCCTTCTTGTCAACTCCCAACCTCTAAACTTGTTAAGGAGAATCTCATTTCGGTCAATATCGTTAACTGCCAGACCAAAAGGATTAGCCAGCTTGAAAATTTCTTTGCCAGTCATAAAATTGAAAATGGAAGCTAACATAACACTTGAACCTTCACTATCGATCTTAGCCACCTTGGTTGTAGCTGCATCTCCATGTACTTATCTAGAGACTCGTCATGATTCCTCTCAGTTATCTGATCCACATGAGAACTTATGTTCCTCCATGGTGACTCTGGGATAGTCTTTGAAGAGCATGTAATCGGCTCGTGGATGGAAATTAACCATGTCAGTCGATTTACCAGTCTGAAGTGTATCATGTACCACTTCCTTTATCTCAGAGTCGATTTCCCAATATGATTCATCATCCTCATCACTAGACGACCCACTTGGAATGCCGGACCCCGTATGGGGCCTATTACTTAAAAGAGAACCAGGCCCAAACATTGCAAAATCAGTCTCCTCGTTCTTCACTTATGGGGCACGTGAAGTTGACACGTGTCAAAAGAAGAGAAAGGGGCATTGTAATCGATGGAACATTTGGGGGCATTGAAAATGGAGGAGCATTTGGGGGGTTTGAGGAGTTTACTTGTCTTCTTCCTCTTATCATCATCTATTCCTGACTTCTTCCTCCAATCGTCCCCACTTTCTGTCTTCATCCCTAAATCGCACATCTTTTGATCGTCCTTCAAAGCAGTTTCCTTTGTCAGAATAGAGCACTCTGGTAGCGATGGAGTGATTGATTTGTAAGTTTGTGGATTCGTCTCGAATCTTGTCTTCTTCCCGGATTCGAATCCTCTCAAACCTTGAGCATACCCTAAAGGTGCTACCTTTATAGAAATTTGCACCCTGTCTGTTGGAACCTTTAGCTCCGGTTGTAGTTGTTCTTGGGGTTGGCTCAACTTTTGATCAACCTTCTCCTTGCGACAAATTTTTTTTTTGTAAGGTGGGCATGTTCCAGTTGTACGTATTTATTACGTAAATTTTTGTATTTCAATTTTCAGATCAGTTTTATTTTTCTCTTTGGACTCTTTATCTAATGACATAATATTTTTCTGATCAATTCTATAATTTTGTAATTTTTCTACCGGAGTTTAAATACAGAATTTAAACCCTGATTAATCCTAATCCTAATCCTAACCCACTCACGCTAATCACTCACTCAAAGCCAAACCACCCTGCCTAATTATACGCATAACTTTCTCATTTTTCTCCTACACCTTATTTTCTTCCTCCCTATGCTTCTTTTTCTCCCTCCCTATAATCTATAATCCCCACTTCTGCATATGTCAATCTCTCCCTCCCATTTTTCTCCTACAGCCTAACTCCTACTCTTGACTTCTCCTCCTTATTCTTATTTTCTAACCTAACTCCCTCATTTTTCTTCTAACAGCCTAACTCTTCTCATTTTTTTCACACTCCGACACCTAACACTGCACTACCTATATAATATACACATGCATACACACTTGCATGCACATGCATACATGCTGTGTTTCTCCCGTTCTTTTATATATATATACACACACACATGACATCTCACCCCTCATCTCTACGTCTCATTCTTCACTTCTCCTTCTCTTCCTCTGCCTTCTTCACACCCGAGAGCCCAAGCCAACACCCGAGCTCAACTTTATCCTCTACCTTCGAGCCAACGACTGCGCTTCTACGGTCCCGTGAACCCCGAAAAACAACTCGAACTCACTCCGTCTCCGCACGCCGCGCCACCTCGTTGTTGTTGTCGCTCACCGTTGTTACCATTGCTCGCTTGCTGCCGTCTTGCCACCATTCTTACCACCGCTATGCCGCCGTCCGTTGCTGACGTCGCTTTTTCTTTCCGTGGTTAACACCACCACCGTAATCGTCACGTTATAAGGCAAGTACCTTGTACACTCTTTTTGTTCTCGTACAAGTATTTTCCTTGGGCTCGTGGCAAGTAGTCTAGTTATTATCATGTTTTATTGTCAAATTCCGTTCTAGTCACTTGTTCCATGCTATATCAACTCAAGAGTGAACCGTTAACACATTTCGAATCGTGTTATCAAATATCGAATATTCAACCTTACTATCTCTAAATTTCTGGACCTTACACTAAGAATTCGACCATGTTCTCGATACTGGATTGAAGATTTTCTACGTGAAAATCGTAGCCCATCGAGTCCCAAATTCAGAACATCTTACGGTTTCTCAATCGAATGTATAGATTGTGAGATATCGCGATTTTAGTACTGTCATATCGTGAATTTCTGAACCTGCACGGAATCACTAACTGGTCTCTTGTACCGAGAATTTGACCGTGTTTTCGATACTGGATCGAAAAACTTTCTACATGAAAATCGTAGCCCTTCGAGTCTAAATATCCGAAACATCCTACAGTTTCTCAATCCGATGTATAGATTGTGAGATATTGCAATTTTAGTATTATGACTCTGAATTTTCAGAATGCGCGCGAAATATCGAAACCAGCGAAGAATGAATTTGTACGCATAGTTACTGTCTCCAGAATGTATCGTGTGAATATGCGTTGGAACCGGAAAAGAGTCTACTTTCTAGAATATCTGATGGAATCGGATTTGATTTTCTGTAACAACGGAAAAGTGAATTTGAATGCATATATGTGATGTTGTCTAAAGTGTATCATAGCATATCTCTTGATGGTAAACCCCCTGAGGTTGTGTATTGATGGTTAGGAAGTGATGATTTGCTAGAATAGTATGTCATGCATGTTTTCTTTTTCATGCCAGCTCACTTTAATAATCCTCATTTGTTTTGAACCATATTCTTTTATTATTATTATTATTGTTATAAATGTGCATACCTACTTTGTTTCAAAATTTTGTTCTACCTTTATTTTCTAAATCCATATTACTCTCATCTTTTATCTGTTTCATGAATATAATGATTAGTGTATTTTGATCGATGCATGTACCTGTTTTACATCTCATACCCATGATTATTGTCCTTGATATTTTTCTAGATTCTTAATTAATTGCCTTGATTACATCGTTCCACTAGTCGTACCAACTGCATGTTCATAATTAATTATAAAAGAATAATAAGCCGGGGTTATAAGGGTACGACTTAATAGTAGACAATATAGGGGAGTATACTTGGAAGGGGGCTCGTGTTTCCCGAAAAATTGATTCTTGATTACACAATTCCTGATTACATAATTCTCGATTACATGATTCATGATTACATGCCTTGATACTATCACTGGAAGACCCGAGTACATAATCCTATAGAATTCACTACTTAAGTCTAAACGTCACATGATTGATATGCACTGAACTTGTGGTATGGGACACTGAATTGCGTGCATTAGATAAGTTAATAAAACAGATAAACTTGAGATTTTCACTAAGCATGATTCTTGATTACATAACTCTTGATTCTTGATTACATGACTCTTGATTATATGACTCTCGATCCTTGATTACATGATTAGCGATTAACTGAGCCTATGTTATGAATTGCTTATACCTTGAAGTCTTGAATACACTAGTCATAGTTATTACTTACATGATCATATTGTCCCAGTTCTTTGCTTCCTTCCATACTGTATTTACACTGCTACTTCTTGTTTCTTCCAGGTTATATCTTGTTATATTACCCTTTTTTCTGCTTGTTGTTACTTGCTGTCCGAAACTTGCTCTAACAGATACTGTTACTGCTAATTTCGGTGTGGGGGTAAACAGATGAGATTTGTGAGTTCGGGGAAAACCTAAACAGCTGATCCAAGCCTTCTGATTCCTGCCACAACCTGCAAGGAAGTGCGATACACCGAGGTTGATTCCGGCGATGCACCATCCGACGCTCTTGTCAGTAATCAGTGGAGATTAAGAAAGAGCTTAAGGTGGAAAAAGAGTGATTACCTGGTCACAGTGGTAGGGGGAGGTATTTATAGTCGTCATGGGAGTGATTAAGGGCCTGATTCCCTGTGTAACTGTCAGGAGTAAAATCCTCACAGTCTGTTTAGGAAACTAATTCCTGATTCCCGGTGAGAGCAAATCAGCCCCGTTGACTTGGTCAAATCAGTGACCCTAATTTGCCTCTTGTTGGTCTGGGTTCGCCTCGGGTCGGGACCTGTACCCAATTGGAGTGGATCCGTTTGTGGGTTATTGGATCTGTGAGAAGGAGATCCAGTACCCGTTTTGGACCCATTTGTATGTGAAATTACCGTTTTACCCCCGAGCTTCAAGATTCGCGCCCAGTCTGGACGGTTCCGATTTAACCCCATTTTTAGCCATATCACGAGCCCTCCACTCCTAAAGACTGAGTGTGATCAGCCTTTGAGGAGTAGTTTAACTGTTTTAGTGACCTGTGGAGTTGTATCGGAGTCCGAATGGAGAGTTTTGAACCTCGAAGGGGGTAGTGAGGTGATTTTTGAAGAAATGAGCTGTTCTGAAGCCTTGTTGAATATTCGAAGGTTTTTATCTATTTTTTCGGATTATTTATTTAATTTTGCGACGTGTTAACCAGTTGTTCGAGGGCTTTAACCGTATATTCTAAGCAATAATTGTTCATTCAGGGGCTTAAAAAAATTCCCCCGAATTTATAATTATTTCCTAGAATTTTTTGTTAATTTTCCCGAATTTTTGGCAATTTTTCGCAATTTTTAAATAAATAAAACAATTTAAATAAATAAAAATTGGTTTTTTAATACCGATTATTGGCGTGGCGCAATCTGGACCTTTGATCTGCGTCGAGCGCGATTTTCTGGGAGATCTGGCGGTCGTTATCGCTCGGCAGCCTTTTTCTCCGTTTGCGAGCTCGGAATGGCACTTGCTCGGCCGCCGACCGGAGGCAAGGGGGTTCGGCGATCCGAGTAACGTGGCGCAACCTGAGCTGTCGGATGATGGCGCATATCCCAAGAAAATGCTATCTTGTCTTTTAGCGTGCGTGGCGCGATCTGGACCGTTCATCATCAGAAGCACGAATTTCTGAGAGATCCAATGGTCGTAGTTGCTCAGTGGCTTTTTTCTCCGTTTGCAGGCTCGAAAAGGCACTTGCTCGGCAGTCGACCGAAGGCATGGGGCTTCGGTAGGTTTCTTCTCCGTTTACAGGATCGGAAAGGCACTTGCTCGGTAGCCGACCGAAGGCATGGGGCTTCGGTAGGTTTCTTCTCCTTTTACAGGATCGGAAAGGCACTTGCTCGGCAGCCGACCGAAGGCATGGGGCTTCGGTAGGTTTCTTCTCCTTTTACAGGATCGGAAAGGCACTTGCTCGGCAGCCGACCGAAGGCATGGGTGTTTCGGCAGTCCGAGCGACGTGGCGCAATCTGAACCGTTGGATGACGACACGCATCTCGATACGGGTACACTTCTTAAGAAAACACTATCTTGTCGTTTAGTGTCCTCGGCAAGATCTGGGCCGTCTGATCGAGATCTTACACGAAAGTTGAGGAGAAAGTGAGTTTTCTCCGTTTGTAGGATCGGAAAGGCACTTGCTCGGCAGCCGACCGAAGGCATGGGGGTTCGGTAGTCCGAGCGTAGCCGCGCGTTCCGATCCGTAGAGGGGGGAACGGATCTCGATACGGTTCAACTTTCAAGGGTATTAATGGCGTCCCAGGATTCGTGCGGCGTTCCATCTTCCCGGGGTCATTAAGACATGGCGCCCTCCAATTAATGCGTGGCGTTTCAACTTCCGAGGGTCATAATGGCGAGTTTTTGGAGGGTGATTATAAATACTTCACTCCCTTCGCAGTTTCAGTCACAAAAAAGTTGAGTTTCAGCCCTCGGAGGCCGCCTTGGGTGGTTGCTCTTCGGCTATGGTCTTCTCCTGGTTGTGGCGACCCCGATGCGGATGTCATGGCCGGAGGAGATCATAGCAGAAGTAGTGACGACCGGAGTCAAGGCGGATGCCTGCCTTGTGAAATTTTAACCTCGAGAAGTCCGGAGAGGTGGTCACTCTTTTGCCTTGTTCTTCTCCCGATCCTGACGGCCCCGATGCGGGTGTCAGGGTCGAGGGAGAACATGGTAGGAGTGGTGATGACCGTGGTCCGAACCCGAGGGGCGAATTACTTCAGAAGGACGGGTGGTCGTTCTTCCGCCAAAATCTTCTCCTGACTCTGACGGCCCGGGTGGAGGTGTCAGGGTCACGGGAGACGTTGGCAGAAGGGTTGACTGCCGAAGTCCAGATCCGAGGGGCGGTGTGTCTCGGTAGGACGGGTGGTCGTTCTTCCACCATGATCTTCTCCCGACTCTGACTGCCCCGATGTGGGTTCAGGGTCGGGGGAGATCATGGTAGAAGAGGTGATGACCCAAGTCCGGATCTGAGGTACGAGTTTGCATCGGAAGGACGGGTGGTCGTTCTTCCACTGTGATCTTCTCCCGATTTTGACTGCCCCGATGTGGGTGTCAGGGTCGGGGAAGATCATGGTAGAAGAGGTGATGACCCTAGTCCGGATCCGAGGGACTGCAGCTTCGGAATGATGGGTCTCTTCCGACTTCTGTCTTCCTTACGGGCTGGTGGCTTTGATGGTTGTCAGCCCGGAGGAGTTAGAGATGGGAGGCGTGCCGATCTGCTTTTGACCGGGCCCCGTGGGTCGGCGGTTTCTCTCTAATCCCTGAACAATTCGTAGCTTCGGCTCCGAGGCCGGAGGCTTTGTTTTGCTCACGGGTGAGAGGAATGCCGACCGAGACCTGGGGCCTGGGGGGCTCGCCGAGGGCGGTGCCTTAAAACTTTGAATCTAAATTTTATCTGGCCTCTTCAGACAGAGTGGGGTGTCTGAGGGCACGGTCGTCCGAGCGACATTCTGGGCCGTCGGATAGGCGCTAGCTCGGTTGGTCGACCGGGATCCGAGAGCACGGTTGTCCGAGCGATGTGGCGCAATCTGAGTCGTTAGATGGTGTGGCGAATCTCGAGACGGGCTCAGTTACCAAGAAAATGCTATCTTGTCGTTTAGCATCGTTGGCAAGATCTGGGCCGTCTGATCGAGATCCTACACGAAAGTTGAGGAGAGAGTGAGTTTTCTCCGTTTGCAGGCTCGGAATGGTGCTTGCTCGGTTGGCCGACCGGGGCCTTTACTGCTGAGTTCGGATTGCATGTGATTTGGATTTAGTTCCTGTTGTGCCGAGCGACTTGACTTGGTGAAAAGACAAAGTCCTGTTGTGCCGAGCGACGTTTCGAGAGTGGCCTAAAAGTCGCGCCCTTACGATTGGAAGTCCAAGGGACGTTCCCTTTTTACTATAAATCTTCACCCCCCCTCAATTCAAGTCTCATTATTCACTTTTACTCTCTCTCTCTCTCTCTCCAGTTTTTACTTTCACCTTCGAAGTTTTTAGCTCCTTGGTGGCGCTGCTAGCTGTCGCGGCAAGGCGTTCTTTGTCTCCGGTGAGCTTTTCCGACCGTAGCTGTCTCAAGGTCAGTCTATTTCCTTTCTCTTTAGAAAATGGTTAAGATTACATCCTCGGATGAGACCCCCGCCTCGGAGCAAGCCGTAGGCCGAGCGGGTGAAGGAAAGGAGGTGGTGGAGAAGACCGATCAGAGCGTCGTTCGGCCGGACAGAGAGGGCGAAGTAGCCGAGCCACCTCAGGAGGTCGCGGCGGCGTCTCAGAAGGGTAAAGGAGTGGTCACGATCATCGAGACGCCGAAGACGGCGGGGGCGTTCGGTCGGCAGCCTATTGCTCTGTCGAGCGTGAGAGGCGTTCGGGACTACGCCGAGAAAATCTTAGAGAAGGTGACCCAAGGCACGGCCAAGTCGGTGGAGGAGAATGAACCGAGAGAGTTGTCCGAGGTGGACCATACCATCTCGTCTCTTACGGAGGCCGATCTACATCTGATCCGAAAGGGATTCCAGATTCCCGCCGACTACTGGCTACTCCTCCCCGGACCGGGCTTTCGAGCCAACACCAAGTCTTTGACAAACGTGTGTGTCTTTCCTGTCGACTCCCTCTCCGCCGGGCTCCGCTTTCCCCTTCATCCGTTCATAGCCGACGTCTTGAATTGGTACGGTTTGAGCCCCGCCCAGCTGATGCCGAACACCTGGAGGCACGTCATGGTGTTTGTTCTTCGGTGCCAAGAGGTCGGCGCCGTACCGAGCATGTTTCTGTTTCGGAGCCTCTACCGCCCCTGCCAGCCAAACCGAAACGAACAGAGGTTCTATCTTTCGCCACGGACGGGCGTGAAGTTGATCGAGAACCCGGACTCGATCAAACATTGGAAGGAGAAGTATTTCATCATCCGAGCTCCCGCGCCGTGGGCGATACCGATAGTTTGGGCGAAGGATGGCCTGCCCAAGCGAGCCAAGAAGGAGCCAGTGCTGAGTGACGAAGAAGCAGAGGTCCTCAAGAAGCTCCTCGCTCTGCCAGCGCTAAGCTGGAAAGATATTACCGAGGAGGCTCTGTTCCGAGGGGGTCTCAGTCCGATCGACCCCAGTACACTTCTGGTATTTATACTCTTTGCTTAAAGTTCATGAAAATTTTTCTAAGTTTTTTCATTCGGCTTGTGCAGAGACGATGAAGATGGACTACAAGGCTTTGATGGCGAAGGCCAGGGCGGCGGAGCAGGAGACGAGGAAGAAGAGGCCTTCGGCGGGGCCTCAGGGCGGCCGAGCCCCGAAGATACCTTCGGTCGAGAAGACGAGCAACCTACAGAAGGCCGTTGTCCTGGGGGCTGGCCCCGAGCGGGAGAAGTCCGCGGCTACCGATCCTCCAGTTTCTGGTGTGCCGGCACCATCGGTGGAGGGGGATGCAGCTGGCTCGTCGAGCAGTGCATTCGGCGTGAAGGAGGTGCTGTCCCTCCAAGTTCCGCCCCTCATTGCCGATGCGGAGAAGATCTTGACCGAGAGGCACAAGCAGATCTTCGTCCCTGACTGGCAGGTGATGAATGTCGACGGCTTCTTGGGCGACGGCAACATCTGCATGGAAGCGGTGAGGCACCTGCCGACCCCAAAGGATCGAGCAGCCCTAAAGGTCGGGCTGGCAGGAGACGCCACGATGCAGATCGGTCGGAACACAATGTCGGTAAGTGGACCGAACTCTTTCTCATTGAAAATTTTTTCTGAGATTTCTCTAAGTTCATGCGTTCGGACTTTAACGGTTTGTTCTCTTTTCAGACCCTCTGCCACTTCAACTACTTGCTCGAGCAGTTTGCGAGCAAGGAGCATGAGCATGAGCGGGAGAGAACGGAGCGCGTCAAAGCCACGAAGCTGCTTGATGCTGAGCAACTCCTCTCGGCAAAAAGGGCTGCCGAAGTGGCGGGGTTGGAGAAGCAGCTGGCCGACGCCATTCAGCTGTCGAAGGACACGGCAGCCAAGCTCGAGGCCTCGGAGAAGGAGAATGCCGAGCTGAAAGAGGAACTGGCCAATGCTCGATCGGAGGCAGAGAGGGCTCGGAAGATGGCCGAGAAGATCATGGCCAAGCACCGGTCTAAGGTGGCAAAGGCGAAGAAGGCCATCCAGGAGGAGGTCGAGCACCACATGTTCAAGAACATGGAAGACGCCTACGGCCGAGCTCTTCTGCATATCGCTGCTCGGAACCCAGGGTTCGACACGTCCTCCTACTGTTTCTACGACCCTGTAGAGGGGGAGGAGGAGGTCCCCCAGGCGATGCTCGGCCCCGCGGGGCAGAACGAAGGTGTCGAAGGCCCGGGCGAGACAGAGGCCGAAGCCGAGGATGAGGAGGAGGACGACTCCGAGGAGGAAAGCGAGAGCGGGGACGAGGATGAGGATGAAGATGAGGTCGAAATCATGGACAAGGCCGAGGGGTCGACAGACCCGAGCAGAAAAAAGGTCGACCCCTGACTTGGTTGCGTCTTTCAGTTTTTTGTTCTTTCTCTCCTCTTTTTTTTGTAAGCTGAACTGCGGACTGGCCACCGCTCTTGTAGTACTTTTTGAATTTTGAATGAAAATATCTTTTGTTTGGCCAAAATTTGTCTAAGTGTTTGCCCTCGGATTTTGTGTATGATTAGTCGTAAATATTTCCAAGTGTTGGCCCATCGAATTTATCTCTGCTTTTCAGGTGAAGTTCGGTCCGATCACGGAGGTTTCATACCTTCGTAAGGAGCTGACCAAGACAAAGCGAGAGCTATCACTAAGCCGAGAGAAGCGCTTTTATATGCTTTTGAAACTGGAGGAGATAAAGGCGGCCGCAAAGGGGGCAATGTCGCGAGCTGAGGCAGCTACGAAAATGAGCCCAAGCCCCTTTTCCCGAGGGCGAGGTCGAGCGGCTTAGTAGGGAGCTTGCTATCGCCGAGCGGAAGAACGATGAGCTCTCGGCCAAGATCCGACACTTGGAGGTAGCGGGGCAAGGTCGTTCGGCGAAAGAAGGGAAGCTTGCTTCCGAGCTGGAGAAGGCATCGTCCGAGCGCAAGAAGCTGTTGGCCGAGGTCGACAAGCTTAGGAGGATCACGATAGATAGGGGGATTGAGGTCACCCACTACCGACGGCTTGCGACCGATAGTGCCAACGCCTCGGGCTCGTCGAGGCTTCCTCGTTTGAAGAAGTTGGCGAAAGACGACGCTTTGAGAGATAGAATCATTGAACTGGAGGAAGAGGTCGCGTCGCTCAAGCCTCTGCCTGAGAGGGCCAACGTCCGCAGTACATCGTGTACTCGCGAAGAGAGCGAGAGAGGGATTACCTTCTACGAACTTGCGACACGTTTGCCTGTGGCTAGGCGGAGCCCTGCTGAAGCTCAGAGTAGCGTGGCCGTCTCGTCGAGCGGTGCCTCGGTCGGCGCCACAGTTAGGGTCAGCAGCGAAGGGGGGTCACGCTTCGTTGGTTTGGGATCGAGTTCGGAGGGCAGGCCTCGTCGTCCTCGCGTTTCCTTGAACCGAAGCGTTCCCCTTCCGAAGAGGCCCTGATCATGCCGTTTTATGTTTCTTCTGGCTGTTGTAAAACTCTATTGTAGGGTCGGTTTTGTTGTATGTAGAGCTATTATATCTGAATACGAATCTGAGAGTTTGGTTGGAAAAATTTTCAAGTGTTGGACTTCGGATGTGTATTGAAATTTTGCTATTCGTTTTCCCTTCTTTTCAGCTCGTGGTGGTAGCCCAACACACGGATTCCAATGGCTCGGACGATGATGCTGAAACCGAGGTAACCTCAGGGGCGACGAAGTCGCGCTCGGCGAAATGCCGAGAGCGGCTTTATGGCGCCGAGCTGGAGTTACGCCGAGCTGAGAGCGAGCGGTCCCACCTTCAGTCCGTCCTCGGCCAACGAGACGCCGAGATCCAACGTCTGGAGAGTAGGATCGTCGAGGTGACCCCCGTAGGAGAGGACGAAGATTCGCAGACTGCTTTTAGCAACGCTCTTCGGGTCCAGTGTATTCGGCACAACCAGTCGAAAATATTAGCCGAGCGGGATGATTTGCTCTCTGAGATCCATCACTTGCAGACCGTGGAGGCGAAGCTTCGGAAGGAGGCAGAGGAGCTATCAGCCGAAGTGGATGGACTGGCGACCGAGTGGGACAGTGATAATTTTTTTGTTTAAAAACCAAGTGTAGTGGGTCGGCGCTGTATTTTTGTTTTCTAATGCCTTGTAACCATGGAAGGATTGCTTTGTATTGTGTCTCGATCATTAATAAAATTTCTTTTGTTGTTCTGCGTATTTGTCTCGCTTGTAAGTGTGTTGGTCGTGCCGAGGTTTACGAGCCGAGCACATAATGCTGTCGGCAAGAATCCTCGAGGCGAACCAGTTCCTATGGGAACGCTATCTTGTCGTTAGCGGTGCTGAAAAGATCTGGGCCGTTGGATTTAGGCATGAATCACGAGACGGCTCTGTTCCCAAGAAAACGCTATCTTCTCGTCTAGCGTTGCTGGCAAGATTTGGGCCGTCTGATCGAGATCCTACGTAAAAGTTGAGGAGAAAGTGAGTTTTCTTCGTTTGCAGGCTCGGAATGGCACTTGCTCGGCACCCGACCGGAGGCAGCGTGGTCTGACCTTTCTTCTCGGGGCTTCCGTCTTCGCAACAAGATGGCTCGGGTTGTGGTGCCGAACAGTGCTTCGGTCTCCCTCTTCTTGCGAAGTCGAGGGGTGAGCCGAGCTCTTTTCCATGGTGAGGCTCGTCGGTCATAGCGAATGTTCGACAGTTGTGGGAGCAATTCCAAATGGCGATCTACCCCTGGCTCGTCCGGGGGCGAGCCGAGGAGGTAAAGTCGAGCCGAGTGTTGGACTCCGAACCATCGGTGTTGTCTCAACGGTTGTGGGAGCAGTTCCGAATGGCGATCTACCCCTGGCTCGTCCGGGGGCGAGCCGAGGAGGTAAAGTCGAGCCGAGTGTTGGACTCCGAACCATCGGTGTTGTCTCAACGGTTGTGGGAGCAGTTCCGAACGACGATCTACCCCTGGCTCGTCCGGGGGCGAGCCGAGGAGGTAAAGTCGAGCCGAGTGTTGGACTCCGAACCATCGGTGTTGTCTCAACGGTTGCGGGAGCAGTTCCGAACGGCGATCTACCCCTGGCTCGTCCGGGGGCAAGCCGAGGAGGTAAAGTCGAGCCGGACATTGGACTCCGAACCATTGGTTGAAATCAAATTAAAAAATAAAAGATAAAGGCGGAGAGACGCAGACAAATTTGTAAGCATGAAAAGAGCATTCTTCATTGATAATCGACGGCGAACCGTTTTTACATAGTACAACTTATGGAATAGATTATAACTTGGAGGAGAGGAATGGTTCGACACCTCGTGATACTCAGAGAGGCGCCGGGGCGCTTTCTTGGTATTTTAGAAGGTGGTCGGCATTCCAGGTCCTCGGAATCTCTCTGCCCTCTAGATCTTCCAGACGATATGCTCCGGGCCGAACAACCCTTGTGATCTTGTAAGGTCCTTCCCAGTTCGGAGCCAGCTTTCTCTTCTGATTAGGGAAGGATATGGCCAATTTTCTCAAGACTAAGTCCCCTTGCTTAAGGTTAGTGGGTCGGACCTTCTTGTTGTATGCCAACTCGACCCTTCTTCGGTAGTTCTGTTGCCGAATTGACGCTCTCTCCCTCAGCTCGTCCACCAGATCTAAGTTTGCCCTGAGGTCTCTGGCGTTCCGTTCTTCATTATAAGATGCGAGGCGGGGGGAAGGTATTCCGACCTCGAGGGGTATCACTGCCTCGGACCCGTAAGTGAGGTTGAAAGGGGACTCTCCCGTGGGCGTCCGCTTGTTCGTGCGGTAGTTCCACAGCACATTGGGGAGCTGGTTGACCCATAGGCCTTTGGAACATTTGTCCAACCTCTTCTTGATATCTGTGAGGATCTGCCGATTGGCGTTTTCTGCTTGGCCGTTCGACTGAGGGTGGGAGACGGAAGAGAAGCGCTGTTGGATAGCAAGGTCCTCGCACAGAGCTCGGAACGCGGCCCCAGTAAACTGAGTCCCGTTGTCAGTTACTATGACGCGGGGGATGCCGAACCGACAGATGACGCTCTTCCAGAAGAATTAAACCACTTTATTCTCGGTGATGGTGGCGAGGGGCTCGGCCTCAATCCACTTCGAGAAGTAATCGATGGCTACAACCAAGAACTTGAATTGACCGGGAGCTGGGGGGAACGGCCCTAGTAAATCCATTCCCCACATTGCAAAGGGGACTGGACTTGATAGGGAGGCAAGGTTGGCTTGAGGGAGGCGACGAACATTGGAATGCCTCTGACAGGAGCCGCACTGCCGAACGTGCTGCTCGGCATCTTGGAGGAGAGTTGGCCAGAATTACCCATAATTCAAGGCTTTCCGAGCCAAGGACCTAAATCCTGAATGTGCTCCGGCGATGCCCTCGTGGAGCTCTTGCAAAGCGTAATCTGCCTGTTCTGGGGAGAGGCATCTTAGGTACGGTCGGCCATCAACCTGCGAGAAGGAACGCTTGTACAAGATTCCCTCGATCAAGACATACCACTCGGCCCTGGTTCTGACTCGGCGTGCTTCTTTGGGGTCTTCGGGGAGGAGTCCGTCCCTTAAGAACTCCACCAACGGCTTCATCCAATTATCTTGCAGCAGGACTGGCAACGACTCCACTGAGCTGGATGTTTCGTCTTCTATGCTCAGCCTTGAGAGGACCTCGATCAAAACGGTCTGCTCGAGACCTTGGAGGGAGGATGAGGCCAACTTGGAGAGGGCATCGGCCTGGGGATTCTCCTCACGAGGGACTCGTTGGATGAGTGCCTCTTCGAAGCGGCTCATGAGGGCTCTGACCTTGGCGAGGTACTTCGCCATCCGCTCGTCTCGTGCCTCGTATTCGCCCAAGACTTGGTTCACAACTAGCTGAGAGTCACTATGGACTCGGAGGCGCTATGCTCCGACACTTCGGGCAAGTCCGAGGCCCGCGATTAATGCCTCATACTCCGCCTCGTTGTTTGAGGCTTTGAAGTTCATGCGGAGGGCAAACTGGAGGACGAAGTCGTCAGGGCTGTTCAGGATGATACCGGCGCCGCTCCCTTCACTGCAGGACGATCCGTCCACGAAGACTGTCCAAATGGGGGGACCGTTCGGGATGTGGCTGACCTCGGGAATAGTAGACTCGACGATGAAGTCGGCGAGGGCCTGAGCCTTGATAGCAGTCCGAGGCTGGTAGGAGATGTCGTGCTGGCTTAGCTCTACGGACCACTTCATAAGCCGACCCGAGGTTTCGAGCTTGTGGAGGACCTGCTTCAAGGGTTGGTCGGTGAGGACCACAACCGAGTGGGACTGAAAGTACGGACGAAGCTTCCTCGCCGCCATGACCAAGGCGTAGGCCATCTTTTCTATCTTGGGATAACGGAGCTCGGCGTCCCGAAGCACCTTGCTCACGTAGTATATGGGCCTCTGAGCCCGGTCTTCCTCTCTCACCAAAACAGCACTCAGCGTCTGCTCGGAGGCGGCTAAGTAGATGAAGAGGGGCTCTCCTGGAACAGGCTTGCTGAGTAGGGGAGGATTGACCAAGTATTCTTTCAATTGTTCAAAGGACTTCTGTTGCAGTTCGCCCCACTGGAAACCCTTGGCCCCCCTGAGAGCCTTGAAAAAGGGGAGGCACTTTTCCCCGGACTTTGACAGGAACCGGCCAATAGCGGCGAGCCGACCCGTAAGCTTCTGCACCTCCTTGACGTTCCGGGGCGGGGCCATGTCCAGTATAGCCTTGATCTTCTCGGGATTTACTTCGATCCCTTGCTGGCTCACCATGAAGCCGAGGAACTTTCCCGATGAGACCCCAAACGCACACTTGTTCGGGTTAAGCCGCATGTTGTGCCTCCTCAATACCCTGAATGCCTCCTGGAGGTCGGCCACATGGTCGGTACCTCGGATGCTCTTGACGAGCATGTCGTCGACGTACACTTCCATGTTGCAGCCTATTTGGCTTTGGAAGACCTTGTTGACGAGGCGCTGGTAGGTGGCCCCAGCGTTCTTCAACCCGAACGGCATGACTCTATAGCAGTAGAGGCCCTGGTCGGTTATGAAGGAGGTCTTCGGAATGTCCGGAGGGAACATTCGTATCTGATTATAGCCGGAGAAGGCGTCCATGAAGCTAAGAAGCTCATGGCCCGAGGTGGCGTCAATGAGGGTGTCGATATTTGGGAGAGAGAATGGATCCTTCGGACACGCCTTATTCAGGTCGGTGAAGTCGATGCATATTCTCCAAGAGCCGTTGGACTTCTTGACCATTACAACATTGGAGAGCCACTCGGGGTCGTTCACCTCCTGTATGAACCGAGCCTTCAAGAGTTTATCCACCTCCTCCTTAATGGCCTGCTGTCGCTCGGGAGCGAATTTTTGCCTCTTCTGCTGAACCGGTTTGCACCCCGGTTCGACACTTAGGCGGTGGACTAGCAGCTCCTCTGAAATCCCGAGCATATCCGCGGCTGACCATGCAAACAGGTCGCGATTACCCCGGATGCATTGCACCAAGTCGGAACAAAGTGCAGTCGGCAGGGACTTACTGATGAGGAACTTCCGACTCGGGTCCTCGTTCGAAAAGAGTACTTCTTCCAATTCGTCCGCCGGCTCGGACGTGGGTCGGACATTCGGCTCGGGAATCTCTAGGGTCTCCAGGGAGAGCACCGGACCCCCAGTGGAAGTCATGTAGCACTTCCGAGCCGTCTCTTGGCTGCCCCTGACTTCCCCCACTCCCGACCGAGTGGGGAACTTCATTTTAAGGTGGTACGCTGAAGGGACAGCTTCCAGGGCAGCTAGGCCGGGTCGGCCTAGGATGACATTATATGCGGCCGGGACGTCAACAACCATAAAGTCCATCGGCTCGGTCCGAGTAGTAAGGGTTTTTCCAGCAGTTACGTCTAGGGTTATAACCCCCTCGACAGTTACTGGTACCCCCGTGAACCCGTGGAGCGTGTAACCGGCCGGCTTGAGACGGTCCCGAGACAGCTGCAGCCCTCGGAAGGCCGAGAGGAAGAGGATGTTCACCGAGCTCCCGTTGTCGACCAGGACCCTCTGCACCTTGAAGTTTGCCATGCGGAGGTCGATGACGAGAGCGTCGCAGTGGGGAGTTCGGACCCCCTCGAGGTCTTCATCGGAGAAAGTCACTGGGACGCCGAGACCTTTGGGGGGAGGGGCGCTGTGAATGGAGTTGACCTCTCAGACGAAGGCCTTCCGAGAGGAGTTGGAGGAGCCCCCCATCGGGCCCCCATGGATGAGGTGTAGAACTCGTTCTTCCTCAAACTCGGGGGTTTCCTCGCGCTGCTCGGAGCGCTTGTTAGCCCCCCGAGGCGGAGGGGTTGTGTGGTCCGCCCGATCATTTGCCTTAACAAATTTGGCCAACTGCCCTCTCTGGATGAGGGCCTCTATCTCGTTTTTCAACGCCCGGCAGTCGTTGGTGTCATGGTCGTGGTCCCGGTGGTAACGGCACCATCTTTCTTTGTTCCTCCTTTTGGCCGGGGTGTTCATCCTCGGAGCCGGAGGTATGACCCCCTCCTTCTCCACTTCCATCAGGATGGTGGAGACATTGGTGGTGAGGGGAGTGAACTTCTCGAACCGAGGGGGAGGACGGCGTTGTCCGCCGTTGTCCTTCTGCATCTTCTTGGACCCCTCCTCCTCTGTCGCCTTCCTCTTCGATCCGGAGGCCGATCCTCCGAAATTTGGGAGACATTCGGCCTCTTCCGCACGAATGTACTTCTCGCACCTTAGGAGAAGATCGGCGAAGTTGTGCGGCGGCTTCTTGGTGAGGGACGACCGAAGGTTGGAGTTGAGGACGTTCGACTGGAACGCCACGGTTGCCACGGACTGGTCGAGCGTGGCTATCGATCTGACCTCCACGGTAAATCTCCTCACATAATCCCTCAGCTTTTCTCCCCTCTCCTGGCGGAGGTGGAGAAGGGAGAGGCTCGTCTTCTCTGTTCGCCTGCTACTCACAAAGTGAGTTATGAAAAGCGTTTCGAACTGCTCGAACGAGAAGATGGAAGAGGGAGCGAGCCTGGAGTACCACTCCCGAGCCGACCCCTTGAGTGTGGCGGGGAAGGTCTTGCAGAGCATGGCGTCGGAAGCTTGATGGATCAGCATTAAAGTTTTGAAGCTTTCGACGTGATCAACTGGGTCAGACTCCCCTGAGTATGTTTCAAGCTGCGGAGGTTTGAAACCCCTCGGTATGGGGGCCTCCATGATCGTCCGAGAGAAGGGGGTCTGCTGGGGCGAACAGTCCCTGCTCTTGACTCCTCCTCCTTGTCCATGCGACCGATGCGCCTCTCCACCTCGTGGAGGCGACGGTAGAGGGCATCATCCTTCCGCTGGTAATCAAACGATCCCCTGGAATCTTCATAGGAAGGGGAGCGGGGGCTGCGACGCCGGTAGTCTTGGTATCGGTGAGGACTATAGTGGTTCTGCTGGTGATTGGGAGCCGGGAGGGGACTTCTGGATCGTTGGCGAGGGCTAGGAACCCGTGGGGGGTGTTGGAACCCTCTAGGCGTCATTGTTGTTGTTGCGAAGGTTGAGAGCCTGCAACACAGTTGCCTGGAACTGTAGGAACTCGGCACGAGTGATTGGTGCCTCATTGTTCCTAGGATGACGACGATCGGCGGGGGAATGTGGCCTCCTCCTTCAACCTCATCCTTCAGCACATCAGTCAGGTTCTTCCTCTTCTCGAGTTCCCAAACCCGATGACTGAGAACAGAAAAGTCGTCCTTCCGCTTCGCCAGCTGAGCCTCCAACAATCCGACTCTCTCCTTCAGGGTTTCCACTTGCCTCTGAAGAGAAGTCACAAGACCACTTGGAACTGGTTCTTCTTCTTTGTCAGAAGAAGAGTCATCAGATGAATCCGGAGGTGGGGTAATCTCTCGGGATTCAGGCCATTCTTCACCGTCAGAATCAGCTTGCCCTGGATAGTACTCGTCCTCGGAATCTGCCTGTCCAGGATGGTACTCTTCCTCAATGATATGCCAGTCGTCGCCTCCAGCAGGGTCGAAGTGATCAGCCATCTTAGAAATAGAGAGGAAGAAGCATAAATCTTAGAGTAACACAAATGTAAGTCACTTACATTTAAATCTCTAGACTCAAACACACACTCTAATGTCCACTTCTAGGGTGTCGTTCCCTATAAATTTGTACAAGTGTGAAAGCGTAGAAAGCGTGGCTCTGATACCACTCTGTAACGCCCCGAATCCCAAATACACTGAATTCGAGATGTTCTACAGGATCTTTTCACTTTCTTTAGTACAATTTTACAGGGAAATTAAAACTTTTCATCATACATCAGAGATTACATCAAAATTACACTTTTCTTTTTGCACAGCGGAAGTAAAATTTACAACAATTGAATAAAAGTACAACAGCATGATATAATCTTTAAGCATCCATTCCTCTTTAATTTTTAACATGACATTTACCTGCATATAAGACTGTGGGTACGTCAGTTTATTCAACCGACGAACATTATACACGGCCATCCTCTCTATGCCGGAAATAGTATAACTTAACTTTCCATATTTAACAAACACAAACTTGTCACAATTCAAACTAAAGGGACTACCCTATTAATGTCGTGTTGTGATTGTGCACTTAATCCTTAATGCATTTATTAATGTTACATGACACTAATGCGCACTTGTTCGGATTCTATGCATCCCATACTACATAGGTCCGAGGGCAAGCCCTTATTCGTTCTTCATCTTGATAGGGTTCAATCCCCCGTTATGATTTAATCTACTACGGTAATTACGGTAAGTATCCTAGATGTTATCTGACCTACGAACTCATGTCTAGGCACTCTGGAGTAGTATCCTCACCCAGACTCATCATGGAAATTCCTGGGATACGCTCTCACCATAAACATGACACCACCCGTAGTCTTCAAACATCCCACGAGCGTCGCCACTGGGACGGTACTCTGGAGAGTATCCTCACCCAGACTCGTCATGGGAATTCCTGGGATACGCTCTCGCCGCTACCCAGGGCCCTCATACTCAATGTTTTTCTCTTACTTTCATCACATCTTCACTATGCACTAGTCCTTAATTTTATTAAAAATCATGAACAAAATTAATCTCTAGAGTTAGCCTCTCCATCAACCGGACTTATTCATTCTTTTCATCATGACCAACCTTGGTCTAATTTCTTTTCAACTCAATTCTCAATGCCGGGGAGACTTAGCTACTCTATTTCAAATTTCATTTCACAATCTTCAACTTATACAATTTCCATGTTGAGTTCTCATACTCACACGTACATTCTCTTTTCAATTCATGATTTCAATTTGTTCACAAGTCCATAATGAATACTTATAACTCATAAAATTCATATTCATAGCCAACAAATTTCTTTTTCATTAACATGATTTCTAATTCCTTCATTAATCCATATCATACATGAACTCATGCACTTCATAATTTCATACTTGAAAACCACATCACTAAAGAACATTCATACTTCATCTTTTGCACAATATTCTCAAGTGAGAATAAATAGTATCATGTCACACAACAAGGTTCTTTTTGCCAATTACTTTATAATAGTCCATTTCAATTTATCTTTATAAACTATAATTTTTCACAAGTGTATATTTTAGAACCATAGTTCTAATTGTGCCTTTTGTTCACAACCATATTGTATTTCATTCAAATAATACCCAAACCACTCTTATAAAATTCCTTATATTTTTATGAAAATAACCATATTTTTTTCATAATTTTTAGACATCAAAAACTCCCAAAAAAAATATTTTTTTATAAATGCCGAGGGGGAGAATCGAACCCAGGCACAACGGAACCAAAGCCAAGAGCACCCGCCAACCGGCCGAACTGTGCTAGCGACATAAGAGGGGTCGAAATGGTACATATTGTGTTCAGGCCGAGAGTTATAAACTCTCAAAATTTTGTAGAAAAAGTGTTGTAGACACTGGGGTTCGAACCGCTCAACCCAGAGAAGCCAACCGCACGGCGTGACCGCCTGAGCTACTAGCTCAGGTTGTCTCAGTGCTAGTATAAAGCCCATATAAGTTATTTTGGTACTGTGGTTAGAAACAACTCGATGTTCAAATCAACTTAGTTTCATATTGCTTTTGTGAAAGTTACCGAAAAATTCCAGATTAGCTTTCCCTTACATGATCTTCATATTAGTAAGATTAAAATAATTTTTGCACTAATAAAAATATATTTTTTTCCACACAAATCCATGAATTATTCATCAAAACCACTATATTCTTTATTTTCGACATTGGTTACACTTAGTCTTCAAATCTCTTCTACCCAAAATTCTTATACAAATTTTGCTGATATTAATCTTTCATCTAACACACAAATCTACTTCTTTTTAATTTGTCCATCCCCACAATAATTAAGGAGGTCTCTTCACAAATTAGCACTAACAAGGTATAGATTTTTCTTTTCATGCAATTAGTGATGACAAATTGTGTTTTCTTTGAATCAACATATACTTATAGTTCATCATGTGCATCACAAAAATATATAGTCATTTATCAATTATTAGGTTCACACATCAAGCATACAAGAAAGTTGCTCCTTAAAAAGCGTGCTCTGTCTTAATCAATTTGCATACTTCAAATTTTTCAATTAAACTAACATCCTCATTAGTATTCTCAAGCATCAATACTAACATCATCCATTTATTCTAATGAGCATGGAAAATTTTATCTACAACTTAATTAACAATAATAATCACATGCACATTATTTATTATCATGCTAATCAATTTGTAAACTAACTTTCCATTAAAAAAAATGTAATCCACTAACATCCTCCATGAATTATTTCTAATTAGAAACAAAGATAATCAACTCACTTTGTAATCACATTCTTATGGCATACAATCACATATAGTTCACATGTCAATAATTCAATCAACTAGAGATTATTTATTCAATTAGAGGCGCATTCTTATTAATCATTTTTCATGCAATTTGCTAATTGGATCTAGCATACACTCCTATATTAGAAATATGAAATGTTTTACCCACCTTGTATGGAGAGAACTAAACAATTTAGCAACACAAGCCTTGCAACAAGATGCACCTCCTCCTAGCCAAAAGCGCGCCCAAGCTCCAAGCCACCAAGCAAAACCGAATGCTTCCTCTCCTTGGAATGATGCCGGCCTCTCCAAGCAAAAATGCACACAACTCTCACTCTTTTATAACTCACACTAATATTAAAATAAGACTATAGTTTGGAAATATGAAATTGCATATGAAAATAGCCATGAGTGGGGGGGTATTTATACTAGAGAATAAGTGAAATGGAGGGCCAAGATTGATTGGTTGGTTGTAGAATGGAGGGCCAAGATTAGAGTAGGAGTTATAAAAACTACCCACAACTATACAACCACCTCCATGATCACCATGACAAAAAATCAAATCTCCCTCCAAAAAGATGCAAACCGGCCCCATTCAAGAGTGTGCATAGCACGTGTACGTGTAGTGCACGTGCATGCAACTAGGCCAAATTTGTACATTTTAATTTTGTACAAAAATAAAATAATGATAAATTAGTCTTCTACATGGCAAGTTTAATTAAAAAAATAGATTAATTCATGGGCTTTATTTTTGGGCCAAAATAATTTATTAAAATAAATAAAATAAAATACATTTGGGCTTTTAAGAAAAGGGTCTTTTCATTAAATTAAAATAAGGCTTTTTATTTATTTAAAGAAAGGCTTTTTGTACAAAAATAATTTGAGAACACATATTTAAATATTTATACACATCATAATAAAATAATCCAAACAAAATATTGCACGTGCACACTACGTGCAAAATAAAAAAAAAAAAATTTCATTAATTGAAAAATCAGGGTATTACAAGCTTAAGGTGGAAAAAGAGTGATTACCTGGTCACAGTGGTAGGGGGGAGGTATTTATAGTCGCCATGAGAGTGATTAAGGGCCTGATTCCCTGTGTAACTGTCAGGAGTAAAATCCTCACAGTCTGTTTAGGAAACTAATCCCTAATTCCCGGTGAGAGCAAATCAGGCCCGTTGACTTGGTCAAATCAGTGACCCTGTTTTGCCTCTTGTTGGTCTGGGTTCGCCTCGGGTCGGGATCTGTACCCAATTGGAGTGGATCCGTTTGTGGGTTATTGGATCTGTGAGAAGGAGATCCAGTACCCGTTTTGGACCCATTTGTATGTGAAATTATCGTTTTACCCCTGAGCTTCAAGATTCGCGCCCAGTCTGGACGGTTCCGATTTAACCCCATTTTTAGCCATATCAGATACTTTTCTATATATATATTTTTTGAGTTAATAATTATACAGCTACTGATGGACCCGCAGAACAAACTTTCTAGATGATTGTTGCCGCTTTATTACTACTTCATGTTGTTTTTTCTTTCAGTCGCTATTTTATCTAGTTGTTATAGCGAACTGCTTATCGTACTGTTTTAATTATGGAACCTTGTATTCCCGGGCAACTTGACCCGATGTTGTTGTATTATCTGGATGATGGTTATTTTATTTTCAACTCATGTGATCATTATATTTGCCTGCGTAAATGTGTTATAAATATCTTGTTGAACTTATAATTATACAGCTTATGGATGATGTATATCATTCGTTGGGCCTCAGTTGCGTGTCTGTATTTCCGTATAGTGGGAAGCGGGGCGTGACAAGAAAGAACTTTTGTAAGAGGTGGAGGAGGGTTAGCAGTTGACTGTGGTGGTGATTGAGGTGGTGGTGGAGGAGCAGTGGGTCGATGTTGGTAATGAATCCCAACATTTGGCCCTTATCCCCTCACATCAAGCTCCGATATCACCATCATCATCAATAGCTAAAAAAAATGTTGGGGTGCCGCATTTAAAACATACAACTCACTCTCACTAGCCTCCCTCATCCCCACTTTGTTCCCTTGCCTTACCTTCTCTGGAGAGAAAATCAAGTTACATGGTTGTTTTCCTTGTAATGTTGCTTATTTTTAATTACCCTATATAAACCTTGGGTAATGCTATATCTAATACCAAATATACTATTTTTTTTCTCTTTACTATCTTAAGTAGCACATTACTATTGAATGTTTCTACTATATACTCTACAATAATTTTCACTAATAATATATCATCTAAGACAGTAAAAAAAAAAAAATTTCATAATAGGTGTAGCATAACTACACCTATTAGGAGTCTTGCGACTCTATCCGCTTACATCAAAAAATAATAGGTGTAGCATTACAATAAAATTTTGTTCCCGCTGCTTTCATCGAAATTCGTAGTATAAACCTTGCCCGAGAGTTGTTTTTCCTTTCTCTTCCGAGAATAGACACCGAACTACAATTCCGTGCAGATGATGGGCCCGTACAACTACTGTAGGCCCCACCCCACACAAAGAACCCAATAATAAATACCACCGCCACCACCTTGTCCCTTTATGTTAAAAAACCAAAAACCCTCCCCCCCGCCTCTCTCTCTCTCCAAATCCGACCGCCAAAATTTACCCTCAAACCCTTCTCTCCCTCGAACTTATTTTCCATCCCCCTCTCTCCTCCAAAAACTAGGGTTTGCTTATTTCTCTCTCTAAAAGTTTTGGACTGGGGGATGGCGTGGGAGGACGACATCGTCGGCCCCGACGTCGCATCCGCCGGCCTCCACGTCAGCGAGTGCATCGGGAAGGACGTCGCCGGCCAACTCGACCTCGAAGAGGCTCTGGAAGCTTCTAGATACACCAGCCATCCTTACTCTTCGCATCCCAAAGAGGTACTCCGAAACCCTAATTTCACGATTAGGAGAATTCTTTGATATTCTGAGTTTCATTTCTATTATTGCATTGTCAGTTCTTGAATTAGGGTTTGGAGGGTTTTGTGTTCTTAGAAATTCTTGAATTAGTTTGGTGGTTATCTTCAGTCATTTTAATTCTTGTATTTTATTATGGGAAAGAATTTGGTATATATGCGCAAAATTGGCGGAGTTATTGTTAGAGGGGAGTGACCGTACGCTAACAAATTGGCATCTTGGTTGAGATGAAATGAGGGAAAACAATGAGGTGGTTTGGGCACGTGCAGCGTAGACCAATTACGATACTAATTATGGTGCTAATTAGGAAAGGTTTTTGTAGTTAATTGTACGAGGACTATAATTAGGTTTAAATGGACTTGGATTGAGGTAGTGAAGAAGGATATAGTAAGTGTTAATTTGACGGAGGAGATGCGGCATAATAGAGCTGACTGGAAGGAAGTGTTAATTTGACGGAGGAGATGAGGCATAATAGAGCTGACTGGAAGGAAAAGACTCATCAAATATTTTGGATCAAGGCTTCAATGCTATTGTTTGTGTTGTAATTCTTTCTTTAAAGATGCTGGAATTTGCATTATGAGGATTTGAAATGGTTATCTTATGAAGGTATAGCTGACGCAGTTAGTACTTTGTTGTTAACTACTCCAGGTTTGAAGATTCGATCTTTGAGAGATTATATATATGGAACATAGTAGTTATGTTCGATGAAGAAATGGAATCAGTTAGAATTTGGGAAGTGAAGTTAGTGAATTTTAAGTTGTTCATTTGCATGGTAATGAAAACGAGCAGATAATATTGCTGGGAAAAAAATGATCAATGCAGGAGAAAGCAAGTACGCGATGTATGCTGAGGGCCAAAAATTATTTTGGGGGTTTATTGTAAGGCTTTGAAAAGAATTCATAATGGGATTTATGAGGTTTGATTTTTACGGGAAAATCATATAAAAAGCAACAAACTAACCTTTCTGGGTAACATTCTTCCTACCTCTAATCTATGCATATAATTATGGACTGCATCACCCACCTAAAAAGATTTACAGTTCAGGGGTTCTATTTTCAAAAATTATATTTAACCATTCCTTTATGCTTAAGATCTAAAAGGTTTTGTATCAAGCGAACCTTTAATTGTTCATGTGTGTGCCACACCAAGGCTGCTTAGGTGCTTCCATTTTTCAGTGAGCATATGTTGCACATGTGACAAAGACTAAATAATTTTTTAGTGACTTACTATTTCCTGCATTTCAAAATTATGTAGAATTCTTATTTGCTAAACAAAATGAGTTTAACGGTGTTCTTTTCACAGTTTTAAATGTCCTCCGATACGACCGAAATTGCGGCTGAAATTTTGTTTCGGCTAGCTTACCGATACAAAATCACATATTTTATACCTTTTATCGTTTTGGACCGAAATGTGTAGATTTCGGCCAAAATTGCCGAAATATTGCCGAAATTAGCGAAAAATATTGCCTAAATTAGCGAAAAATATTGCCGAAATTAACAAAATATTAGCCGAAATAGACATAAATTTTATTGTGAATATATATAAAAAATTTGTTTTACTTTTTGCATATATGTCTTTCAATATAGGACCTTAAACTAAGATAATATGAGGATTTCGTCTCACTATTGTTTGTATATATGCATAGTCAAGTAAGTTTATTAACTAACTAGATTTGCCCGTGGACACGTGCCTACGACACGTCTTCGGAACGGTAAAACACACGAAAAGCCCTGTAAACAGTAAAACAATGATTATGTAGTTCAAGTTTGAATAATATGACAGTAATTAGTTGTAAATAAAAGTGCATGTTTCTATTAGTATATGTTGAAAAATAATTATAAATGAGGGTGTAAAATCCAACTTCTTAGAATTTTAAGGGTGGAAAATAATGAAATTTAACTGTTGAAGAGAAATTTACTATTTTTAATATAACATGTGCCATAAAAAAATCATAAAAATTTTGAAAACTTTACAAATCTGAAATCTTAAAATTTAAATTTCTATGTAGGTTAAGAAAGAATTGGGGAGAGAGAAAGAGAGAAATATGAAAAAGTGAAGAAAGAAGAGAGACTAATAAAGTAATGAGTTTTTTTTGTTTTGGAGGGGAACATTTTAATTTTGGGGTTTGAAATTTTAGGCAGGAAAATATGTTTTGTGAGAATCAATCTAAGCCATTGATTTTTGGGAAGATTAAATGAGAGCCACTTGATAGCTTTCTTTGTAATTTATTATATAGATACATTTTTTTCTAATCAATGCAAATTTAATTTAGTTATATATTTATATTACATTCTCTTTTATATTGTTGTTAAATTCTGTGAATATTTACCGTAATTGATTCATGTCAGTAGTTGCATTATACAATATTTTATTTGATAAATGATATGTAGGACATATAATATCTTATTTAGTAACCAAAAAAAATATTTATTGAGTATAGGAAATGAACATCCGATATGATCACATTTTTCCGAGATCTCATCCGATATCTCCTCCGATATCTCCGATCCGAGACGAAATTCCTCTTCCTGAGACGAGTCCGAAATCCGAGATTTAAAACCATGGTTCTCCTCTTATGCCTCATCCCTTAAAACAATTGGGAAGACGCACACCAACCAATCCGTGCAATATAATTGATTCCTTAATTATTCAAACATCTGGAGGGAATAGTCTCTTATTTTTACCTTAATGAAATGTAGGTGGCAGTTTTACAAGTCAATATAGTTGGATGGATTGTTGTGTCAGACATGAATATGGTATATATTTCTTTGAAATTTTGCTTGTAGGATTGGGAGTTTTTTCTTCAAAATAAAATAAGGATTCTATATTCAGTACTATCTAGAAGGTTCCTATCAAAGTTGCACAGGCAGACATATTTGATTTGCATGATAAATGTGACTGAGAATTCCATTAACCTTGTATGAAGGATAATTTAATGAATACTTTCTTTAGGTTGTATCATTATGGTTTATAGTTGAGCATACCTTGGCGGCTCATGCTGTATTTTCAATTTTCATACTGTGTAGGATTTATATATTTGTTTACTTAAACCTAATTGTTCTATATACGACCTTGGACTGATGACATTGAGAAGTTCCTATTGTCTTTGCTAAAAGTTAACATTCATTTAAGCAGTTTTCCTATTTTTGGATGATACTCCTAGTGTCTACAAAGTAGCAGCCACTCCCCCTCTCTTCTAATGTGTGTTTTTTTGTAGTGGCCTCCTTTGGTTGAAGTTGTAGAAACTCGGGAATTGCCTCCGGTGCTAATTGAAAGATACAATGCATCTGGTGGTGAAGGAACCGCGTTATGTGGAATTTTTCCAGAAATACGTCGAGCTTGGGCATCAGTTGATAATTCTTTATTTCTGTGGCGGTTTGACAAATGGTGAGATTAACAGCTACGCATGTTCTGATGCATTTCTTATTCTATTTGATATACACATCCAATTACTGAGATATTTATGATGAAGTATAGTGTTACTTTCAGCGTTTGGTTTAGTAAATGTGTTTCTGTAATTCAATCTTTTAAAGTAACAAAATTCTAAAACTCTATTATTACCTGCTGCACATTGCAGAGTTGATTTGTGCTAATTAGTGTGCTTGTACATATACAACTATTGTACTGGTCAATAATTGATGACTAACCTGTCACACCTTTTGATTTCCTGGCATCAGTTATTTTTGTTGGTTCATAATCAATCCATTAGCATTAGTGAATTCCTTCAATCTGTGTACCCAAATTGTCTTAAATAGAAATATAGAATGCACGTTTGCTTTGCACTTCTTGTGTATACCTTTAATTGAAATTTTCTTTACATGTCACCTTCAAAACCATGAGATAACTTAGGACGTCATAAATAATGGTGGTGTGAGAAAGCATTGAATATAGGCTTTAAATTGTTTACATTATTATCGTTTAGCATAAGTATTATGTTGTGTTTTATTCACCACAAACATCTTGTAGTCCTTTTTGTGTGATGCCTGCACAGCCAAGTTGCTTTTCCTTCATCTCATAAGTACAAAGTTAGATTATTCTAAACTGATATTGAATACATGTATTCCCCAAGCTCACTAACCCTAAGGATTAGGCTTATGTGTGGTTGTGCCTAGGTTATGCTTGGCTTGGTTTCAACTGTAAATTTTTGTGTTTAATTAGCACCATATATTTATCATACCATATGAACTACCTTGATATTTGATGGGATAATTTGCAAGTGTACAACATCGCAACAAGTCGTATAGTTTAAATGAAAAGAGTGTCGAACCCACAAGGACTAATTATTTTGTTTAGTGCCGAAATTCACTAGATTAACTACTATTTGGAAAATCGAAATTTTAATAAAAATAACAACTAAACTAAATTAAACTAAAGGAAATAACTAAACTAATTAAAAAGAGCGAAATTTGAAATTTTGTGGTTTGTTAATAGCAAAAGTAGTTCTCACCTAGTTAATCCCACACAATTCATAATTCTATGTGACTAGAAATTCTACTTTTCCAAGTTGTAGACAAAAAATCTCATAATTATTCAATGTTTTCTCTCGAATAACACCAAACATACCTCCAACTAACAATTGGTCAAATTCTAAGCATTTAAAATCCCCGATTACGCTCGATTAATCCTCGATTAATTGTTAATCGGAGGCCAAATGATTATTTTTTTTAGCGATTTATAATATTTCAATAGTTAGCGATTTAATCGGGAATAATCGGCCGATTAGTGGTTAATTGGCCAATTTTAAGTGGCCGATTAACCGATTAAATCTCCTCTAATTTTCATGCTCTTTTGTATTATTTGGGCTCAATTCGGCTCAAATCCAAAATTCAAATTTAAAATCCAAACCCCTTCTGGTCCTCACGCAAATCCAAATCCGACATATCGCCGCTCTCTTCTTCTTCCTCGCGCAAATCCAAACCCAAACACAAACTGATTCTTTTCTTCGTCCTCGGGCAAACCCAAATCCGACCCGCCGTGGCTCCCCCTGGACCGTCACATACTTGACCCGACCCGCATATGCTATACCTCCTCTTGTTGCTCGCATTGCTCCTTGTCCCCGATTGTTTTTGTTTGATGGAACTGACCAACAAATTCGACCCGACCCACATCCAAGATCCGAACTCAGCTCAAACCAAATACTCTTTTCTTTTTCTCTATAACTATGTTCCTATTTGATAATCTCAAAATAATTTTATGTTAGGATTTAGGGTTGCTACATAATGAGAATATATCTTTTTTTAATTATATATAACGATTTTTCTGATTTAATCCCCGACTATTTTCCGATTAACCGATTAATCACTAATCGCCCTTAGACCGATTAGTTCTAAAAATCGATTTTAACTGCCTAGGTCATATTTCTATGCACATTTTATTAATTGAAGATTCATTAAGTTCTATGAATTTCTTTAAAGTCACATTAATAGCAGCAAATTATCTCTAATTTTGCTCAATCAATGATGTTTAATTCTATAATTCTAAATCACAAATTACCTTTCAGTCTCTTCATAATTCAATAAATCAAAAAAATAGTTGGCCAAACGATTGTAAGCATTAAGAACAAAAATTAAACACAACCATGAAAAATAAACTAATTAAATAACATGAAATTAGAATTGTGTTCTTAAAACTAGGCTACATCGATGCCCTAAAAAATAAATTTAGTTCATGATGATTTTGCAACTAACAAACATGTTTTTGGATTGCATAATAAAAATTAGAAGAGAGAAGAAAGAACTCGTTGCTTGAAGCCGTAAATCGAATTTAAAAAAAATCAAGTCCCGAACTCTGCTCCTTAGAACACTGCTCTTCTTCTTCTGCTTTCTTTTCTTCTTCCTGTGCTTCCAGCCGCTACCGAGCCGCCAATCTCTCTGCTTTTCTTCTTTTTTAATTTATTTTTTCTGCCTCGTATCCCGTGCCTCCCCCTTTTTGCTTCCTTTTTTTCTATGCAGCCGCCTACCTACACCCCTTTAATATATATATATATAGAGAGAGAGAGAGAGAGAGAGAGAGAAATGTTCTGTTGTGCACTAGGCCTCCGTGTGTATTCGTGTGCAGTCGGCCTTCCCGCCTTTGTATCGACAATCCGAACCGTTCACATTGATCTACATATCTAAATTAGTCCAAATATTCAAAATCAAATCATTTGAAATTCATTTGTCCATCCATCACGTGACTATAAAAACAACGATTTTCAGCCATACAATTTTGTAACATTTCAATGGATGGGCAAATAAATTTTAAATGATTTGATTTTACATATTTAGACTAATTTAGATGTGTAGATCAATGTGAACAGTTCGGATCGTCGATACGAAGGTGGGAAGGCCGAGTGTACACGAGTGCACACGGAGGCCTAGTGCACAACGGAACATTACTCGATATATTTTCTTTTCTTCCTTGGGATCAAAGCTGCCCCCCCCCCCCCCCCCCCCCCGCACGTGTGATTTCTCCTTCTCACCACCTACCAAATCAGAGTCGCCACACACATTTATATAGGGTTAATAAGGATTTAAATAGGGCTAGGGTTAATTAAGATTAGATAATTAATTAGGTAAAATTTATAGATTAAGATTAATCTATTAAATTTTAAATTAATCAATTAACTAACCCTAATTTAAATCCACTCGACTCTTAAATCCGGGCTGTTTTTTTATTTTTAATTTATTTTTTTATTTCAAAATTTTAATCCACCCCTAGTTGACCATAATATTTTCGATTGATTCTTCAAAGGGCCAATTTGTAAACACATGCTGTAGTATTTATGTCATTCATCATGCCACAACAACTATATAGCTGATGGAGATTAAGAAATATACTTGAAGCTTTTCCCAATTCCGTGGGAATGAATTTAGGAAAGAGCTCTTAAAGTAGTTAGTTAGAATCTATTCATTTTATTTGTAAATTTTTTTATTTGAAAAGGATCATCTTTCAGTAGTTGGATTGCATTGAAATAGTTAAAATTTTTAGTTTTGGTTAAAATTGAGCGGGCATTAACCTCATCACCAGTAGTTTGATCGGTGTTTTGTAAAACCGATACAATAGGTAGCTCTTAAAGATAAATATGAAAAACAGAAAATAAATAAATGTTGAGTATGTGAAAATTTTGAGTTTGGCTTGAGTACAGCTATGTTAATATAGTATATGGATCTTTTTATGCTGTTAGCACTTGCTTACTCTATTTTAACGTCATTTGATCATATTCAATAGTGATTACGAATTTGTGAATTTTGATGAAATACCTAGAACCTTTGTTTGTTGTATTTCTTTATAAAAACTTGGTATAATTTGTATTGATTTAATATTCTTTGATAATCATTTAAATTTGGCTAGAACACAAAATGTACCCTCAAGAGGCATAGAAACCAACACATGCTTTATATATGAATGTTTACTTGTTTTATCTGCAAGGTGACTAATATTGGGTTGTGTTTTTTTTTATGTGCATTTTTAGGGATGGGCAGTGCCCTGAATACAGCGGAGAGGAACAAGCCATATGTGCTGTTGGGCTTGCTAGGTCAAAGCCTGGCATTTTTGTTGAAGCAATCCAGTATCTCCTAGTGCTAGCGACTCCAGTTGAGGTACTTGTAGGGGTGCACCAAATTATGTTGGAAAATGAAGTTTTTCAGTGTTTATTATACTTGAATGTGGTTTTGTGTGTCCATTTATAAATCTTAACTAATAAATGAATATAATCAGCCATCAACTTTCTAGCTGTACACATTTCTGAATTCTGATGAAAAATTATTCAGATAGCAAACGTAATGCCTGACATGAAGAAGATTATCTAAACTTCATCCTGTTTCTGGCTACATTCTTTCTAACGGTTAACCTCCTCTATTTCTTATTAAAGGTTTTCTAGACAGCATAATATATTTTAGTAGAATAAATGAAAAAATAATAGTTATTTAATTATCCCTTTTCACCTTGTCCTCTTTAATTGAGTTTTTTCCCCCCTTTCTTTTTACCAGTTTTAAGACATACATTAGCATGCGACAAAATTTGCATACCATAAACCTACCAGAAGAAGTAATATTTTCACGAGCACTCGAATCTTAGTAATGAGTTTTCTTGTTGTGGAAGACGAACATGTTGTAAATGTTAGAAATTTCATTTAGAGTCATCTGTGACAAATTATTATACTACAGAAATTATAGTTTTCTACACATTTAGTCTTCATTTTATTGTTTTAGTTTATGTTGAAAGGAGCTTTTTCCTTGTCTTGATCTGCTGACTAAATTTGGGAAAAGGAAGTACATACAGAACTTTATTTTATAGGAATGGGGTTTGATCTTGATATTTATTTGAGAAAAGTTTTATTATTCCCTGTCAAATCAGGTCGATTGATTTATTTTGCCTACTGAACAGTGTTTGAAAAAATCGTTAGGCGGTAGTCGGGCGGCCGATGGGGGCCTAGTGCCTAGACCCTGTAAGCGGGGCTTAGGTAGTTTAAAAAAATATTTTTTAATATATTTATAAGAAAATATAATATTGCATAAAATACAATATATATAACTAAGAAAATAACTAAAAAAATCATAAACGGGAATTAGCTCAATGGTAGTGCACTCGTTTTGCGTATTGCCTATTATCAAGGTTCCAATGAGAGAGGCGATCAATTTGAGAATTTGAGGATTTGAAGAAAGCATGAGCGATTTGGGGGATTTCTGATTTAGGAATTTGAGTTTTTTGGAAGGGAAGGGGAGGGGAGGGGAGGGGGGAGAGAGGGAGGGAGGGAGGGAGGGGGAGAGAGGGAGGGAGGGGGAGAGAGAGAGAGAGAGAGAGAGAGAGAGAGAGAGGTTGGGAATTTTGAGAATGTGGGGATTTAAGCGAACTGATTCACTTAACACAAAAAAAACCTGCCCAGGTAGCCAAACCGATTTTTTTTAGAAGCCCAGGTCGTAGGCGAGTCGGCTAGGAACAGCCTAGCACCTAGGCAGATGCTTAGGGGGATTTTTAGAACGCTGCTACTGAATAGTCTACAACTAGATTTAATAAAAAAGTTCGTTGGATGGAGTGATATTTGGGGCTGTCAACTAATTGCTAGAATAAATCATGATTGAGTTCAAGTCAGGGGCGGAGCTATGTGGGGGCCCGGGGTGGCCCGGGCCCCCCAAAATTTTGAAAAACCCCTTAAATTTTTTGAATTTTTTTTAAAAACCCCCTAAATCTATTAAATTTTATTATTTGCCCCCCCTAAAAATTATGAAAAATACCTATATATTTATATATAGTTATAGAATTTTTTCTTGGCCCCCTGAAAATTTTGTTCTGGCTTCGCCCCTGGTTCAAGTTGATATTTAAGTACTTCTTGCTTATGCTAAGAGAGTTTGCTGACTTTGATCGAGTCCAATTAGTCATTTGATCCTTGGTTCTGTGGAATACTCTTATTATAGTTCGACATGTGTTTTGAGATGGTATTAATTCTACTAATTGTCAGCAGGGGTCATTTGATAAAATCGTTTCGTTTATCTAAGATTTATTAGACAGTTTATTACTTTTCAGTAACATTACAATCGCCACTGTGTGTTGCTTTGTGCTTCTGCAAACATAGTTAACGCTTTACATTAGGTACCTCAAAATAGGCTTGTCATTTATTAAATTTTAATTTGTTAATTTTATTGTATGGTTTCAGTTATTTCTCATTGGCTTATGCTGCACTGGTAGTGGGGATGGGACGGATCCATATGCAGAAATTTCATTACAACCTCTACCTGACTATACAATACCATCTGATGGAGTCACTATGACATGCATTGCATGTACTGAGAAAGGTCATATTTTTCTGGCTGGCCGTGACGGACACATTTATGAGGTCCAGTACACGACTGGTTCAGGGTGGCGCAAGCGTTGTCGTATGGTTTGCCTCACAACAGGTGTGGGCAGTCTTGTTTCAAGGTTTGTATGTTATATTGCTGCCTATTTTATGTGCTTGCATAATGTTACAGTATATTTAAGGGGACTGTGTTGATCTCTTCCATTACACTTACTAGAGTATGGTTGAGTATTGTATAGAGTTATTTCTTTATAATTTCTTCAGCATATTAGGTAACTTAGGATAGAGGTACAGTATAGTATATATAGCTACAGTATAGTATATATAGCAGAGGCCTATCTCTCCCTTCTCCTAGTTACTTAATATGGGAATAAACATACAATCAAAAAGGTACCTATACAATACACCAATAATCTTTAATACATCTTGTTTCACATTATAAAGTGTGCCATTTGTTGCAGGTGGATCTTGCCAAATGCCCTCAAATTTGGAACTGTTGATCCAATAGTTGATATGGTTGTTGACAACCAAAGGCATATTCTTTATGCAAGAACAGAAGGTATGAAATTACAAGTGTTTGATTTGGGAGTAGATGGAGATGGTCCACTCAAGAAAATTGCTGAAGAGAAAAATTTGGTCGATCGGGACCCACAATATGGAGCTAGACGCTTGACTGGACCAAGGGCAGTTGGTCGGCCTATAAAACCATCAATTATTTGCATTGCACCTTTGTCAACTGCAGAGTCAAAATGGCTGCATTTGGTTGCCGTATTATCAGATGGCAGAAGATTATACCTTTCCACTTCAACTGGAGGAAGTAATGGTTCTGTTGGCAGTTTACATGGATTAAGTAATGTCCATCAAAGGCCAAAGTGCTTGAAAGTTGTTTCTACTAGGCCTTCACCTCCTTTAGGGGTTGGTGGTGGCCTTACTTTTGGTGCAGTATCTGCTGCTAGTAGAGCTCAACCTGAAGATCTAGCTTTGAAGATCGAAACTGCTTTCTATTCTGCGGGAACGCTTGTACTTTCAGATTCCTCGGCCCCATCTGTATCCTCTCTTCTGATAGTAAACAGGGATTCAAGTAGCATGCAATCATCTCTCCCTGTCAACTTCGGAATAACTTCAAGAGGCTCTCGTGCATTACGAGAACTAGTATCATCTTTACCTGTTGAGGGCCGAATGCTTTCTGTGGCTGATATCTTACCACCACCAGATACTGCACTTACTGTGCAGTCATTATACTCAGATACAGAACCTTTTACTGGGTTTGGCGAGTCATGTGAAAAGGCATCAGGAAAACTTTGGGCTAGAGGAGACCTCCCAACTCAACATATACTACCGAGGAGGAGGATCATAATTTTTAGTACAATGGGACTAATGGAAGTCGTTTTCAATAGGCCAGTAGATGTTCTCAGAAGGCTGTTTGAATGTAGTGCACCCAGATCACAAATTGAAGATTTTTTCAGTCGGTTTGGAGCAGGAGAGGCTGCAGCAATGTGTTTAGTTCTAGCTGCAAGGCTTGTATATGATGAGGAGAGTCTAATAAACAACTCAGTTGCTGAGAAGGCAGCAGAAGCTTTTGAGGATCCGGGACTTGTAGGAATGCCACAACTTAATGGTAGTAGTACTGTTGCGACAAATGCCACGGCTCCATCTGGAGGGTTCAGTATGGGTCAGGTAGTTCAAGAAGCTGAACCTGTGTTTTCTGGAGCTCATGATGGACTTCGTTTGTGCTCCTCGAGGTTGCTTTTCCCTATATGGGAGCTACCTGTCATGGCTGTTCAGGGAGGAGTGGGTCCTGATGCTCTGCTTGGAGAAGGGGTTGTTGTGTGCAGACTTCTGGCAAGGGCTATGCAAATCCTCGAGGGAAAGGTTCGATCTTTAGAACAGTTTTTAAGGTCCAGAAGAAACAAGAGAAGAGGACTATATGGTTATGTTGCTGGCCGTGGAGATCTCACCGGCTCTATTCTTTATGGAGGTAGTCAAAGTACAGGAAGAAGTTTGTTTGCTAATCATGGAGAGAATGTTGCATCCAGCAAAAGGCCTCGTCTTCTGTACACTTCAGCAGAACTTGCTGCCATGGAGGTAACCAACAATAACTTAGTCCTACATTATGTATCTATATACTACGACATAATTTTAAGTTTATATTCCAAAAAGATTCTGTCTTTCACTTTTGCCCCTAAATGAAAAAATGACAATTTTAAGAAAACTTTATATTCATAAATTGTTTATTCATTTTCTTCTTTCCACAAGACATCTTTAAACAATTTCTCCCCTATATCTTATCGTTGAAAGATTTGTAATTTTACATTCTCTGTCTATGAAACATATTGACCATTTTTTGTATTTATATTTATTTCTAGTTTTATTTTTAAAAATATATATTACTTTTAAATGTGCACATCTAAACCTTTTTCTTAACTGAAAAAAATGCAATTGCACGTGGAAGTTAACTAGTATACTGATAATGCTGGATCTACTTAATTTGTTAATTATCTAACAGGTGAGGGCAATGGAATGTCTAAGGCGATTGCTTCGGAGATCAAGTGAAGCACTTTTCTTACTCCAGCTTGTTTCACATCATCATGTTACTCGCCTGATTCAGGGTTTAGATAGCAATCTACGGCAGAGATTAGTTCAGTTGACATTCAATCAGTTAGTATGTTCCGAGGAGGGGGATCAGTTAGCAATGCAGCTTATTTCTAGGCTAATGGAGGTAAATATTGATTCCTTCATCACTTCTAGAATCTTGTAACTAAAGTAATTTGATTTTTCCTGTCATTAGATAGTTCTTTTTTGTGTGTTTATTTTATATTGATAATTGACATCCGTCTGTATGTTTCAGTACTACATTGGTCCTGATGGCCGGGGGACAGTTGATGAGATAAGCTCAAAACTAAGAGAAGGTTGTCCGAGCTATTACAACGAGTCTGATTACAAGTATTTTCTGGCTGTCGAATGTCTCGAGAGAGCTGCAGTCACATTCAATGTGGATGAGAAGGAAAAGTTTGCTAGAGATGCTTTCAATTACCTCACCAAAATTCCAGAATCTGCAGATTTAAGGACTGTATGCAAGCGATTTGAGGACTTAAGGTCAGTTGTTTATGTGCAATTGTTGTTATTTAATCTAATCATTTATAGGAGAAGAAAACTAAAATTAGTTTTTTGTACTGTAGATTTTATGAGGCAGTGGTTCGATTACCATTGCAAAAGGCTCTTGCCCTAGACCCCAATGGGGATGCATTGAACAATAAAATTGATCCAGGAGTCCGTGATAGTGCCATTGCGGAACGAAAAGAGTGTTATGAAATCGTTATGAATGCCATCCGTTCATTAAAGGATGGTGGATCAGTCCTTGACCCAGCTTCAAGGAATAAATACTTAAGGCAGATTATTCTGCTTGGTGTGCAATGGCCAGATACTGCATTTCACGAGCATTTGTATAAAACACTGATCGAACTAGGTCTTGAAAATGAGTTGTTAGAGTATGGGGGTCCTGATCTGGAATCTTTCCTCCAGAGCGCTGGAAGAAGGTCTTTCCGAGAGGTATATTCTTTCTTAATTAATTTAGTTTTTGCAACTCTTCAGTATGAATAATTTTGCATTTTAGGTTTGTTATATTACTAGTTCTTTTATTATAAATTATGATCTGCAAGTTTGTTACATGTAGCTCAATTTTGAATGGACTTCCTTCTTTGTCATGCCTTTACTCTTTCTCCTTGAATTTAATACAACTGGTAGGACAGAAACAAACTTCAACTATAATGACAATTCTGCTAGATGTCTGATGTACATTTATCTTTTTTACTTCAATATGTGGTTATCTCATGTTAAGCCCAATTAGTTATGCAGTCTAAACTATGTGGATTTACGCTCTAAAAAAGTTATTGCATTCTCAAATTGCATGTTAGTAAGTTAGGTTTCCTTCATACTGCCATTCTATGGTTTATGACATTCCTATTTTTGCCTATTTTTCAATTGTTAGATCTGGCATCAACTCATGTTCAATATTGACTTATTGAGTTAACAAGCTGCCATTACAATTTGGTTTAGTTGGTTACTAGATCATTGTGCCTGATGGCCATCCTTCTCTTACTTCTGACTGAGTACAGACACAGATGTTTACAAAAATGATACACCACATAAACAAATAGTGAGCCTAACTATACAACTAGGATGACTTTTCACGTCTGATACAGTATCTTGCTCCAATATGTTTGGGGTCACATATTGGGCTCACCACTTTTTAGCTTAGAATTTGTATATCTATGTTTGTGTCACATATTGGATATATAGTCGACACATGATGAAGATGCACAATAGCGGATTTTTAGCAAGCTAATTTAACTCTAAGAAACTAATTGATAGCATGCTCAACAGCACTATCTGTTTCTAATAATAGTTTTAGTTTAGTATTTTGAAAGGAATAACCAAAAGACTTGCCAAGGCTGAAAATTCAGACAGAAAATTATGGAAAATTTTCCAAGGGCTTGAAGGCAGAAACGTTTATGATTATTTGGGATCCTCTGGTATACCTGTAGGTGGTTAATTACAGAATATTTTATTTTGTTTCTCCTTTGTTGTTATATCTGGTTTGCTGACTTACATGCTTTTGGACTTTACCTTTTCAGGTTCAAACTGTTGCTTCAGTAACACCAACTTCACAAACAGGAGCCATTGAGGCACCTATTCCTTCTAGTCGTATAAAATATCTTGACCTTCTTGCAAAATATTACGTACTTAAGCGACAGCATTTCCTTGCTGCGAATGTACTTTATCGGTTGGCAGAAATGCCATGTACTGATGTTCGGGAGGCTCCTACTTTGGAGCAGAGGTATAATATTAAATACTGCTGTGACTTCATTTTGCAATATTTTGTAGACTAATAATCAGTTTATATATTCATATATCTAAATATGTAAATAGTTGCTTTATATAATATATAGCTAAATAGTGGGGCTGGCATTCGGGTCGACCGGGCCGGGTCGGGTTGGACCTGTGCGGGTTGAAGACGAAAGTGGACGGGTTCGGGTTGGGTCGTGGGTTTAACCGGGCCGGGCCGTGCTGGGTTTGAAAGTGAAAACTTCGACCCAGCCAACCCGCGAACTCATTCGGGCTGTACCAATGCCGGGTCAGGCCGGGTCGCGGGTTGGCCCGGTTAGATTTGTTATTTTATTTTATATTACAAATTCATTAAAAAAATTGCATATAATATTCATTTCAACTACTATGAATTTTTTACAAGTTTTTTACATTCAAATACAATTTTTTTTTCATTTCTTTTAACCTTTAAAAATAAATAAATAAAAAATGTACAACAAGTATAAGAGTCGAAGAGATTAGTGATTAAACAAAATTGTATATATTAATCATTTCAACTTGTATGAAATTTGTACAACTTATTATTTTATAATTATTTTTTCTTTTACAAGTAATCTTAATTTTTTTTTTTACAACTACTATGATTTTTTATATATGTTATTTACATTCAAATACAATTTCCCACCTCTTTTAACCTTAAATAAATAAATAAATAAATAAATAATGTACAACAAGTTTAAGGGTCGAAGAGATTAGAATTAAACAAAATTGTATATATTATTCATTTCAACTTGTATGAAATTTGTACAAATTTATATTATATATATTTTTTGTACAACTTGACTTAAAAAAAATAGTTACACCGTTTTTTTTACAATTTTTTACAACGTTTGACCCCATTCAGGTCTAATGTTCAAAACCCGCGGGTCGACCCGCAGGTTGGCGGGTGGGTTGGGCGTTTTCGATGGGTTGAGCGGGCCGGGTCGAGCGGGTTGAATTCGCAATTTCCACGACCCGGGTCGACCCGCGGGTTCGACCCGGACCCGAACCGCTAAATTGCGGGCCGGGTTGGAGCGAGCGGGTTGCGGGTCAACCCGGCCCGTTAGCCATCCCTACTAAATAGTATTTATTAAAACAGTGAAAGACCCTACCGATAGACCAAAACTCCGAAGTTGTGGTAAGGGTGAGGGTTTTAATATTTATATTCTAACAAAAACATCAAAAAAAGACCAAAAGGTGTTATTAAACATCTTGTAAAAATGAAATAATGTAGGAGAAATATTTGTTTTGGAGATTTGAGAGATTTGTAGAGAAATATCTCTAGTAGATAAAGTTAGTAGAGAAAAAGTAGGAAACTCCACAAAAAAATATACAGAATTTTAATTTACTTCATACTTGTAAATTCTTTTAACCAAATACTTATTTATTCCCATGGAAGGAAAATTTGATGTACAGAATATCTATGGGATATTCCTAAACATGTGCTTGCAGTATAGATTGCTGGATTTTCATTTTATCGATGCTGACTGCACTCTTATGACACATCTTCTTTGTGTGTAATCAGACGTCAATACCTAAGCACTGCAGTTCTTCAGGCCAAAAGTGCAAATAGCAGTAGCAGTCCAATCACTTCAACTAGAAATACCGTTGATGACCAATTATTGGATGTGTTAGAAGGAAAACTTGCTGTTCTTAGATTCCAAATCAGAATTAAAGAGGAGTTGGAGTCAATAGCTTTAAGATTAGAAACTACACAGGGCAATGGTGAATCACATACTACAGACCAGTTATTGCAGCCTGATCTCGAGATTGCTAGGGCTGCAAAAGACAAGGCCAAAGAGTTAGCACTTGATTTGAAGAGCATTACCCAATTATACAATGAATATGCTGTTCCATTTAAGCTTTGGGAGGTATGTTTCTTTAGTTTGACTTTTGAGATTGATAAATAACTGTACATTTTCTTTTCTTCAGTATTTAGGTTCTTTATAATATGCCCTTAAACTAATTGCATCAGTGAGGTTGTCCATTTCGGGTTACATGTATGACGATATTCCTGTGTAATATTATTGAATATGAGACTGTCCACATATTATTTTTAGCCTAGAATGTTGATCACGTGTAGTATGGCACTGTCATTAAAATGTTTGCACTATGATTTTATTTGGTAGCTTGAAAACTCACTTAGCCCCACTATTGTTCTCAGATATGCCTAGAAATGCTAAACTTTGCGAGCTATTCTGGTGATGCTGACAGCAAAATAGTTAGAGAAACTTGGGCTAGGCTTCTGGATCAAGCACTTTCAAGAGGTGGCGTTGTAGAAGCTTGTGCGGTGCTCAAGAGGGTGGGGTCCAATCTGTACCCTGGAGATAGTGCTTGCCTACCATTAGATACACTGTGTCTTCATCTTGAAAAGGCTGCCCTGGTAATTTTCTATCCTGCCAATTCCCCTTTTTTTCTTTTTTTGTTGCTTGTTTCATTCATTATTGTTTTTTCTTTTCAGATATCATTTAATTTTAAAGTATAAAAAATCTTCCTGTGTAACATACCATTGTGAAGATTTTTGTTCCCTATTATTAAAGTATCTTCTGTTAGGTCCCAGGAATGGTTTTATCTGTTAGGTCCCTCAATTTGTTACACTATTTCATGTAGATTTCCTAGTGAGTTAACTGGTTGGCCTAAATCAGGTCTTAATTCACAAAATTGGACAATATAACTCTACTAAACAAAAATCCCTTGTTTATGTCTTGCTTAAATCTAAGTACGACTGGATCAATTTTAGATGAAATTACCCAATAGGACCTCTTTTTGCTAATCTCAGTAAACCGAGGGACTTACTAGTAGAAATTATCATTTAGGTACTTATTTCAGGATTCGTTTGAATAGAATCCTTTTAGCAAAACACCTCTTGTGGCATTATAGAAGATATTGCGCTAAACCGAGCAGAATGGAAATATGATTCATGTCGCTGACCCCAACTAGTTGGGAAAAAGGCTTTGTTGTTGATGTTTACTTATTCAGGATTCATTTGAATAGAATCCTTTTAAAGCTGTTGGTTCTCTCATTTTTTTCGTGCGTCTCATGGATTGGCTGATAAACTGACTTCTAATATCAGGAACGAATGACGTCAGGAGTTGAAATAGTTGGGGATGAAGATGTTGCTAGAGCTCTTCTTGCTGCCTGCAAGGGTTCACATGAACCCGTGATAATCATTTATGACCAGCTGTTATCGAATGGTGCTCTTTTACCTTCACCAAACCTACGACTGCGCCTCCTTCGGTCGGTACTTGCGGTTCTACGGGAGTGGGCTCTGTCCGTACTTGCCAATAAAATGGGTACCACTACAGTTGGCGCTTCCTATATTTTTGGTGGCACTTTATCCTTGGATCAGACAACAGGTGTTAATCAAGGAATTCGTGACAAAATTGTTAGTGCGGCTAACAGGTCAGTTCCTTGTCTTATTTTGCTTTATCTTTAATTTATTTATTCTCAGATTCTTAGAATGAACCAAAACTGTGACTGCAAGAAATTGTCAAATTTTGTTTAGTATAAGGAAAAATTCACTTGTTTGGCTCTTGGCTTAAATGTGCAAACAATAAATATATTTTTTATAAATATCTGCTCTAACCTTGGGAAGGCTTCCTTTTTGGCTGTTGGCTTACATGTCACATGTGCCTTATAATCGAATTACATACCCTATAACAAATTTATCATCTTTCACCTTATCTTAGACTATTTTCCTTAGTCTTGGAGAATTTGGAGGATGCCAATTGGTCTTTTTAGAACTATGGTAAACCCGCTCATATCATAGTTTTGGACTTTTGGCATCATTAATTACAGAGGGTTAACGTGACGGCCGGTCATAAAGCTTTATCATTTACAGCAGCCTTGACTCCTTAGATGACTATTATTTGTTCTAACCAGTTCAGATTCACATAGTTAAACTTCCAAACAAATTCATTTACAAACTGATAGACAATATCCATTTTCCAAACGATTGTGTGCAGTGTCAACAGTTCTTGCTATCATTTTTTTCTCCAAGATGCCCTATAGTCGGTAGTAGGGAATCAACTGAACTGAAAATGGAAGTTGTATTGGAAATTTGATTGCCTACTCTTGTTTAACAGATGACATGCATGCATTTAATTCTTGAGTCGTTGTTTGTGGGATCAATTAAAATTCAATCACAAGCCAACTTCTGTTTTACATGTGCAAAATAGGGAGGGATCAGTTTTGGAGATCTTTATCTGTTTGTAACTATTGATTAGAATAGTATGGATGGTGTTGATCTTACATGAAGATAATCTTAGAACTATCTAAATTAGATTAGATTTTGCAATATTTTTATTATGTCTTTTTAATCTTTATAATTAGTTAGCTAAGGTTACTCTTTACCAGTAGTCAGTACTTTTTATTTCTATTGTAGGATCGATCTGGCAGAAAGTACTAAGTTTTTTAGGGTTGAGGCTTGAGTAAGTTTAGTTGAAAAAGAGTTATGCTTCTATTGTAACATAGTTGGTTTGAGAAATAGAGTATGATAATTTGACTGCTTCTTGGTAGATTGCCATATCCCCAAATTCTCTTTCCTTCTCCCCATAACCCTCCACTGTTTTAAATTTCCTCCGATACAGCTGAAATTTCGTTTCAGCTAGCTTGCCGATATGAAATCACATATTTTATACTCTATCATTTTGGACTGAAATGTGTAGATTGCAGCCGAAATTGCCGAAATACTGCCGAAATTAGCGAAATATTAGCTGAAATAGACACAAATAGTATTGTGAATATATATAAAAAAATTGTTTTACTTTTTGCATATATGTCTTTCAACATAGGACCTTATGCTAAGATAATGTGAGGACTTCGTCTCACTATTGTTTGTATATATGCGAAGTCAAGTTAGTTTATTAACTAATACATTTTTTCTAATCAATGCTAATTCAATTTAGTTATATACTTATATTACATTCTTTTTTATATTGTCATTAAATTCTGTGAATATTTACTGTAATTGATTCATGTCATTAGTTACATTGTACAGTATTTTATTTGATAAATGACATGTAGGACATATAATATCTTATTTAGTAACAAAAAAATATATTTATTGAGTATAGGAAGTGGACATCCAATATGATCATATTTCCCCGAGATCTCCGATCCGCGACGAAACTCCTCTTGCCGAGACGAGTCCGAAATCTGAGATTTGAAACCATGTAACCCTCCAATGCCTTTCTAAACCATGTTCTTTATTTTCTCGTTGGTTCTACGTAAATTTGGTATGTGATACAACTAGATGTAAAACAAAGGGGAAATTGAGAAGAAAGAGGATTTTGTTTCTTCTTTTTCTTTTTTCTTTTTTCTTTTTTTGGAACAAGGAGAAAGAGGATTAGGATGGGGATTTGGAGGGTCCAGGAAAGAAGGGAATTTGGGAAGAGAGGAGGGGGCCAATACTTAACTGAACTAGTTTGACCCTTGAGAAACATAATATTTTCCATCATAAACTCGTCCTGTTACTGAATTAGAGAGCATTAGATACTGGTATTGCTTAGCTAAGCTAGCTCATTATAATATGGAAAAAATTATGAAATCTAACCTTGTATAGGACTACTAAAATGTCTCCCAAGTAGATCCGCATCCAGTGACGGAGCCAGGATTTTCATCCACTGGGACCGAAATCACAGGAACTAAAAAATTTCATCCATAACTGTTTGAATATTGTTAAAAATTAAATTAGTATCAAACAAACGTGTCTTTCAATTATGGTATTGAGCTTATAGTTGCATCATGCCTTAGGAAGTTAAGGTTCATTCCTATTTCCTAATGACGAGCAAAACCAAATTCATCAAAAACAGTTATGCCTAAATGGAAGGATAAGTTACTAGTCAATTATAGAACAATTATAATAGAAAATCAATTTCCTAGTTATTTAAACTGTGTTATAAAAAAGGGCCTAAATGGTCACTCAGTTTTCTACTAATATCTCATAAGAAATCATCTGATACTAATACTTGAAATCTCAGGCTTGGTTTTAAGTTTTAACAGCCTCAAATCTCAATAGAAATTGCGACTTGCGATTTCAATCTCAATTTTTCTCATATTCTCAAATATCAAACTTCAAATATAGATCCGCAGCATCTGCTCATATTCTCAACAATCTCAAAAGTAAAATTTTTTTTGGAACAATTTCAAATCTCAAATAATTATCTCATATTCTTAAATATGAAGTATACCTGACTCTGACTGTGAAGATGACGATCGAACTCCTTGTGAGATTTTTTGGAAATGAAGACGATGCTTTGGCACTTGGCAGATGAGCGACTCGCCGACTTCGATGTCTTCGGAGATTACGACGACGGCATTGGGGAGACAACGGTGATGGCAGTGTGAGGTTGGGGGAGGAGGATTTGAGAGAGGGATTGAGGGTTTTGAAGCTAGGTTTTGGAGATCGGGAAAAGAAAAATTAAAATGAAGAAGAGAGCAGCAGAAGAAAAGAGGGAGCGGATTGGGTCGGGTAATGTGTGAGTGTGGGCTATAGGGGGAGCGGGCTATATGAGCTTACATTTAAAAAAAATAAAATGAAATTTTTTATGAAGGAGCTGCCCAAGCCTAGGAGGAGCACCCGCTCACCCGCTCACCCTGGGCTTGGTGTGGCTCTGCCCCTGCCCGCATCACCGCATCAGTGGATCCATATCGGAGAAATTTGTGCATGTGGTAACCAGATGCAGATCAAGTAGTTTTAGAGAACTTAATTTGGAAATTGGTTCAGATATGCATTTTTTCTAAATCCATATAATAAGGCTGATTGGAGAAAGTTAACGACTTCTTTTGGATTTATGGACAAGGGTTGTATATGAGGAAAGGGAATAAGGGAATAAAATGACTGACAATTGTATTCTAAAACGTAATATAGTGAATTATGTCTATGACCGACTCACTTCTAAAAAGCTGATGTAAAACTGCTAATAAATGCCATGTTTTATATGTTAACTACTTTTGGAACACATCTATGTAAGTTGAAGTTTAGAGTATGATATATACACAAATGATAAAAGCTTGCTCTTTTTCTTTTTACATATATCCATGTTCTTGTTCCTATTAATTGATGACAGCATAGAAGTCTACGGAAATGTATCATATACGATAGAAAGTTATTATAGAAGGAATTAATATAATTATTTATCTGGTAAAATTGAAAGATTTCATCTGTTAGCATTAAAATGTGAGTAAGGCATTGTTCTTGGGTTTATCTTTGGAAAGACGTATTAGCGTCATCTTCTAACTAAACTTGCAATTATAGGTATATGACTGAGGTGCGACGTTTGCCCCTTTCGCAAGGCCAAACTGAGCCTGTATACCGTGGATTTAAAGAACTGGAAGAAAAGCTGATTATACCATCTTCTTTTTAGCATTTCCGGACACTATTTATTTAACAAGTACCTCAATTCTCAGAATTCTATTCCCACAAGAAGTCGAAGGTCAGCAAAAGGGGGAAAAGTCAAGTTACATGATATCACCTGTTAGCAAGTGAGGTGATATCCAAGTCATGTGCAGTATATCCACATTGGCACCTCAACACTGTTTCATCTGGTTTCGTCCTTGGTGTGTGCATTTTGTGGAAGCACATGGAGCTGATCTGCTTGTACCTTGTAATGTCAGTTTTATAAAGAATGCTATACTAACTATATGTAGACAGCAGGCTTGCTTATTTAGCACATTTTTTATATTTCTGAAGAGCTTATTCTTGCGTACATTTTCCATAACTTTTTTTGTTTTGAACAAATTATAAATTGAAACTCGTGTACCTTGCGAATTCTATAAGAGTATGGTATTGGATTTTGATCTTATGCAAAGTCATTTTGGTATGGGATGTTTAATATTCAATATTGATTTCTCCATGTCACGTCTAAAAGTTGCAGTAATTTATCATGTCACAATCGAAAAATGGTTTTAACAGAGTGAAGATGAAAAAGATTATGGTTCATGAATCTTTTCCAAGTAAGCACATTAGTATGGTGCAGGTGAAGCACTTGCAAATTATGTCTACTATCGTCTGTGTATAAAATATCAGAACTTTGCACGGTGTACTTGTAGCACTGGGCTTAAAGTCTCTGTCCTAGTGTTTTTATCAAAGCTTGCCTTCAATTCTGTACAACCATTGTATGCCAGAAACTATCAATGACAAGATTTGTTTTAAATGTCGAGGAGGCATTTCTTGTGATGCCGTCTTCACACTCAACATAACGTCGTAACCCAATTCCACTGAGGGACATCTCAATGCGACTAAAGGCCAAAAAAAGGATTAAAAGAGAGAACGACATGAGATCTTTGATTACTGTTGTAATATTATGTCGAAAAAATGAGTACAACATGAGATTGAATTTTTACCAAAATAACCCATTTTTTGAAAGTATTTACCAAACTGACCCACTTACGAAACTAATTACCAAAACAACTGAGATAGCGATTTTGGTCAAAACCTCACCGCTATTTGAGATAGAGAGTGTATGGTCATGTATTTCTCCATACTTTGGAGAAAATCAGAGAAAAATATCAAGTTTAGACTCGCTATCTCAGCTAGTGAGTGTTTTTATACCAAACCCGTTAACTGAGATAGCGAGTGTATGGCTTTGTAGAAAAATACCATGCTGAGACTTGCTATCTCAGTTAGCGAGTGAGTTTGTACCAAACTCGCTAACTGAGATAGTGAGTATCGATTGAGGAGTTTTCTAGACCCAAACTTGCTGTATCATTTTTCAATTCTCTCTCTCTCAACACTCTCGCTCAACTCCGAAACCCAACTCTGAAACCCTAGCTTCCAAATTCGTGCTCTCACCCACACAAACTCTCCAAATCTCAAGGAATACTCTTCATCTCCTCACATTCCTCTCTCCTCCCTCTCTCAAAACCTTAAACCCATCATCCAAGATCCCAAATTAAGTTGATTTTGGGAAGCAAGTTTTCTATGCCGTTTTCTCCACGCTCATAATTGCTCAATCTTCCCGATCATTGATTTGAATGTATGATTTGTATAACCTTTTATCGTGTACACTTGGGTAGATTAGATAATATCTCTCATTTTTGTATGAATATGTATAGGTATGAATTACGATATTTTTATTTGAATTTGTTTTGGTGGTGAAATTATTCATGACACAAAGCTAGATTATTGCTATAATGTTGTGGATCCTGAAATAATTTGGGCACCTCGTACAATTACAATGACAGAACTAGTGGAGAAAATTTATGAGATTACTAATTGGGCTAGAGATATGGAATTTTAAAATTTTAGCTCGATATGCAGCGGGAAAAGATGAAGGTCAATATTTTATGACTGTGCCCGTAGCAAATGACCAGCTCTACAGTCCATGATTGCTAGGACAGTTGATCCAAATTACAGTTGGTGCACATTGGAATTATATATTCAGCAAATTCAAATTCATAATGCACAACCACATGTTAATCCTAGTTCAAGCTTCGTACGAGAAGTACCGACACATGGAATGAGTTCTAACCCAGTTCAAACATCACATGCAATCCCACCGTCCCCACAAGAAGACACGTTCACAAATACAACAAGTCCGGATCCTATAGAATTTGAGTTGCCACGTCAACCTAGTTTAGTTCATGATTATGTTCAAAGTGGCAATGTCTTTAGAATATTTGAAAATGCTACAGTTAACAACGAGTTATTAGATGATGAAGAACAAGAGGAAGAAACCGACGATGAAGTTGATAAGAGTGTAGAAAATGATGACGAAGTCGAAGAAGATGAATATGTAAATGCTAATATAAATGAGAGAAACGATAATGACGTGAACGTTCATGATGCCTTCAATAATGTTAATGTTCATGTTACCGAGGCGATGTTACAAAGTGCGAGAGTAAATCATGTTCTACAAGAGTCGTTCGGTTCATCGAACGTAGACGAATTGTACATTTGGCATGAGTTTCAAAGTAAAGAATCGATCCAGCATGCGGTGAAGCTATACTGCATAAAGAAATATCGGGAATTTGTCATATTGAAATCTACACCGACCCTATATACAGTGAAATGTAAATTGGCACCTAAGAAACGTACCTGGCACCTAAGAAACGTATGAGGTGGGATAAAAATGACCCGGGATCAAGCCAAGGCCCAAGGTTGCTTCCTCTCGAAAACACGTCGTCCTGGCCCCGGGCCCCCATGGCGTCGGGACCGAGTCGATAATCGAACCCCCATGAACCCTGCCGCCTCATCCCGGTGACCCGTACCAGCCTTCGGCCTCCGAGCCTCGACAGCCCCACGGGCCTCCCATCAACCTAGTGCGAGATAAAGATGACCTGGCACCCCCTGGGCCATCCAATTCTCCCAAAAGCACAGGAACCACGTGATCCGCCACGTCAGCCCCAAAACCGCCTAAGGTTTTGCCACGTCAGCCCTAAACCGTCCGGGGCGCTGTCACATCTGCCCTAAACCCCCTGGGCCTCCTGCCACGTCAGGCCCACGAACTTTCGGGTCCAGACCCGGCCCCCAAACGGGTCCAAACCCGGTCGGGTTTGTCTATAAATACAAGGCCCTCTCCCACCTTTAAAGGTAATCAATCTTTCTCCTACTAAAATCCCTAGTGACTGTTACTCTCACAGCAACTAACTAGATCGTCGGAGGGTCTGCCACCGGGAAGAACCCCGGTGTTCCTAGACCGTCTGCAGGGACATGAGGCGGAGCATCCGGATCCGAGCCGATCCTCCAGTGCCGAGCCGAATCTCTGGGGTACCGTCCAGCACTGCATCCTTCCACCAATACAAATTGAGTAGGAACTCACACCTGGTGCATCCACACACCCCCCAGAAATAAACCGCATCAACGTACCTGGCAAATTGGACAGGAGAACAATATTATAGAGTGGTATAGTAAATTCCGTGCTAGAAATTTCAATTCAACCGACACTTGGCAATTGAGGTTCATTAGTTAAATAACGATTTGTATTATTAGGCAAGTTCTAAAGTGCATGATGGGTATACATAAATATAGTAACATGCATACCATTGTGTATTTCTTTAATGTTTTTTCAACAGACTTCCTAAGGTTTGGGTTTTGGATTCAATATGTTCAAGCATTCAAAATCCAAACGGAAAGATTGTATAGAGTTTCGAAATCTGAGAACACGAATAAAAGCTTATCACTTCTAAAAAAAACAGAAATCAATGTCCTTGTCTAACTATGATACTGATCATCGACAATAAGATAACAGAAAAAGGGATGAGTTCCTGGGTTACCTGTGAGAGGTACCTCATCCTCCGCATGCATGTCATCGTTTCCCCAAGGACTCCTTCCTGGAAAAATTCAAACTCATCAATTCTATAATCTCCTGGATAATCGAAATTGTGCTTTTTCCCTCTGCAATAGGCACAATAGTTGCACAATAGTTTTTTCCTGGATAATCTAGAGCTGATTTACTGGAAACTTTTGATTTTAAGTAATATTGAATAATAGAGGGTTATTGTTGCTGCTTATTTCTGTGTGGGAGCAAACACATACGTGAGTTCTTATAAATAAAAACAGTAAAGATCAAACATTTGCTATTCGTCAATGGTTGACCACCAAAAACTGTAATTGTCTCCAAGATCTGATCGTTAGGAAAAGCTGAAATTGCTTCCATGGACCTGCAAACAAGTCTGAAACACCGGGATAGCCTCAGCGACAGACCCTTCGATGCCCAAGTCAGAAACTTAAGGATATAGTGGGTTTTGAGAGCGAAGTTGTCAGTTACCTGATTTCTGAGGAGATCTTGAGGTATATATAGTCGCCGAGGGTGGACAGTTTCAAGATATTCATCTATATCTATTTCTCGGTGTTTGGATAGAGTTCGTTATCCCTTCCACATGAAGAGATCAGTCTGAGCTCTCTTTTGACGAAGAGATAGAGTTTTCAAACTCTCTCTTGTGGGTGGAGGGATAGAATCAGTTACCTCCGAGAAATAAGAGTTTAATCTGGATTTCTGTATTTGCTGAAATAACCGTTTTACCTCTGTGAGTTTTAAGATCTGGGCCCAATTTGGACGGTCCCGATATTGTTATATTTTTACCCATATCAGTTATGTTTGCAAAACAACTTCATCTCTCTTTTCATCCTCCCACTCTCCTTCCTTTCCAAATAGAGAACCATCTCAATCCTCCCCTCCTCTCTGCCTTCTCCGACACCACCTGCCCCTTCAACAGCTTCGCAGTCGAACTTAAATGTCCACCACCTCGCCGAACCCGGCTCTACGCCAACACCTATCCCCTCCGCCAATTCCGACTCCACTCCTTCCCTCAATCCCAAGAAAAGACAATGCAAACATCGGAAAAGAATTGTATGACCAAAACAATTAATTTCAGAAACTCCAATGCCTTCATGTTCTTTTTGAGAGTACCACCAAAGATAGATAGAATCTTTATATGAATTTCAATGGTTCATAGAACTTTTGGGTCAAATTCTGTAGTTTCATTCAATGAGGGATGTATTGATAATTGGAGAGGGATGGTTCTTTGTGAGACTGAGGGAATGATGGAGATGCGATTGAAGGAGGGATTGTATGTCGGACGGCGAGTGGGACTGTGGGAGAAGGGGCAGCTGGCCGTCGGGGAAGGCAGTGGAGGAGGAGAGGATGGAGATAGAGTTTTTTTTCCCTTTCGAAATGGGCAATTTTTTGAAACTAATTTTCAAAATAAACCACTTTTGAAACTAATGTCAAAGATAGACCAGTCCTTATAAGCCTCAATTGTGAATTGTGGCATGCTCGATTGTGGTCGCAGTTTGGAACTGCGGCCTCTTCAAAAATGTATTTTTCCGAGGCCGCAGTTCCCCTTCGTTCATTTCATATTTGGACAAGAGAGACTTCGAGACTTAGACAAAAAATTTTAAGTAAAAGAGACTTAGACAAAAAAATTTAAGTAAAAATGTGTTAAATATAGACGTGCAGTTTTCCCAACTGCAGCATTTGTTATAATAAAAAAAATTCCTAAGTAAAAAAACAAAAAATAAAAAACAAAAAATTTGAAAATTTGAAAATTATAACAGATGTCACAATTTCTAACTGCGGCCTATATTTAGTACATTTTTACTTAGAAAAAATTGTTGAAATCTCGAAGTCTCTCTAGACCAAATATGAAATGAACTAAGACCGCAGTATGAAACTGCGGCCTCGGAAAAACATATTTTTGAAGAAACCATAGTTGGGAACTACCGCCTCACAATCAAAAATACCACAGTTCGCTAATGCGGCCTATAAGGTCTGGTTTATCTTCAAAATTAATTTCGAAAGTGAACTGTTTTGAAAATTAGTTTCAAAAAGTGGTATATTTCGGAAAACAAATCGAGATAACGAGTTGGAAACAAGGGAAAATTATGCCGTACTGCCCCACTTTTGAAAATATTTAGCGCTCTGCCCCACTTCCCAAAACAATTAGCGATATGCCCTTGTTTAGGACACGTCAGCAAGAAATGTTATTGGGAAAAACGATATAGATTATTTCGATGCCGTTCTTCCCAATAACGGCATCCATTTTAAATTTTTTTTCATGCCGTTATTTGGAATAACGACATCAGTATATTTCTCTTGCAAGTGTGAATCTTCTAACTTTAAAAAGTTCTAAGTGTGAAAAAAATTTATAAATAATGTCGTTATCCTGAATAACGGCATTCGAATGACTGATGCCGTTATTGGAGATAACGACATCAGTTATATATAAATATGAACTCTTGCCGTTGTTTGGAAACAGAGAGAATGAAGAAAAAGTTTAAAAAAAAAAAAATTATAACTGATGCCGTTATTCCAAATAACGACATCAGTTATAATTTTTTTTTTTTTTTTTTAACTTATTCGTCAGAGAGGATGAATAATAAGTTACTTTTTTATAAAAAAAATTTATAACTGATGCCGTCATTCCAAATAACGGCATCAGTATTGAGAATGCCGTTATTTGAAATAACGACATCTGTTATAAAGTTTTCACACTTGCAATTTTTTCTCTAAGTGGAGACTACAAGCTGTCGAAAAACAAAACAACCTATGCCGTTATTCCAAATAACGGCACGACACTTTTTTTTTCAAACAGATGCCGTTATTGGGAAGAATGGCATCGAAATAACCTATGCCGTTTTTCCCAATAACGTTTCTTGCTGACGTGTTCTAAATAAGGGCATATCGCTAATTGTTTTGGGAAGTGGGGCAGAGCGCTAAATATTTTCAAAAAGTGGGGTAGTACGGCAAAAATTTCGAAACAAGGAGATGGTACTTTTTTCAATTTTATACCTACAATTTCCTTAAATTAAACCTAGAGTCAACTATTGGAGTACTTTGATTCCCTAAGGGGGCGTTTGGTACGCGGATTGGAGAATTCCCATGAATTAGTGGATTCCCAGAAATATGAGGGTGGAAATGAAGATTTTCGGGAATGTTGCAATACTGTGTTTGGTATACGACATTACATGCCTGGGAATACTTTATTACCATGTTTGGTATAGAACAATTCATTCTCATCAATCCATCTCTATAGTAGACATTACCGAAATTACCCTTTTGGCTTTATTTAAAAATAAATAAATATAAAAGTTATCTAATTTGGGGTTTTGGCGGCGTCGCGATGGAGGCTCGACGGGACCGGGAGGAGGGAGAATTGGGATTTGGGGTTTTGACTGGCGTTTGTCGAGGACAGGGAAGAGGTCGGGGGGAGGAAGGGAGTTCTGGGTGGCGCCGGCGTCAATGTACTAGGGATAGCAACATAAAGATCACTACTTTTTGTTCTTAGTTAAAAAGTAAAGCAATAAATGTCAGCCAATATTTTTTTTTGAGGTAAAAGGTGGAATAAGGCCACCCTGTTTCATTAATAAGAAGTTAACAAAACAACCCCGACGTACCGGGGGAAAACAACTGTACAAAACCGCAAGGTATGAGTAGACTTCTGCCAACTGTAAGCTGCCAGTTCAATGCTATGCATTAAAGATATGTTCTTACCGATGGATATAAATAAATGATAAATCCAATCTCATCTGATATTCATATCTGTAGTTTCACTGATCCGGATATCCCATATCCATCCATTTAACAAATGTGGAGGGTGTTTTGGGTATGCAATAATCTCACTCAATTTTTATGTGGAGGAATCCACAAATTCCACCCTTTTCAAGGGGAATGTTTATCCTTCTAAACTAATTATTTTGATAACCCTGAGAATTTAAGATTATTTATAAAACTATACCTATGTCTTACCAAACCAGGTAATCATGAGGGTAATCTTAGATTTTCTTATACATTTCCGCGTACCAAACACCCCCTAAATTTCAAATCATCTCCCAATAACACTTAACTAGTTACCTGCACGTGCGATGCACGTTCTAATCATTTTTTATTTTTATTTTATAAAGTAAATAGTAAGATGTGATATGACCTCGAACCTCAGACCTCCCTTTACTCATACATACTTTTTACAAATTATCTCTAGTGGCACAAACTTTTATTTTATGTGAGTGGCACTTTTGTGAATAAAAATGTTGTAAATTAATTTGAACTTTGAGGGTATTATGGTAACTAACAACAAAAATTAACAGAATTAACCCTATATTATTTTTAAGCTTTTTATGCATATGGGGGTATAATAGTAAAAAGCCGCCAAAATAGGGCTTTGCTTAATAATAGTATAGATTTTAAAAACACAACAATTTCACCTAATTTTAAAAACACAATAATTTCACAAGTGTATTTATGAAGTATCTTTTCACTAACATTCCCTATAGTAAAATTTTTAAGGAGATACAAAATATCGGAGAAAAAATAGTATTGATTGTTTGCTAAGCAAAGAAACAAGTAAACAGAGTGAATAATTTTTTATTAGTTTTTCAATGCATGAGGGTTTGGTTCTAAAGCACAAGATAGTGTTTGACAGAAAATTGAATGGCTAGCTAACTATCTATATAATAAAACACAAAGAAAGCTATCAAGTGGCTCTTCTTCAACTCCCCCAAAATCAAAGGTCCAAATCTAACCTCACAAAACATATTTTCCCCCCAAAACTCAAATTCAAACTTCCTCCCAAAACAACTCATTTATTTATTTAATTCTCTCTCTCTCTCTCCCTCCCTCCCTCCCTCCCTCCCTCCCTCCCTCCCTGTGTGTGTGTGTGTGTGTGTGTGTGTGTGGAAACATGGACTTTTATTTACAACTAATTATTGTCATACTATTCAAACTTCAGCTACATAATTGTTGATTTACTGTTTACAAGACTTTTCATATGCTGTATCGTTTAGAAAACGTGCCGTAGGCACGTGGCCACGGGCAAATCTAGTACATCTATACAATATATTATGTTGATACAACTTTTGGTCTAAGATTTTGTTTTCATTTTTTGTTTTTATACAAAAAAGAAAAGTAAATGTAGGAGTCAACCATTCCACTAATTCTCCATCCAAATTTTGAACTGAAATTATATATCTTAATTAAACCTTAAATATCGTGCAATATTATATATATGTTATTAGATGAATTTTTAAAAAATAGTTTTATTATTTTCTTATTTAAAAAAAAATATTGTGCAATATCTCACATGGTTATACTACATATTATATTATATTATTTTATATAAGTTTGTGCAATATTGCACAAGGGTACACTAGTTATCAATTAAATAGACTAGTAATTTACACGTGCGATGCACATCTTAATAAATATATATATATATTTTCAAGTAAAAATTCACACGTAGCCTGACTTCGAACCTAAGACGTCATTCATATTAGTTATCGATATACGTAAGTTGGTATGTTTACAAACGACAACTCCAACCCTCCTATTATAAGATTAGAGATTAGAGATGATCACAAATCTGATTCCTCCCAGTGGGGTCACTATTGTTCGACTGCCAAAAAATTATAAAATAAAGGGTCAATTCCACACGGGTCACTAACAAATGTGGAAATTCCATATACCTCACCCACAAATTGATATTTCCATATAACTCACTAACTTTCTATTCTCACTCTTCTTATGTTAAATTTTACCACGAGTTTAAAAATGATTATTTTGTCGTCTTTTAAAATTAAAGGTTAAGGTTTAGGGTTATGGCTATTTTTAAAACTAAGGGTTAAAAATGACTATTCCCCTCTTTTAAACCCTAACCATAACCCTAACCCTAACATAATCCTAACCCTAAACCCTAAACCCGTAACCCTTAACCCGTAACCCATAACCCTTAACCCTTAACGCTAAACCCTAAACTCTAAATCCCTAACCTGTTCCGGGTTGAGTAGTGAAGGATAAGTAGTGAGATGAATGGAAGAGCTGAAGTGAAGAATTGCATTCAATTGCGCAGCTATAGTGAAGAAATACATTCCAGTTACTGTTCATGTCTGAATAGAGTTAGTATCAGTTGTATAAGTGTTTTTTTGGGTTGTTTTCGGGTGAATTGTTAATTTGTACCCGACCCACCCATTTCAGTTAGTTGTTAAGAGTGAGTTAGAGAGGAACACATGCTTTACATGTAAATTTCATGCTTATATAATTGTGGGGGGGGGACCCAATTGTATTTTCATTCAAGTTTTAATAAAAACAAATCTTCTTCTTCCCCAATTCCAGAGCTTCTCCAAACCCTAGATTTCCCTCCAATGGCAAAATTTTCTCAAGCTCAAAATCCAGTCCCTTACAACTTGGTATCAGAGCCGACCTTCATCAACGGCGATGAGCGAGATGTCGGAGGCACATCGAAGGTAAAGGAGGAGATCCGAGTGATGACTTTGCAGCTGAAATCGGTGTCGAAGCAGCTCGATTACATCCTAGGGCAAATGAAAGAAATGAAGAGCAATCAATCATGGATTGAACAATCTACTCTTCAATCGGCTCCTCATTCGAATCCAGTAACCGAGGTATCAAAACCTGACTTCACTCCTTTCAATTCTAGAGTAGAGAGTGACATGGAATTTCAAAGAAGTGAGAAGGTGGAGAAAGTTCAAAAGCTTAATAATCTGTAAGTGGAAGATGGTGATGGAAGCAGTGAGGGTGATGATGAGTACCATTGCAATTTGTGTTGGAGTTCTTGTTCTTTTAAAAGATATTATTGCAGTAAATTGTTCGATTACGATTTGTGCTTTAATTGTTTTACTAGCAAGAGATTTGAAGAGAGTTTGACTCCACTAGATTTCATCTTTATAGAGGATGGGAGAGCTAACAATTCTATTGTGGTAGATGAAGTGAGTGTGAATGATGTTGTTGTTACTACTGGAAAGAACAAAGATGGAGTAGTTGGTGATAATTTGTTGAATCTTGAAGTTGAAGATTATGGTAGTGAGAAGTCATCGGAAGTATTTGATGAAATGAAAAATCAAAAAAAGGAGAAGAGTCTGGTTTCGAAGGATAGTATTTTGATGGCCAAACATCCTTCAATTGAAGAAAATGAGGACAACTCATGTTTGCTAAGAAAATCACAAAGATGAGTTCATCAAGTGTTTGTGGTAATGTCTTGAAGACAATTTTTCTTTATCTTGAGCCCTTATTGAGTGTTCAACGGACTGTCAAGGTGACGAAATTGAAGGTTCTCATCGATGTAATTGGCAATGGCTAAGTATTGCTTAATGGCCGACCACCACCTCCTCGAGTTCAACAGGTTGGTCAGGGAAATCTTCACTCTTGTATGCAATACTCGGAGAGATTCCTAAAATCTCAGGAACTACATTTGAGCAACTTGTTAATGCTCATGAATCATCAATGAATATATTGGACTCCATTGATGGAGAGAACAAAGCTCATAGAGATATACAACAGCCAGTGCTTTAAGAAGATATAGATGATAATGCCCATTCTAAGGTAGAAGGCATTGCATTTGATGATTGCAAAAGTTTTGATCACAATGATCATGAAAGTTTCAATCAAGATTCCCAATGATAGCTTCACCAATGGAAATGCAAATTTCATGAGCTATCCTGAGGAGAATGGTGATTATACACTCAAGGATTCTACTTTAGATCAAAAGATAGATTAAGTTGCTAAATTCTTGTCTCTGGAAAAGAAATATCTGGAAAAGAACATGCCTGGTTTGGATAATCATTTTGATAAGGCTGTATTCACTAAACTAAGTATTGTTGAAGCACAGTGTCACGCGCCGCTTCCCAAAATACGGGAATACGAGCACGTGATATGGCCCAGTGAATGATTTAACATCATCCAAAAGTTGTACCAGTCTTAACTCAACAACATGAAAAGAAATAATCACAACCACACAGAAAACATAATCACATAAACGAGAATAAAATCCAATAACCAAATCTGGGATACAAGAACTTACCAAATAGCTCGAGAATATGCAATGTAGTAACAGTTCGACGAGTTCCTTTCGGTTACCCATCAGTGTACCTGTATAACATAACTCAAAAGAAAGAGGAAGAGAACCCGTTAGAGCAAGCTTCGGGCGACAAGTAGTAGGAAGCAGTGAAATAGGAAATAAAGGACTGTATAACAAGAACATAAATTGGAACGATATCGGAGTCAATAAATGATAAACGGTAACAAAATCAAAAGTTAATAATCAATAATTCAGAAATCAGAAATCAATGTTTAATAACAAGTATTCAATATTAGTGTCAATGTTCAGTGTTCATTTATGTCTATAAGTCTTTTATCAATCCTAACTAATGCACGTACTACGGCATCGCATACTACAGGTTCCATACATACAATCAATTTCGTTTAGACTAAGGTGGGAGATTCTATAGGTCATGTACTCGCACGATAACAACAGCAATTTCTTGTACAATAACGATACCAATAGTCGGCACGATAATCCTAAAATAATACACGATGAATTGGGATACTGTAGTCGGTAATCCAACAATAAATTGATAGCACTAGCCGACACAATATTTTGGGAACAAAGCCCACAATTCCGAGTACAGTCACAATATTATCAACTATCCTAGTCAACCCTTAACCCCAGCTTGATTAACATTTTATTAACAATCATTTATGAACATGCATGTGATCAATGTGGACGATGGTATCAATACTCATGCAACAGGTACAATTGATGAGACCGGTAGCATTAGTACAATTTCAAGATGATATCAAGATTATATAATACATGAAATACACATGGTCCAATTCATTAAATATGGAAAACACGGTTTATATGCAAAACATGACAATGTATGGACCTACTGTACTACAATTTATATATGCAAGATTTTAAGTTTCTGTGTCAAGAATCGGGTCGAAACCTCAGTACAAAGTCAATAAAATGACAAGACAGTATATGTGAATGTTCAATAGTACAATAAATTTACGGTTTTGGATTGAAGTCAACAATAATAGCACGATGAGAAGACTATGAATCAATAACATGGTACAATAAATAAACAATGGAGTTCAATTAGATATGATATTCAATTTAATTACTACATGCCGGATTTCAAAGAGTGTTTTCTTGAACTAAAAATAATAAAAATGAGTTCAAGAGACACTTGCCTCTTAGGAGACGATTCTGAATATAAAACAATAAGAGGATTAGGATCCCGGGCGACGAATAAAAACATGGGCGAGACACGTGCAACGGCAAACAACGAACAACAAGACCCAATACAGCAAATCCAAGTAAAATAGCATACCGGATCCAAGTAGAATAGCAAACGGCAGAGTCGGATCCGCTACACCCAAAACACCAAACAACAAATAAGCAACACTAGATCCCACACCGGATCCACCCGAACAGCAAACAGCAGATCGGATCCGCTGCACCCAAAACAGCAAACAACGGCTGCAACCAACAGCAAAACGGATCCACTTCAAACTCACAGAACAACAACACATCGAAAAGCCAAGATCGGATCCGCCCCCAACAACACAGCAAACACCAAAATTGACCACTCCAGCTTTGTCTTCTCCAACTCAACAGAGAATGAGAGAGAGTGACAGAGAAACCTCGGTGACTGCGGCGACCACAGTAAGGGTGGTGACGACGACGACGTCGGTGCTGCGGTTGGGAAGCGACGCAGCGGTGGGGGGTGGGGAAACGGTGGCTCGGCAGATGCTCTGTTCCTCTTGACGAAACAGAGGAGGAGAACGGCGAGGGAGATCGGGGCTTGGATGAAGACGACGAGGGGCTAGGTGGATCTTCGGTGGTTGCAAGGGTGAGGCGAAGACGAGATGGCAAAGGACGAGGAGCGGTGGCGAGGAAATGGGTTAATGGGTTTGGTGGAGTTGAACATGATGGAGATGGAGACGGGGGGTCAACTGTGCTGGCGAAGAGGCGTCTCGACAGTTGCGGGAGGAGGAAGGCGATGAGTAGGTAGGCTCGACAGCGGTGTTGCGACTGGCGATGATGGTGGGCGATGGAGGTGAAGCTCTGAGTTCGGCAATGGCGGAGGATGTAGATGATGAGGTGAGGCGAGCGGTAGGCTCAAGAAGGTAGTGGCGGAGCTTCAGCAGTCGATGGGTTCGACGAGGACCTAGAGGAAGAACAAGACGGAGGCTCGGCAGTGGGTTCAGGGGCTGGCACAGTCGAGCGGAAAGCTCGAGCGGGCGGTGCTGACGTTGGCTTGTGCGGGAAGCGCTCGAAGGGCTCGGGGTTCAAGGTTGAAGACGATGGGTAGGGGAGGCTCTGTTTTGGTTTTCGAAAACAGAGGACAGAGGGGGAGACGGGGAGAGAGAAGAGACAAGGGGGAGGGGTTTTATTAAAATATAATGATATAATAAATATAATAAATATAATAAATATAATAAATATAATAGGGAGAGATTATGGGGCAGATTATTAGGGACTCAATTTTGGGGGTTACAGGATGATACGTGATATGGCTAAAAATAGGACTAAATCGGGACCGTTCAAATCGGACACAAATCTTAAAGCTCTCAGGGGTAAAACGGTAATTTCACCTACAAACGAGTCTGAAATGGGAACTGGGTCTTTTTTCAAAGCCCAATAACCCATAAACAAATCTGTCCTACTGGGTACAGGTCCCAACCCGTTACAAACCAGTTCAGAAGGATAAAGAAGAATTCAGATTCATAATTATCCCCAAAAGGTGGTTTTAACCACTTTTATCCATCCACACCAGGAACTAGAGATTTGTTCTTATCTCGAAACGGATCCCTAAGGCGACTATAAAAATTCCTCTCCCCCACTATAACAAGGTAATCAATATTTTTCTACATAAAGCTCTTTCATAATCTTACTGATTACTGACAAGAGCGTCGGAGGGTGCGTCGCTGGGATCCACCCCGGTGTATCGCACTTTTTGTAGGTTTGCGGTAGCAGTAAGAAACAAGTCAACACAATTGGTGAAGGTCAATAGGTTTGCCTTATTCGTTTTCTCAAGAATCCACAAATTCATCTGTTTGCTCCCACACCAAAATTAGCAGCAACAGATTGGCGCCGTCTGTGGAAAGCGAAAAAGCAATCCAACCTAACTTCATCAGCGAAAGTAGTTTCAAGCCATGCATCCAAAAGCGAAGGGGAAGGCAGCGGTCTCTAGCTGAAGAACCACTCCTTTTCCTCTTCATCCTCCTCCTCCTCCAGTTCAAGATGTTCTTCTTCAACAGCCTCCTCCTCAACAGGCCCCTCTAGGGTCTCGGGAGGCTGCCCAGGGGGGCTCCCGTCGGAGTCGTCCAAAGCAACATCCTTCTCATGATCATGTCGCGGTTTCCAATCCTTCAGTTGACTCTATGGCTTCTCAAAGCCCTCCCGAGTGGAATCTCCGTCAAGTGATTGTCAACCGCCAAAGGGGGTCGACCTCTGAACTCGCCTGAATGGATGGCAAGCCCTTGGGGGAGTCCATCAACCTGAGCACCCAGAGGTCGCAAGAGTTCGGACCCCAGCAGACCGAGGACCAGAAGATTCCCTCCCCCGAGGAGGCAAAGAAAGTCCCCTCAACGCCATCGGCAAAGTCATACTCCAGTAAACCGAGCCACACATAGGGACCGCCAAGCTAGAGTGGCACCAATCACAAGGGTGGAGTTCCAAAATTTTCAAGAAGGCTATTCTGTGGGCCCTCAACGTCGCTCCCAACCACGAGCAACGGGCACCTAGTCCTCAACCTGCCCCAAGCCATTACCACCGCACTCCTAGTCCCCTTTTGCATGGGAAAGAGTCTAGGGGCTGGACAAGATATAACCGAAGGGAAGACTCAGTCTATCACCGTCTCCACGAGATGGAGAGGCGCCTTGGCCGACTTGACCGAGAAGAGGAACAACGGGCGAGAAATTTCTGCCCGAGCAGGCCCTCGTTCCCTCGAGCCATCATGGAAGCCCCGGTCCCGGAAAACTTCAAGCCCCCTAACTTTGAGTCATACAACGGAGAGTCGGACCCTGCCGACCACATCGAGAGTTTTAAAACTCTCATGATGATCCGCCAGGCTTCGGATGCGCTCCTTTGCAAAACCTTCCCTGCCATGCTGAAGGGACCTGCGAGAGAATGGTACTCTCGACTCGCCCCGGCCTCCATCTTCTCATTCGATCAGTTCGAAGGGCTCTTCCTTACTCATTTCGTGAGTAGCCGTCGGGCCGAAAAAACAAGTGTATCTTTGGTGATCCTCAACCAAATAAAGGGTGAACGCCTAAGAGATTACGTTCGGTGCTTTACCGCCGAAGCCCGGTCTATTTCCTCCCTCAACCAATTAGTAGCCTCTGCGGTATTCGGGCACAACGTCACTAACGCCGATCTCAAGGCGTCCCTTGTTAAGAAACCTCCCCGAGACATCTCAGAACTCCTGCTTAGGAGTGAGAAGTACATCCGAGTGGAAGAGTCTCTCAACCCTCCCATTCTTGAGGAATCATCTTCCGAGAACAAACGGAGGAATACGAGCGAAAAAGGATCCCAGAAATTCCAGAGGGACGACAATAGCCAACGCCGCCCAACCCCTCGTTTTGAGAAGTACACCCCCTCAATGCTATTATATCTGCAGTTCTTATGGAGGTGGACAAGGAAGGGCTACTCCGCGCTTCCCCTAGAATGAATACCCTTGGCAAGAAAAGAAACAGGGATAAGTGGTGCCACTTTCACAGGGACCACGACCACGACACGGATGATTGTCGGGCTCTTAAAGAGGAGATCAAAAAACTCATACAGCGGGGATACCTGGCCAAGTTCGTCCGAAGAGACGGGGCCGATCTTCCACCCCGAGGAGCCTACAAGCGAACAAAGAGGTCCGCCGAGTTCCATGATTCCGAACCTGGGGCCGTCCTCCACCTTATCAATGGAGGTCCAATGGGGGCAGAACCAAACTCCTCCCAAGAGGCCCTCACCCTATCGTAGAAGCAGGTTTTCAGTTTTCAATAAGGCCGATGCTTGAAACACGGCCAAAAGCATGTAATAATGGCTCGCCCCATTGAAGCGCCCACTTATTTTATTTTAATAAAACTTGGTTTTTTTTCTATTGAAAACTATTGCATTCGCCTCATTTCTATGTCTCTGAGTCCCATCTACATCTCGCTAAATGGTAAGCTTGAAGTCCAGCTTGTCCTCAAGAGCTGCTTCCACAACTTACTAAGCTCAAAAGACGAGTTTGGAGTCCAACACTTGGTTCGATGTTGCCTTAGCCACTTGCAAACAAGCTAAAACTCACCATTCGAAATTGCTCCCACAACTGTTGAACCTTTTCTCAACAAGTTCAGAGCTAAAACTCTTCCCTAGAGTTGCTACTCAAACTTGTCTCCCAAACGACTCTCTCCTAGAGCCAAGCTCTCTGCTCTGCTCGCCTCTAGGGCGAACCTCTTCCCAATAAGTTTGGAGCACAACTCTCTCCTAGAGTTTCTCCTCAAACTTGTCTCCCAAATGGCTCTCTCCTAGAGCCTAGTGATGCTCTTCACTCCGCTCGCCTCCCGAGCGGCCTTCTTCTCAATGGGTTTAGAGCTCAACTCTCCTCTAGAGTTGCTCCTCAAACCCGCCTCCAAGAATGGATCTTCCTAAGAGTCATACAAAACTCAACTCAACCATTCACCAGACAGTGCCTATCATTCGCCACGTTCGCCACGTTCGCCAGCACGCGCCGAACAGACGTGTTTTCGAATGAAAAATGTGCAAAACACTGTTGACCAGTCAACGGTTTAAGAGCCACGTGTCGCTCGCCTATCGTTCGACACGTTCGCCAAGTTCGCTAGAACGCGTCGAACAGACGTGTTTCCGAACGAAAAATGGGCAAAACACTGTTGACCAGTCAACAGCTTAAAGGCCACGTGTCGCTCGCTTATCGTTAGCCACGTTCGCTAGCACCCGCCGAACAGATATGTTTCCGAACGAAAAATGGGCAAAACACTGTTGACTAGTCAACAGCTTAAGAGCCACGTGTCGCTCGCCTACCATTTGCCACGTTCGCCATGCTCGCCAGCACGCGCCGAACAGACGCAGATCCGAACGAAAAATGAGAGAACTCAACCTCAAAATCCGTGCTCAAATCAAGATCGACGGATGAGAATCGCCAAACAAACAAACAAACAAATAAAGAGAGAAAAGAATTAACGGATTAACGGGTCGGACCCGTTATGGACCCAAACCCATTACCCATACTCCTTCTTCTCTTCCAAGTTTCCCGCCAAAACCAGAAAAAGAAACAGAGGAAAAACCCAACTCCCCTCCGTTCGACGAACTCTCCTCCGCCGTTGAGGAGATCGGGGCTCCACGCTGCTCTCCTCCCTCGTTAAGCTCCCTACGTCGCCGAGCTCGCCTCCCCCTCGTCGAGCTCAAGCTGTAGCCGATCTCCAACATTGAGCTCCAAACCCATCATCAACCCCCGAGCTCTATCTCCATTTCGAGCTCCCTAACATTTTGTGCTTCCTCGTCGAAGCTTCGCCAAGCTACGTCGAGCTCCCGCTACACTTCACCAACCACACTTCAGAACCAACTCCAAGCTCCCTCTCCATGTCGAGCTCCATCCACTCCTTCACCATGTCGAGCACGACGAGACGACGAGCTCTGTCACCCCGAGCTCCCCGCACAGTCGAGCCCCTTTGACTGCAAGATCCGCAGAGCTCAAGCTTGCCCATTACTAAACTCATCGAACAGCTCGTCACCGAGCTCCCCCCTCCATCGACGAGCTTGCCAACCTCCACAAAGCTCTTCGTCGAATGTCTCCTCGTTCGCCGAGCTCCCCAACTCCAAGCGTCACCGAACATCCCTCGCCTCGTTCGCTGAGCTCCACCTCAAGCTCAAGCTCGGTGACAAACCCCCAAGCTCCACTCCCTCTTCTTCGAGCTCCCGACCTCCACGTCCGAAGCCGTCGTCGAGCGTCTCCTAAACCGAGCTCGACCTCAACTTCGTTCGCCAAGCTCGCCCCGTTCGCCAAGCTTGCCCAAAGTTGTCAACTCCGAGCTCAAGCCCCTCCATCACCATGGATCCAAGAGCACCTCCATCTCCAAATCCTTCACCATAACAGTCGAGCTCCTCTTCACGAGCTCCACTCCTCGAGCGTCGTTGAACCCAACTCCTCTTCGCCACGTCGAGCTCGACTGTTCGCCGAGACCTTCGGCGAGCTCATCCAACTCTTGAACTCCGAGCTCTTTGCTTTGCCAACCATCTTCTTCGCCAAACTCCTCCCTGTTGAGCTACAGGTCCTCCCGTCAAGCTGCTCGTTGCAGAGCTCGACCTCATCTTTCATTCGCCGAGCTCCACCTCAAGTTCTTCTTCAACCTCTGCTTCACCTCCCTTCTTCCACCGACGCACTCACCTTGCCTCCCACTTGAGCGAGCACCCGCCACTCTGTCTCGCCTCGCCCGTCATCGTCATCGAGTGAGTTTGGTTGGCAAGTGATTACGGGTGCAAGGGCGAGGATCGAGTTGAAGGAGACGCGCGAAGTCGAAGACGAAAGGAGAAGGAAGAAAATGTAGGGGAAGGCGGAAAAAAAAAGAGCCAGCGCGGGCCAACAGGCCCCGTTGACCGCCACGTGTCAGCTCGACGTCGTTCGCCTCATGTGTCGAACAGAAGGGTTTCCGAACGTGAAATGGGGGAAATTTTGCCTCCTCGCGATGCGCGCTCCCTGATTTTGATCAACACGCAGGATTGCGCCACGTGTACAGTAAAATTTAATTAAATTATTTAATTATTTTATTGAATTAATTATTTAAAAATCCAAAAATTTAATTAAAAATCGAAAAAATTAATTAAAAAATATAAAAATAATTATTAATTCGGGAAAATAATTTTAAATTCTGAAAATAATAATTATTAGATTAGAATTATTAATTAAATTTCTCGATAATTAATTATTTAATTCGGAAATCGAATAAAAAATTCAAAAAAATGATTAAAAATTGGAAAAATTTCACAAAAAGTCCAAAAAAATCTGAGAATAATTTTGGGTGTTTTAAAGGCTCAGAATAATACTGTTACACATCGAGCAAGATCCAACTCCCACGAGAACTCCGATAAAATTTCGTACGCCATTAGAATAACAAACTACTCCTCAAAGGCTGTTAAACTCAGTCTTCAGAAGTGGGGGACTCGTGATATGGCTAAAAATAGGATTAAATCGGGACCATTCAAATCGGACACGAAATCTTAATGCTCTCAGGGGTAAAATGGTAATTTCACTTACAAACGGGTCTGAAATGGGAACTGGGTCTTTCTTCAAAGCCCAATAACCTATAAACGGATCTGTCATACTTGGTACGGGTCCCAACCCATTACAAACCAGTTCAGAAAGATAAAGAAGAATTCAGATTCATAATTATTCCTAAGAGGTGGTTTTAACCACTTTTATCCATCCACACCAGGAAGTAGAGATTTGTTCTTATCTCGAAACGGATTCTTAAGGCGACTATAAAAACGCCTCTCCCCCAGGTAATCAATATTTTTCTACATAAATATCTTTCATAATCTTCCTGATTACTAACAAGAGCGTCGAAGGGTGCGTCGCCGGGATCCACCCCGGTGTATTGCACTTTTTGCAGGTTCGCGGCAGCGGCAATAAACAAGTCAACACAATTGGTGAAGGTCAACGGGTTTGCCTTATTCGTTTTCTCAAGAATCAACAAATTCATCTGTTTGCTCCCACACCAAAATTAGCAGCAACAATACAGTTAGGAGTGATTGTGGGGATTGTGGGGGAGAAGATCTGGGATTGACTGGTCAATAACAGATTAGAGGGAGAATTAGGTTAATGGCTCTTGGGTAAGCAGGTTGAAATCCAATAAGAAAATGGGTAGTGAATTTTAGGTCATAAATCAAGTAATATATTTAAATCCAATAGGGAAAAATAATAAGCATTATATGGTTTATAAAACGTACATATACCTATACATTAAGTCAAATAATGAATACATATAAAATAGAGTATGATCGGCTTAAAATAAAATAATAATAATAATATTATTAACAATAAAAATAATGATACTGCAAAATAATAAAACAAACAAAAAAATACTGGTAATTATAATAATAGTAAAAATATTAATAATAATATTGATAACAGTAATAATAAAAATGATAATAATAACAATAATAATAATATATGTATATCAAAATGCAAAATTCGGTTTTAACAGATTATTAAAATAATCCAAACAATATATAGAAATAGAAATTGGGGTTAAAATATACCATTATTCAAATTAAATAAAATTTTCGGTTGGAAAATATTTTAATAGGGAATTCAAAACGAATTTAACACAAGGTAAATTATAATTAATTGAAATTCATAAAATATTCAGAAATATTTATTTACGGAAACAGGGGTTACACACAGTGCTCTGTTCAGCTGGCATTCTGTATGATGCTTAAAAATACATCTATGGCGAAAGAGATTCACTTTATTGGGTTTCTAAGCAAGCTACTGGAAACCAAAATTGTCCAAGTTCTGAGGTTCAAACATGGCCAGATTTACTCAGTGGGAGTTTCTGTATCTTTAGTAGGTAGCAGACCTTCAAGATCTAGAGATGTTCGGGGTGATATAAGTATTAATTTTTCATGTGACACAGATATTGCATCGAAGCTTGTTGATTTTGTATGGGAAGAGATATCAAATCTTCAAGATAATGGATCATCATATCAGGATATTTCCACTATTATTGAAATTGAACAATGTGCCTGTGAATATGGATTGCAGGAAAACTATTATTGGTTGTATTGAATTTTGCGTAGCTACCAATCAAGAGCATGTCTCAGTGATGTCAACACCTCATTTGAGATTCAAGATGATGGGCAGACTAAATTTAGAAAATCTTTGACACCCTCGATCATGCAATTAGCGCTGCAAAGAATTTTACCTCTTCCATGTAAGAAGCAGTATAATGTGGTCATTCTGGTGCTCAGACAATCTTGCTTGAAGTTCCTGAAATCTATACTGGTACGAAAATCTGGTGGACATAGCTGAGACGCAGTAGGTACAGTGAGCTGGTATAGGGAGAGAGGAGGTAACATGGTTCAATATTGATGTTTTTCATTTAAGTTGCCCTGATTTTGAGCTTGGGACAAGCTTATTCCGATGGGGATAGAGTTGTTAGGGGTTGAGTAGTGTAGGAGGAGTAGTGAGATGATGGAAGAGCTGAAGTGAAGAATTGCATCCTGTTGCGCAACTATAGTGAAGAAATACATTCCAGTTACTGTTCATGTCTGAATAGAGTTTGTATAAGTTGTATAGCTATTTTTCTGGGTTGGGTCGTTTTCGAGTGAACTGTTAATCTGTACCCGAACCGTGAACCGTCCATTTCAGTTAGTTGTCATGAGTGAGTTAGAGAGGAACACATGTTTTACAAGTAAATTTCCTGCCTATATAATGGAGGGAAACCCAATTGTATTTTCATTCAAGTTTTAATAAAAACAAATATTCTTCTTCCCCATTCCAAAGCTTCTCCAAACTCTAGATTTCTCTCCAATGGCCAAATTTGCTTAAGCTAAGAATTCAGTCCCTGACATAACCCTAACCCTAAAAGGAGGACAAAGTAGTCAATTTTTAAACTCAGAGTAAGATTTAACATAAAGTAGAGTGACAATAACCAAAAAAAGTTGGGGTGGCCGATCATACTGAAATGAGCCAACCGACTGGTTTTCCAACCGAACCAATCGATTCGGTACCGAAAAATTCGGTTACAAAAGTAGGGTACGGTACAACCGTACCGAGTTCTAAAATCCGGTTTGGTTTCGGTATGAATATGGTTCAGTCGGTATTTTACCGTACCATACCGAATAATTAAATATTAAATAAACATATTTATATTTTATATATATATATATATATATATATATATATATATATATATATATATATATACAGAATACAGTAATAAATGAAACCTATTTCCAACTTCCAAGAACATAACTCTTTAGTTTCCGCTTTTTAAGATGACGGTGTATGTGTGTTTCTGATTACTGTGACTATCAGTCTCCTGCTTGTTCACGATTTATATACATTTTTTGGCGAAGGCATTGTTGACAGAAATGTAAGCATACTGTAGACTAAGATCAAGTCAATGACATGTGGATGAAGTTATTGCTCTTAACATGGATAATTTCATTTTTATTTCTCTGGTGGCACTGTTAGTTAGGTTTGGTTTAGTGGTGGTGATGCTGGTACGTATAAACTATGTCTGCACTGATATTTATGAATTGTTACTGTTGTAACTGGTGACTAATACAATGGAATTGATTGAATAGTATTGGGGGAAGTTTAGAATTTCTTGAAATTGGCTAAAAGTTGTTGAGCACCCATCAGAAGTTAACTAAAGAGTGGAAACTCTCATTCGGTAAAGAATTCTACTGATGTTATCCTTTTGCAACTTTTATGAAGTTTATGCTTATGCTATTGTTTCCTGCTTGCTTTTGGAATGAAAATGGATTTGTGGTCTATTCTGTTTTTGTTTCGGTAATTGTATGATATTGTTAACTTGTTTTTTTTATTGGTACTGATATTTGCTAAGGTATTTGTTGGGTCATATTTAGTATAACACCAATACCGAACTGTACCAACCGAAGTAGTCGAAGTTTTGGTATACCGAACTTTTTGGTTAGTAATAGTTTGCATATTTTCAAACCGAACTAGCTTGGTATGGTAATGGTATAATGTCAAAAAGTCCGGTACCGTACCGAGCCCACCTCTAAAAAAAGTACTTTTTTGGTACTGGTCAATACTGTGAGTGAGTTATATAGAAATATCATTTTTAAAGTGAGGTATATGGAATATTCATATTTGTAAGCAATCATTGTGGGAAAAAACCTTAAAATAAAATAAGCAGTAAAAAAATTAATTAGATGGTGGGTCCAAATTTGAATTTGTTTAGAGAATCTGTAGTCGCTGGCTATATACTCATTTTTTGGAAAATATAGAAAAAAAATGATGCTGCAGTCGTTCGCTATACACCCAAAATTTGGGTATTGAGTGAACAGTTGTTTGCTATAATTGGAAGACGAAATGACTTTTTGGAAAAAAAATAGCCAACGAAAGATGATATTTCGTCCGTTCAATCAGACGAAAGATCATCTTTTGTCCGATCGATTTAAACAAAAAAAAATTCCTCAGACGGTGAATGATTACGCGTCCCACAAATTAAAACAAAAAAAATTTCCTCGGCCGATAAATGATTACGCGTCCCACAAAATAAAAACAAAAAATTCCTTGGACGGTAAATGATTACGCGTCCCACAAAATAAAACCAAAAAATTCCTCATATGGTAAATGATTACGCGTCCTACAAATAAAATCCACGGACGGGAAACCGTTCGTTTTTTATTTTAATTTTTTTTCAAGAGACGAGAAATCATCCATCGTCCGTTTAATTTCCAATTATTTTTTGGGGGGACGAGACATTATCTTTCGTCTGTCAATTTAAAATTTTGAAAACCGAAAATTTGGATTAGAACGACATCAGCTCAATCCCAAAATTTCCTTTTTTATATGCTAAATACCCAAAATTTCGGTTAGACAGATGCTCTTAATAAGTTCAATCAAGACTACTCATGGACACTGTGCACAAGACTTTGTGATGGATGGTTTTAATATGGTTAAGTTTATACTCCATTAAATATGGTGCAAACTTTCATAAACTCAGGTTAGTCAAGTGATTATGTTCCTCCACCCATAGAGGTTAGCATATGTGATGTATGTGTTTGTCTACATATCCAAACAACTGTATATTTTGAATTTTCATATAAAATTTTTAATTATTAATAATTTATAGATGCAATACACATATGTATTTTATAAACAATTTTTAAAACAAAAATATGGAAAAACTATCAGTGTCTAATTAATTACACTAGTATTTTTCACGTGCATCGCATGTGTTGATAAGAGTTGGAAGATTTTCACGTGCGATATAAGGATTAAGAAATAATTTTGGAGTTGGACGTGCGTTGCAAGTAATTGAAAAAAATATTTTGAAGAAAAGAACTACGATTTGTACGTGCAATGCACGTGTTTATAAGTAGATTTTGAGTTATACGTACAACATATGTGTATGTTTGGTGTTAAAAATATTGAAAGTTTATTTTGCACGTGCGTTGCACATTTTAAATAGGTGAAATTTTGTTTGTTTGTTTGTTTTTGTTGTAATTAATGGAAGAGTTTGAGTTGCACGTATAATACAAGGATTTGTATGTTTACAACATTACAACTCCAACTCTCCCATTATAATATTAAAGATATAACGAAATGAATTACATCAAAAAGTTCAATGCAATGCACGTGTTTATAAGTAGATTTTGAGTTATACATACAACATATGTGTATGTTTGGTGTTAAAAATATTGAAAGTTTATTTTGCACGTGCGTTGCACATTTTAAATAGGTGAAATTTTGTTTGTTTGTTTGTTTTTGTTGTAATTAATGGAAGAGTTTGAGTTGCACGTATAATACAAGGATTTGTATGTTTACAACATTACAACTCCAACTCTCCCATTATAATATTACAGATATAACGAAACGAATTACATCAAAAAGTTCATATAAAAATAGAAATCCTGAAAAACAAGATTACAATAACAATTATCTACAAAATCTAACTTGTCTCTCCTCTGGTTGAAATTATCATTTATATAGTTTATAACAAGTTTTTTGAAACATCGCCAAGCACATCTGATATAGGATAAATTACGCAGCATCAATCAGAGCCCTCCGATCTCCTCTAGATCCTCCTCCTTGTGATCATTAGGCCAGCTACAGCCTAATGGGCCTCAGCCAGCTCAGGCCCATGGGTAAACGGGTCCAACCCGGCCCGCCAGGGCTCCAGACCCGTTTACCCTTGCCTATAAATACTCCACCCCCTTCTCACTGTGAAAGGTAATCAATCTCTCCCCACCTAAAACCTAGCTGCCCAGTCTCTTTTTTAGTGACTGATTAGACCGTCGGAGAGCCTGCCACTGAGACTCATCCTGGTGTTCCAAGGCCGTGTGCAGGTACAGAAGACCCAGCCGAGCCGAGCACCCGTCTTCCCCTCCGAGCCTCATCTCGCTCCTTCCTCCGAGTCGCCCGCTACCCGGGGTCGGACCGATGCTAGTACTGCGTAGGTACTTCCACCATACAAATTGAGAGAACTCACACCTATTTCCCTACACCCCAAAAACAAACCGCATCAGGTTGGCACCATCTATGGAAAATTTACCTCCTCGGTACTACCGTCCTTCCGAGCTCGGCCAGGGCTGCCATCTTGGGCCAGGCCCCTCCATGGTTCCCAAACCTAGGAGGGTTGCCACAACGGCACGACAGCCGAACCTCAACCGCCATAGTCGCGCGGATGACCAGGGTTCCAACCAACCCCGAGCCAACGGTGTGGCCCGACCCTCGGTTACGTCGGATTTACGCGACATCATCTCGGACAGGCAGGCCAGCTGGACAAGGGGAGAAGCCGCTTCCAACTTGACCTCAAACCATCACCGTCAGCCTTCCCTGGCGCATAATCCCCCGTAAAACCTGGGGGGGACAAGCCCCCGTCACGAGGGTCGAATTCCAGAACTTCCGGGAGGAGATCCTTCAAGCTATATGCTACGGCCCGGCCACCGAGGTCTACCACAGCTCCGCCCACACATCAGCAACGGGAGCCGGCGAATCTCGTGAATCGACTCGTTCCCGGGAAGCGACAGACCCCGTCCTTCGCCACTTGGAAGAAATAGAGAACCGCCGCGCCCATCTCGGCGAGGGCGGGCCGAAGCAGGGTCGCAGCCATCGTCCGACCGGACTACCTTTCTACCCCCAGATCCTTGAAGCTGAAATTTCTCGAAACTTCAGACTGCCTCAGTTCAAGACCTACAATGGCGAGGGTGATCCGGCTGATCACATGGAGGGGTTTAAGACCTTCATAATGATTCACAGCGCTGCAGATTCCCTCATTTGCTGCGCATTCCCGGCTACCCTCCGGGGCCCAGCTCGGGAGTGGTTCTCCAAACTCGCCCCGGCTCACTCTACTCCTTTAAACAGCTAGAGGCGGGTATCCTTGCCCACTTTGTGATGAGCAGGAAGGTCGAGAAGACGAGCTCTTCCCTTCTAGACCTCAAACAGAAGGACGGGAAATCTCTCCGGGAGTTCGTTCGAAGGTTCACCTAGGTGGTGTGGTTGGTTTCCTCCCTCGACACAGGGGTCGCTTCCGCCGCCTTCCAACACAACGTCTGCTATGGCCAGCTCAAAGCTTCTTTGGCCAAGAAGCCACCCTTGGACTTTCCCGACCTACTCAATAGGGTGGAGAAGTATATCCGAGCCGAGGAGGCCCTCAATCCCGAGGGCTCAAAGGAAGCCGCTGCCAAGGGGAAGCACAAGGTCGATGATGCCGAGCCCTTCAAAAGACCCATGAAAGAGGCGACTGGCCCCAAGAGGGTCCCCCCAGTCCCTCGGTTTGAAAGATATACGCCCTTGAATCAGAACGTCTCGGCGATTTTAATGGAAATCGTGGACAAGGGAGTCGTACGGTTCCCTCCTTGACCGCCCAACAACGGCAAGAAGTGGGACCAGAGGTTTTACTGCCATTTTCACTGAGACACCGAACATGATACTGATCACTGCCGAGCCCTCAAAGATGAAATCGAAGCCCTTATCCTGCGAGGGTACCTGAAGGAGTTCACTCAGGTCAACCGCCAAGACCGAAGAGAGCCGAGGAGCCCGAGGCGTTTGCCTCCCCCTCGGACGAACAATCAACGACCTGATCAAAATCCGGAGCTAGAAGAAACTAGCAGACATGCCATCCTACACTACGTCCACGGCAGACGCATGGGGAGGGGATCTAAGACTTCTCGGAAAGCCTTCATCCGAGAGGTCAAATCCGTCCTTGACCATCCCTTCCCTCGAGTTCAGCAGCGGGCGATCTCCTTCTCAGGAGAAGACCTCGAAGGCGTCCAGTTTCCACACTGTGACGCCCTCATCATCAGCCTTGACATGGCCAACTTCTAGGTTTGCCAAATCCTGGTAGACAACGGCAGCTCGGTCAACATTCTTTTCTTAGAAGCATTTGAGAACCTCAAGCTTTCCCGAGAAAAGCTGAAGCCGGCCGGTTACACCCTCCATGGATTTTCTGGCATCCCGGTGTAGATCGAGGGAATCGTAACACTAGACGTGACCGCTGGAACGGCCCCCGTCGTCCGAACCAAGTCGATGGACTTTATGGTTGTCAACATCAAGGCAGCCTATAATGCCATACTCGGTCGGCCCGGGCTCTGTTCGCTCCAGGCCGTCCCCTCTGCCTATCATTTGAAGCTGAAGTTCCTAACTGACATCGGCGTTGGGGTCGTTCAGGGCAACCAGGAATTGGAACGATCGTGCTACTTGACCGCGGTCGAGGGCGGTGTGTTTCCCCTCGACGCCGTCGAACTCCCACTTGAAGAATGTCGTCCCAAGTCGGAACTCGCGAATGAGTTGGAGGAAGTCTCCTTTGGAGCCGAGGACAAGTTCAAATGGTTCCGTGTTAGCCGAATCCTGTCTCCCGAACTGAAGCCAGATCTGATCAATTGCATCCGTCGAAATGTCGACCTCTTTGTCTGGACACCGCCCGACATGCCCGGGATCTCCGAAGACTTAATCAAGCACCGCCTAAGCGTCATCCCCGGCTCCAAGCCCGTGCAACAGAAGCGCTGCAAGCTCGCCCCAGAGAGGCAATAGGCGGTGAAAGCGGAGGTAGATAAGTTGTTATCTGCCCGATTCATTCAAGAAGTCAACTACCCCGAGTGGCTGGCTAATGTTGTAATGGTGAAGAAGACTAGCGGCACTTGGAGGATCTGTATTGACTTTACCGACCTCAACAAGGCATGCCCCAAGGATCCTTTTCCCCTCCCCAGCATAGACGCTCTGATCGACACGATGTCGGATCACGAGCTCCTAACTTTCATGGACGCCTTCTCAGGCTATAATCAGATCCGGATGTTTCCCCCGGACATCGCCAAGATGTCCTTCGTCACCGACCAGGGCCTATACTGCTATCGGGTCATGCCCTTCGGGCTCAAGAATGTCGGGGCCACCTACTAGAGGCTCGTCAACTGAGTCTTCAAGAATCAGATCCTTTGGTCTTACAATATGAGGCTCCACCCCGCTAAGTGCGCCTTCGGCATCTCTTCCGAAAAATTCTTGGGGTTCATTGTAAGCCAACGCAGCATAGAGGCAAACCCAGAGAAGATCCAGACCATCCTCGACATGGCGCCTCCCCGGAACGTCAAAGAAGTTCAACGGATTACGGGTAGATTGACGGCCATCGGCCGCTTCCTCCTTCCTCTCCAAGTCATGAAAGAAGTCCTTACCGTTCTTTAAAGCCCTGCGGGGGACAAAAGGATTCGAGTGGGGCGAGCCACAACAACAAGCGTTCGACCAGCTGAAGTCCTACCTCGCCAATCCCCCGCTCCTAAGCAAGCCAAAACCCAGAGAACCCCTCTTTCTCTACCTCTCGGCCTCGGAAAGCATGCTTAGTGCCGTGCTCGTCCGAGAAGAAGACGATGTCCAAAAATCCCTATACTATGTCAGCAAGGTTCGGTTCTTAGCCGAGACCAGATATGCGAGGATGGAAAAGATGGCATATGCACTGATAACAGCGTCCCGTAAGCTCTGACCCTATTTCCAAACCCATTCTATCCAGGTACTCACGGACCAGTCCCAGAATACCGTCCTCCACAACCCAGAGAGCTCCGACTGCCTGGTCAAGTGGTCGATCGAGCTGAGCCAATATGACATCAGCTATTAGCCCAGGACGGAGATCAAAAGGCAGGCCCTCGCCGAATTTATTACGGAGTGCACCATTTCTGAACCATCTGTCACCCCAGAAACCGACCCAATATGGGAGGTCTATGTCGACAGTTCATCTTGCGAAGCAGGGAGCAGAGCAGACATCATCTTAAAGGGCCCCGATAACTTCGTCCTCCAATATTCTCTCCGACTAAACTTTCCGGCCTTAAACAACAAAGCAGAGTACGAAACTATGATTGCAGGGCTCACCCTCATGCACAAGGCCTGATCCAGGCACGTCAAGGCCTTCAGTGACTCCCAGCTCGTGGTCAACCAGATCACCGGGGAGTACGAAGCTCGCGACGCCCGGATGATGCAATACTTGGCGGTGGTCCGAAGTCTCCTATCCTCCTTCGAATCTCATTCGGTAGAGCACATCCCCCAAGAACTGAATGCCCAGGCAGATTCATTTTCAAAACTCGCCTCGTCATCTTTCGAAGGGCTTGACCGCACCGTTCTGATCGAGGTCTTTCTCAAACTGAGCATCAACCTCCCAGAAGTTTCCTGCCTCAACACCGATCTCCAACCCCACAACTGGACGATGCCCATCCTGAAATTCCTTTCGAAATGCAGACTCCCTCAAGACCGGTCCTAGGCGAGAAGGGTCAGAGTCCGATCAGAGAGATTCACCCCGATCGATGGAACGCTGTTCAAAAGTTCGTACACAGTGGCCGACGGCAGACCCTACCTCCGCTGCCTGGCACCTGAAGAGGCCAGGTACGCCCTGAATGAATTGCATGAAGGGATCGGCGGATGTCACATGGGGAGCAGGTCGCTCGCCCGAAAAGCCCTAAATCATGGATATTACTGGCCGACCATGCTGCAAGACGCGCAAGATCTCGTCAAAAGAGGCGGGCCGTGTCAAAGGTTTTCTTCGGTAAAAAGACTCCCGCAGGCCAATCTCCGATCCCTATCCAGTCCGACCCCCTTTGCCATGTGGGGGATGGACCTGGTCGGCCCCTTCCCTCAAGCAACGGGTCAAAGGAAGTTCCTGGTGGTGGCCATCGACCATTTCACCAAATGGATCGAAGCCGAACCCCTGGCCTCGATCACCGAGCATCAAACTCAGCAATTCCTCTGGAGGCACATCATACGTCGGTTCGGGATCCCTCAGGTACTCATCACTGACAACGGGACCCAATTCACCGACAAGAATTTCCGAAAATTTTGCAAAGACATCAGGGTCCAGAAGCACTTCTTGGCCATATGCCACCCTTAGTAAAACAGCAAAGCAGAAAATGCCAACTGCAAAACTTTCGATGGCCTAAAAAAGCTATTAGACAACTCTCCAAAGGGGCTATGGGTCGACGAACTCCCGAGCGTACTCTGGGCACACCGGACAACGAAGAGGATACCCACGGGCGAGTCGCCCTTCAACTTAACCTACGGTACCGAGGCTGTTATCCCCTTGGAGATCGGTCTACCGTCCCCCAGAATAATGGCCTTCGATAAAGACAGAAACTCGGCAGGCCTCAGGGCCAACGTGGACCTAGTCGACGAAGTCAGGGAAAAGTCCGCTATCCGAAGGAGTATCTACCAGCAGTGAGTCGAGAAGTTCTATAACCAAAAGGTTTGACCCACTAACATCCAGAAAGGTGACCTCATCCTCAGGAAACTAGCGGTCTCAGACCCCGGCCAGAAGAGAAAGTTGGCCCCTAATTGGGAGGGACCCTACAGGGTTATCGAAGTAGTGCGCCCCGACACCTACCGACTCACCGACATGGGAGGCACCCCTATCAAGAGATCCTGGAATGCGGAGCACCTCATCAAGTACCTCGAGAGAGAGGACTGAAGTCTTTTTGTATCCAAACATATGTAACCAGCCTTTTGTATTAGTATGTTTGTTCCTTTATCAAAATTTGTTAGTTCAGATTCTGTGGAGACCCCCTATGTAACCCCGCCAAGCCTCGATGCCGTATGCCGAACTCGAGCACATGGGTGGCTTTCTCAAGCTAAGGCAATGGGGCCCAGCGCTCTCCGCCGACCGCCAAGCCTCGACGTCGTATGGCGAACTCGAGCACATGGGTAGCTTTCTCAAGCTAAGGCAATGGGGCCCAGCACTCTCTGCCGACCGCCAAGCCTCGACGCCATATAGTGAACTCGAGCACATGGGTAGCTTTCTCAAGTTAAGGCAATGAGGCCCAGTGCTCTCCGCCGACCCCCAAGCCTCGACGCCGTACGAAACTCGAGCACATGGGTAGCTTTCTCAAGCTAAGGTAATGGGGCCCAGCGCTTTCCGCCGACCCCCAAGCCTCGACGCCATATGGTGAGCTCGAGCACATGGGTAGCTTTCTCAAGCTAAGGCAAAGGAGCCCAGTGCTCTCCGTCGACCCCCAAGCCTCGACGCCGTACAGCGAACTCGAGCACATGGGTAGCTTTCTCAAGCTAAGGCAATGGGGCCTGGCGCTCTCTGTCGACCCCCAAGCCTCGACGCCATATGGCGAACTCGAGCACATGGGTAGCTTTCTCAAGCTAAGGCAATGGGGCCCAGCGCTCTCCGCCGACCCCCAAGCCTCAACGCCGTATGGCGAACTTGAGCACATGGGTAGCTTTCTCAAGCTAAGGCAATGGGGCCCAGCGCTCTCCGCTGACTCCCAAGCCTCGACGTCGTACGGTGAACTCGAGCACATAGGTAGCTTTCTCAAGCTAAGGCAATGGGGCTCAGCGCTCTCCGCTGACCCCCAAGCATCGACATCGTATGGCGAACTAGAGCACATGGATAGCTTTCTCAAGCTAAGGCAATAGGGCCCAGCACTTTCCGCCGACCCCCAAGCCTCGACGCCGTACGGCGAACTCGAGCACATGGGTAGCTTTCTCAAGCTAAGGCAATGGGACCAAGCGCTCTCCACCGACCCCCAAGCCTCTATGCCGTATAGGGAACTCGAGCACATGGGTAGCTTTCTCAAGCTAAGGTAATAGGGACCAACGCTTTCTACCGACACTGAAGCCTCGATGCCGTATGGCGAACTCGAGCACATGGGTAACTTTCTCAAGCTAAGGAAATGGGGCCCAGCGCTCTCCGCTGACCCCTAAGCCTCGACGTCGTATGGCAAACTCGAGCACATGGGTAGCTTTCTCAAGCTAAGGAAATGGGGCCCAGCGCTCTCCACCGACCCTCACGCCTCGACGCCATATGGCGAACTCGAGCACATGGGTAGCTTTCTCAAGCTAAGGCAATGGGGCCCAGCGCTCTCCGCCGACCCCCAAGCCTCGACCCCGTATGAAGAACTCGAGCACATGGGTAGCTTTCTCAAGCTAAGGCAATGGGGTCCAGCGCTCTTCGCTGACCCCCAAGCCTCAACGCCGTATGGCAAAAGAGCTCGACGCTTTCCACCGACCCAAGCCTTGATACCGTATGACAAACTCGGTCATTCAGAACTTCAGCTAACCACCCTATTCGAAAATTTCTTATTAAAGTTTTAGGATGCTTACCCCTAGGCAAGCACCCCGGGCCCCGGATCTTTGGTCGGCCCACCTCTCACCCGCGAACAACTCGGGGTTTAATGGCCTTCAAAGCCAAAAACCCCAAATTGTTCGAGAGCGGAAGGGAAGCCACCAACCCTGGACCCTCCGAACCCCTATATCTATGGTCGGCGCACCTCCCACACTCTAGCAAGTTTCGGCAGATCCCCGAGGTCTAGGACCTTGATCTACCAAAAAATGCTCGAGTATGGCAGGCGAGCCACCGATCCGGGACTCGCGGCTAAAAAATTCCGAGGTGGGGTGCCCGCTTATGGCAAGCACCCAAAACTTTTCTCTCGCAAAAATCTGGTAGGGGTGGGGGTTTTTATTGCCCCCTGAGCAGCCATTTAATGTCATCGGAAGTTGAAACGGTGGAAGTCGAAGCGGCGCCTCATTAATTGGCGTGGGAAGGCGAAACGTCGCCTCATTAATGACATTGGGAAGCGGCCCAATACTCCGACCGCCTCAGGACTCCTCTCCCTCGCCGTCTCTGTGTTCGGAGCCGACCGCAGCTCCAATCAAGCAGATCAGTCCTCAGCGCCAACTCGATCCCCCATCCTCTCGTTCGGCTCCGAGGCCGAATGAGCGCCCTAACACTAATCCTCAACGCGCACCCAGCAACAAGTTCGGATGGGTCAAAAATCTTATTCTTCATTATAACTCCTAAGGGGGGCACAATACAGAGATTTATTCTTTATTACAATCAAAGCCTCACCCTAAAACTACCCTCAGGCCCCCTCCGTGCTTGGGCGGGTCAACTCGAACCCGCCGAGCAACTCGGCTCCACAACATGCCCTGTCGAGCCCCTAGGATTGGCCACTGAGGACACACCGGCCACATAACTTTGAGCGTCGCTTGGCCTCGCATACTCCAACCGTAGGGTCAGGGACGGTTCGTGCCTGGAAGAAGCCCCAATCGCCGAAGGGATCGATCCTCCCAGCTTTGTTTTGTAATGCTGAATCTCGATCTCTTTCTCCACAATGACTTCACGAAACACTCGACATAGAAAATCTGAGGCCCGCACCACCGAGGTCTCGGTCGGCTATTGCCTTCTTCAACTGAGCCGACTCCGCGCTCAACTCCTTTGACTTGTTCCGAAAATAATGGAAGGCAGCGTCATGATCATGAGCTTCTCTCTAATACCGATCAAGGGAGGACTCCAATACCTAGATCTTGCTTCGAAGCCACGTCACCTCGGATCGTCGAGGGTCAGTCTCGGCAAGAAGAGCCAACATCTGCTGGAAGTAAAATAAATTGAAAAACTACACAAGTCCATGACGGTCGGGAAAACTTCAACAGCCGACCCCAAAAGCAAAATCAAGGTAGAGAGTAAAACAATTAGCCCACAAAAAATCTTTGTCATAAATTATCAATTCGTTTACAAAATACTGCGGTGGCCAGTCTGCGATCGGCAAAATACATTCAAAAAGAACAAAAAGAAAGGAAAAGCAACTACGACTACGAGCCCACCTCTCCCTCGGCTCCGACGACAGCCTCGGGGTCAACCACAGGGTCGGCATTCCCTCCTCCGACTCTGCCTTCCCCTTCAACCGATGCCTCATGCACGGGGGTCTTCGGTAGCCCTTCGATCTCCATATCGTAGTCGAAGTGCGATAGGTCCAAGGTCGAGAAGAAGTACCTGACGTGGTCCATCTCTTTGGCATACACCTCATTCTGCGCCCCGATGACCATGTCCCGAGCCTTCGCGATGAGCGCCGCCTTCTCGGCCTCGAACCCCTTCTTCAGTGCCGCCTCCCTCTTCAGTCGTCGGCCTCCATCGAGGCTAGGTAGGCCTTCAGAGCCTGCTCCCGTTTCATCGAGGCTTCCAGGTTGATCTTCAGATCGACCATCTCGCGCTTGTAGCAATTGGTCTGGCTCCTCTCATACTTCAGCTCCATCTCGTGAAGCCACCTTACCTGCTTCCCCGACATACAGGCCTGCAGCCGAGGTCAAAACACTTGGATGAAAAAGAAATTCTTAGGAATCAATACGAGGAAGATAAGACCGAAGGCCTCGGAAATTACCTACACGTTGGCCTGAGCCCACCTCATGTAGGCCGCATCGGAGGTATCGGCCCCCATACTCTGCCGGTCTCGGGGTGTGGCCATCTTGTCCACGAACTCCACGAAGACTTGGGCCTCGGTTAGGGAGTCCTCCTGACGAATGGACCAGTTCGGGGCCCACGGTCGCAGTCCTTCCTCCCCAACCATGGCTTCGGCGTCGGCACGGAAAGGAGGGAGGTGACTCTGCGAGACCTCTGACGCTTTCGAGGCCCCCTTGCTCGGCGCAAGGGCGACCTCCCTGGGTTGGCTCGCCTTTTGCTTCTTTGACTTCGGCTCGGAAGGAGCCTCGGTCGCTCGCGAGGGAGCCGCTGCTTGCTTCCCCTTCTCGGCTTGCTCCGCCTTCTCCCTCTTCACAGCCAACCTCCTCGCCTTAATAGCCTCGAGATCCATCTCTACAAAGAAACCCATTAACACGCGATGAGCACAAAAGAGAAACACAGAAATAAATATGAACGAAAAACATACGGGACGGGGCGGGGCTCAGTCCGGCTCGGATTAGGTGACTCTCTGTCACTTTTGGCCAACTGATGCTGTGGCTCTTCCGCAGGCGATCCACAAAACCCTATTCCTCGGCCGAGAGGTCGCCCTTCCTCGGCCCTTTGAAGTTCGGCTTGTAGAAGTTCCACCTCATCGGAATATCCCACTGATCTTCGTTCCGAACGACAAAATACTTTCTCTTCCACTCCTTTATTGAGTTCGGATGCCCGTGCACGACCCTGCATCCGCTTCGAGGCGACACGTAGTATATCCCCTCGAACTCGCCGAAAGAGTTGACCCCCAACATAGCTCGGAAAACACTCAACCGCAGCGGTACCTTCTATTCCGAACACAGCAATATGAATCTGACCATATGCTTCCAAGAATTCGGCCCAAACTGCATCGGGTACAGCGAGGACTAGTTGAGAACCTCCCGGATGAAGGGGTGGATTGGCAGCCTCAGCCCCGAGGAGAAAGCATCCGCGGGGAAGATACTGTACCACGGTGCTAGCTGGTCAGTCGGCTGAAGACCAGTGCTCGGAACCAACAGCTCGTACTCCCTGCCAATGAAAAAACTCACCTGAATGATTGGGAGATCCTCCCCCTTCAAGATCGTGGGGGTACTATCCATCTTAACCCTCAACCGGCTCGGTGACGAGGGCTGCACCCCATAAAGAGCCTTATCCCCTACGTCATCCGGATAGTTCCTGATCGACCGAGGCTGGGGAAGAAACTGGACCCCCAAATTCCGAGGCGCAATCGTCCTATCAGGGCTGCTTTGTAGGATCACCCTCACCCTCTTCTTCCGAGCCTTGCGAGCCTTCTCGAGCGACGGGGCCACCAACGGCTCGAGGGCGGAGGCCTTCTGGGGGGAGTTCGTTCCCCCGACCTGACCATCCTCGGCCTCATCCTCTCCTTCCTTTCCTTCATCCCTTCCTTCACCTTCCTCTTCACCTTTGTCCTCGGCAACATCCTCGTCCGAGCTACTACTCTCCACAATGAAGGGTTTATGAGTCCGCAGAGGCTGCACAACTAACACCTCCTCTGGTTCATCCCACGAGGTCGAAGCTTCCCGGTCATCCGAAGAGGTGGTGGAATCCGTTAGCCCCATGTGGACGTAGCTGTCGAAGGTAGAGGCGAAGGAACCGGACTGAGCCCTAGACATGACTAAAGAACTAACCTGTGACTTGGTCGGAAAAGTGGCCGGAAAACTGGTCGACGGTGACGGAAATCGCTAGAGAGAGAAGCTCTGAATCCTAGTGAGAGAAAGCGAAAGTAAGAAATGAGAAGGGGGGGGAGTGAGTATATATAGAAGAGTGGGACCCCTCGATTTCCGTGAGAATTAGTTACAGTAACTGCCTCAATTCTCGCAAAGCAGTTACTGTTTCTCCTCGATTCTCGTGAAAAAATGGTTCACCTAACGGCTATGGGAATCTCCGAGCCGCTCGTCCTTCCGACCCCCTACAATCCCGACGGTCGACCTGCATCTCTAGCACAGAAGTAGCTTCAACAGGCCAAGTCATTTGGCCTCGCTCGTCCTTCCGACCACCCACTGCTTCGACGGGTGACCTCCATCTAGAGCAAGGGGGTAACTTCAACAGACCAAGTCATTTGGCCTCGCCCGTCCTTCCGACCCCCTACAGCCTCGACGGTCGACCTGCATCTCGAGCATAGGGGTAGCTTTAACAGGCCAAGTCAATTGGCCTCGCTCGTCCTTACCGACCACCTACAGTCTCGACGGGCGACCTCCATCTCGAGCAAGGGGGTAGCTTCAACAGGCCAAGTCGTTTGGCCTCGCCCGTCCTTCCGACCCCCTACAGCCTCGATGATCGACCTGCATCTCGAGCACAGAGATAGCTTCAATAGGCCAAGTCCTTTGGCCTCACTCGTCCTTCCGACCCTCTACAGCCTCGACGGACCGAGCCGAACTCCGCTCACCTTGTCCAACGGGAATCCTCCTCCCACTCTCTGCCCTGAGACTCAACTACTCCTCCACGACCATCCAGGCACCGTCCCGCAGGTGTGGGGGGCTTGTGATATAGGATAAATTACGCAGCATCAATCAGAGCCCTCCGATCTCCTCTGGATCCTCCCCCTTGTGATCATCAGGCCAGCTACAGCCTAATGGGCCTCAGCCAGCTCAGGCCCATGGGTAAACAGGTCCAACCCAGCCCGCCAGGGCTCCAGACCTGTTTACCTCTGTCTATAAATACTCCACTCCCTCCTCACTGTGAAAGGTAATCAATCTCTCCTCACCTGAAACCTAGCTGCCCAGTTTCTTTTCCAGTGACTGACTAGACCGTTAGAGAGCGTGCCACCGGGACTCATCCCGGTGTTCCAAGGTCGTGTGCAGGTACAGAAGACCCAGCCGAGCTGATCTCCTGGATTCGAGCCGAGCACCCGTCCTCCCCTCCAAGCCTCATCTCGCTCCTTCCTCTGAGCCGCTCCCGCTCCCCAGATTCGGACCGATGCCAGTACTGCGTAGGGACTTTCACCATACAAATTGAGAGAACTCACACCTGTTGCCCCCACACCCCAAAAACAAACCGCATCAACATCCTAGGCAATGCAAGTTACACAACATAGATTTATCTCTTCGACAATGACTCACTCTACTCGCATATCACACATCTACCTTAATGACGACTTCACATTCAACAACCAGGCAAGAACTCACTGTAACAACAACTCGATAACTCATATGATGATCACGCATTTTATAAACACTAGTAATTTATACGTCTTAATATAGATATATTTTTCAAAGTAACAAATTTGAAGTTGTCTAGCAACGAATTTAAAATCTTTTTTATATTAGTTATGCACATGTATTATACATATTTGTTTGGTCACAATACTCGTGTTTGTTTGGATACACAACTCCAACTCTTCTATTAAAATAGTAGAGATTAGAGATTGTTAAAAGTGTTTTGGAAGTGCTCGATTGCCAATCAAAAATAATCATTAAAAACTGGGCCATGACTTTTAGGAAGTTAAAAAGTTAAATTTAGATAAAAGTGAATAAGAATACAAAGCTATTTTAACACTAACAAAAAAATATCAAAGAAGCTATTGCACGTACTTTTTGGCATGTCCACATAACAGCATAACCTAAAGACACAAAGTTATGAAAAATATAAATGACCCATGCATCTTGTTTGCAAGAAATTAAAATTTCGTTAAGTATTTAGATTTAAGTGGATGGTTGGATTAATTAGATATTAAATTGGCAAAAGAGATTTATAAGTTGATAATTATCCCTTGTCCAACTCCATCACTACCTGTCCCAAACCAGGATTCCGGCCACAAACCGAGTAAGAAAAATAGTTAGGCAGTTGACAGTCAACACAAATTTTGACAAATCCTATGAACATAAATCCTAATAATATACGCACAAATGCTAAGACATTCCCTTGAAGCGATGCATTGTGCCTGCCTCCGGGTGCTTCAAAAAATGTGTAAAAGGCATCGCACCGGCACCCGGATGCGGTGAAAAATGGGCAAGAGTTCTCGTACCAATCTGGACGTGTGCGGGTAAAGAAGCTGGTCCAGAAAAATAGGCTTAGGTTAGTGACTTGGAATATAGGAACATTGACAGGAAAATCATAGAACTAGTAAATAACATGATTAGAAGGAATATTAATATAACTTGTTTACAAGAAAGAAAGTGGGTAGGGGAGAAAGCTAACGAGATAGATAATTTTAAATTATATTATACAAGTAAAATTAGAAATAGAATTAGAGTATGAATTTTAGTAGATAAGAAATTCAAAGGAGATGTAGTGGGTGGTTAATAGGAAATGAGATAGAATAATACAATTAAGCTTGTATTAGGGGGAAACATAATTAATATCAGCAGTGCTTATGCACCCCAAGTAGGATTAGATCCACAAGCTAAAAATAAATTTTGCGAAGATATAGGTGAGATAATTCAAGGAATACCCTTAGGTGAAAAATTATTTATAAGATGATATTTCAATGGACATGTAGGAGAAGATAACATGTGATATGAGATGGTGCATGAAAGACATGAATTTGGAAATAAGAACAATGGTGGAGATGCTCTATTAGATTTCACGGCTTCGTATGATCTTATATTAGCAAATACTTATTTTAGAAAGATGGAGGAATATTTGATAACCTTTAAAAGTGGGACAAATAAGAGCCAGATTGATTTTTTCATCACTAGAAAGATTGATTGCTTGACATGTAAATATTGTAAAGTTATACCGGGAGAGTGTTCAACCTCATAACATAGATTAATGGTGTTGGATGTTAAGATTAGAAAACACATATGTGTAAGGGAGGAGACTAGAAATCCAAGAGTTAGGTGATGGAACTTAAAGAGAGAGAAACTAGAGGTTTTTAGAGATAAAGTCCTTAAATGAGCATCATAGAATTGGGAAGGGGTAACAAATATGATGTGGACTAAAATGGCTATGCACATAAGAGAAATTTCAAAGGAGGTATTTGGAGAATTTAAAGGTAGAGGGTTGCTAACTAAAAAAACATGGTGGGGGTAAGAAGAAGTCCAAAATATTGAGAGAAAAAAGATAAAAATATGACAAAAAAGTAGAAATGAAGAGGATTTGGAGAGATATAATACCGTTAGAAAAAAAGTTAAGAAAGCAGTAAGAGTTGCAAAAGAAAAAAAACTTATGATGATTTATACACAAAATTATGAACAAAAGAATGAGAAAATAACATTGATAAACTTTCTAAATAAAAAGATATGAAACAAAAGATCTGGATATAATTAGATGTATTACGATCGAGGATTCAAGAGTTGTAATCCATGTTTTCCGCTTTCTATATTTTGGGGGTATTTTATTTTTCTGTGTATTATCTGGGTTTGGGTTCTTTAAAAAAAAATTCATTTTCTTAAATTCATTTTTATATCAAAAACATTTTGTATCTTCTGTTAAAATCTGTTCTTTTCATTAATTATATTTATTGTTATTTTCAAATGATTCTTATATTATAATACAAATCCTATTATTTGTGTTATTATTATTATTATCAGTATTATTATTTTATTATTATTATTATTATTTTGAAGTACAAAATATATTTTTGATAAACCTACTTTTTATTGGTTATTTCAATTTTCTTATTGGATCTTTAATACCCTTCAACCCAAACCCTATTTGATACCCAATAACCCGTTTTAACCCCACACCCTAACCCGTACCCGATATCCTATCTCTACCTGTCAGCAAACCCTAACCCTAATTATAACTCCTCCTTATATATACCTACCCCTGTTACTCAACCCTATCATCAACCCAAGCCGCTTCATCTTCCATCTCTCCTCCTCCTTCTACCTTCCAAACCCATCGTCCCCTACCTCCTGTTCAACCCTATCCCGACCTCTCACCCGCTCATCTCTCTCTCCCGACCACCCCGCACCCCGTCGCGCCGCCTTCGCGCTGCCTCGCGACCCCCTGTCGCAACACCACAGTGATGCGCCTCCAGCAGCAAACCCCCTCAGTTGACTGCTGTACCACTCACCCCTGCAGCCCCTCCGCCTCTCCCCAGTGCTGCGCCCCTCAACATCAGCAACAACAGCCAGTGCACCCATCCCCCTGTGCACCCTCGTCATCACCTCGACTTTGACCCCCGATGCCACAAGCGAGCAGCAGCGCTCACCCACCATCCAGTCGCCGTCAGTCTGCAGCACCCCGACACTCCCTCTGCTGTCTCCCGTCGTCGCTTTGTGCCAATGCCGACCGCTCTGTGCAGTCGCCTTCAGCCCAGTGCCTCCTCCTGCGGCGCCACCCTCCTGCATCGTGCCACCCACAACAGTAACCTCGACGCCACAGCGCACCCCTTGGTCCCTCCCTACTCCCTGTCGCGACCACCTCCCGACATCCCTGGCACTGTGCACCTCTCTGCCTCGCTGCGCTGTTGTTCCTCCACCTTGCCGCCCTATGCCGATCACCATCAAGCTCCTCCCCTGCCTTGCTTCTCCTCTGTGGTGATCAACAATGCTGTTGATCATGGCTTTGGATCTAGTCGTCCGATCTCATTGATAATGATCATCATGCTTGATTAGATGTGGGTCGTCGATCTCATCTTGATCATCATGATCATCGTGTCCCCTTGATTCTGATCTGGATCGTCCGATCTTGATCATCCGATCTGATCCGATCATCTTGATCTTGATCTCTTGGATCTAACTGTCCGATTATGTCCATGATCTCGATCGTCTTCATCTTGTTCGTGATCATCTCGTTCGTGATCATTGGTGTTGTGTTCGTGCCCGGAAATCCGTTCCCGTTATTTTTTCTTTTGTATCGTTTTCGTCGTCGTCTCTCAGGCAAGTAACTTGTATTCTTTTCTTTGTGCAATACAAGTACTAAATACTGCTTGTAGTGTAGTTGTGTTCTATAGACAATTCTTGTGCAAACCCCTGTTGTATCTTGTCTCTATTGTATTGACCCGCCCGTAGTTGCCTCATTACACACATGACATGAAATAACTTAGGGATGACCACTTTTTGTTGTATGCATGCATATTGTTTGCGTGATGTCGTGTGCTTGGTTGTGTTAGTTGTAGTATAACTTGTTGTGGACGTGTTAAATACCCTATACCATGTTTCTTGGACATCTAGTACACTATATTTTGTGTTTGGTTATGTTTTAGATGAGTTTAATGTGAACTAGTTGATTTTGTGCATGAAGGATATTTTCTGTTTTGTTGATTTTCTGTTTTTGTTCAGTATTTTGGACCCTATTAAGGTCGGTATATGAAAATATTTTGTGAATATGAATTATAGAGAATTCTGTCTACTTTCTAGATTTTTTGACAGATCTCAATTTCGATTTATGAGTTGTGAGTTATGGCGATTTTACTACAGATGTGTTTAAAATTCCAGATTCACTTTCATACGAATTCTGTATGGTAAATTATTTTTCTACTGATGTTAAAGATAATATTTTGATTCAATATTTTGCTAAGTACAACTAGATTTGATTGGAATTAACCCCTAATTTTTGTGGATTTAATTGATAACGTTTATAAACCATTTTGTGCTTGCAAACAACTATTTTACTTGCAGAATTTTCCTGCTGTTCAGTAAAGAAACTTAATTTCAACATGATTCTATTTGCTGTCTATAAAAACTTTGTGAATATAAACTATAGCCTACTATATCTATTTTATCACCCTTTTGTTGGATCTGGATTTTGATTTATATTTTGTGAGATATCGATGTTTTAGTACTGCAGTATTTGTGATTCCAGATTTACAAAACTACCGTAGCTTGCTGCATTCTGATTTTTACTTGACTATTCTATCTATGTTGGAAAATTATGAAACTTTATTTTCTGTTACTAAACCCAGATTTTTCTTGGATTTAATCAGTGAGTTTTTATGCCGTTTTTCTGTTTCAGAATACAAGTTTCTGATTTCTGGCTGAACACATTTTCTGAATTCAAGTCTGTTTTGAGACTTGTTTTTATGAAACACCATATGACTTATATATATTTGCTGAATTCGGCCAGGAGTCTATTTTCTAGATTCTCTGACGGATCCAGATTTGCATGTTTGTGGCAACGGAAATCCCAAATTTAGTGCAGTACTGTCATGCTGTCATGAACTATAATTCTCGTTGTCCTAATCTTTTATGTGTTGTCTTTCACCTGTGCATACTTATCTTTCGACCTGAACCTATTACATGTTTATGCCATGTTATTCTTGTCATGTTTTGTACATGCACATGCCTGTTTGATAATAATAATAAGAAATCAAGCCGGGGTTAAAGGGAAAGATCTAATAGTGGAAAATACAGAAACGTGTACTCGGAAGAGGATTCATAGATCCTACTTGGTTATTTGGAGCTTGATATTTTGTTATTTGGAGCTTGACACGTGATTACCTGATACTTGCACACTTGACACTTGAAGCTTGATATCTGGTTAATTGGAGCTTGATACTTGATTACTTGGAGCTTGTTCCTGAGGACACTGCCCTCTAGATCCACTATGAAATCTAAAGCGAAATTGTTTGAATGTAGCAACCATGTGGTAAAAACCTGGGATGCATGAAGTACTACCTAGATAGAATTGGATACAAGACTAGAACATGATCACTTGACAGTTGATACTTATTACTTGTACATGATATTTGATACTTGACACTTGATACTTGTTACTTGTACATGATACTTGATACTTGACACTTGATACTTGTTACTTATTTACATGATACTTGTTCACTTGACAGTTGATACATGCCACTTGCACTTGTTCATCTTGCCATGCTAGTTGTTCTCTTTGTTATAATGTCTATTCCATGCTATGCTTGCTTCCGCTATTACTCTATATTTGTTTTTCCTTTCCCTGTACTTGTGCCTGCACTACAAGTGGCCTGAAACTTTCTTTGACGGGTGTTTTGTTTTCTTTTTCCTCTTCCTGTAATTTGTTAAATTGCAGATTATGGAGATCAGCAGCCAGATGGAGTAGGTGATATGAGATTCTAGTTACTGGAGTTCTTGCTATTATTATTATTATTTCTTGTTGCTATCTTGAATAATTGTACTTGGTTACTTGGATTATTTTGTTTGGACAGTATGACCCAGGATTATTGACTTGTTCAGATCTGGTTTATTTGAGATTATTAAATTTGGTTTCAAGTAAATTCCTGTTGGTATTAATTCAGTTATGCATGCGTGGTTGAGTTTTCTTGTTTCTGACTCTGATTATTCTTGTAAAATATTGTAAAGATCCTGACAGCTTGTGGATGATGAAAATTATTCGCTGGACTTAGTCACGTATCCGTATTCTGTATTCTCTTTTTGGGAAGCGGGACGTGACAAGAGTCTTAGTAAAAGATGAGGAAATTAAGGGAATATGACGAAATTATTTTGAGAAGTTATTAAATGAAAAAGTTATGGGCAACTTAATTATAGAGGACTTGAGCGAGAGTCGAGAACATATGGTTTTCCCTAGAATTAGGACCCCGGAGGTTCGAAATGCTCTAGGAATGATGAAAATATGTAACTCCTGTATCCCATTTCTGTATTTTTGTACTGTATTCTTTCTCCTGGGTATCCTATCTGTTTATACTATTTCTTTTTCCTTAACCGTGTATTATTCTTTTTTCCTTATATATATTCATCTATTGTTTGATTCTTGCGATTCAATTTGACTGCCAATTATTTTCTTCTCTAGATGATTTATGGTTTCTAATATACTGCATTTCATGGCCTAATTGCTTATTTATTTGATTCTGCCTTATTGGATCTGGTTTTCTACCTAGTCTACCCTAATTGAACCCTTCTACCCGTCCTACTGGATCCTAACCCGCTACCCAATATCATCTTCTTTGACCCAGTCTTCCCCAGATATTTCTTCACATCTGTATCTGCCTAACAAGCAGATCACGTTCTCCCCTAACTTCTCTTGATTTCCTCAAAATTCTGCTTGCCAAATCTCATGATTAAACCCCCAACAAATTTGGTTACTCCTATCTCTAATTGTTATCCCCTAAACCTTAACCCTAATTCTCTCTCATCCCTCATCTCTCTCTCCCTACCGACCTACCCACTGCTCCCGATCCCGCTTCTCCCCTGCCGTGACCCCATCGCCGGTGCCTGCTCGCGACCACCCGCACGCTAGCTCCCACAGCGTCAGCCCGATCTCCTTTCCCCTTCTCCTCCCAGCGACAACAGCACCAGCGACAGCCACAGCTAGGTGTGGGCATCGGTCGGTATCCGACCTAATATGGACCATCCACCACCGATCCAAAGAAGATCGGTTTTTTAATTTTCTCATCCGCAACCAATCCGAGCCTTAATTGGATCGGTTTCCATCCAAGTCGATTAAGCTCGATTTGGTTTGAATTAGATGGTCGGTTTGGCGTGCTACTTTTCACCTCCAACATCATTCACAATTTCGTTGAAATTTAAAAGATCAACTTCATTTAAACTTAAGAAACAACCGGCTATCTATTGTCAGAAATGAATTTAAAATGAAGATTCATAAAACCACAAGTTTCTAATGAATTATGATGATGTTTAAATGGATGAGATACACTGCTTTTTTACATGCATATTTTTGTATTCTTAGTTTATTCTTATAAAAGCAACATCAATAACCATATCTAATTGAATTTTAGGTACAATTAAAAAGATTTAGAAAATAACTTTCGCTTGACTTAATTAAAGTAACTACTAAATGTTATATCAACTTAATGATTCTATGAAGCTGGGCCACACTGTAAATCAAGCATTTCTCAACAACATAACACACAGGAGAATGGAGAATCAAAACATACAACTGCTCGGTTTGTTCTAAAAAAATTTAAAGGAGATTATTTGTATCTCCAAGAAAAATCTTGAGAAATAACTATTTGTATATTCAAGAATTAAAGGAGAACTAAATTTTTTATGGACTAATGCATAGAGGTACGGTCGGTTCGGTTTCATTGGTTATTTGAAAACCTCATCCAACATCAGAACCGGTCCAGTTGGTTATTGAAGATCAAGAACTGGGCCAACCCAAACTCCCAATTGGTTCGGTTAAAAACCAGTCGGTTCGGGTTGGATTGGTTCGGATTGGTCGGTCCGGATAATAGTTGTCCACCCCTAGCCACAGCCAGCGTGACCCCCCTCTTCGTTGTCCCCTTCCGCCGTTGCCGCCGTCCTGTCGTGCTGCCCTGCAGTCGCCGTCCTCTCAACGCAATGCACTGATCCCCCCGGCTGCCTCCCTTTTGTGTGCACGTGGTTGACCTCAAAAGTGTTGGATTTGTGTTCTTTGTGTTCGTGATCATCTTGTTCGAAATCCGTTCGTGTTATTGTGTTTGTTGCCGGGAATCTATTCCCGTTATACTCATTTCCTCTTCAGATTCGTCGACTATCTAAGGCAAGTAACTTGTATTATTTTTGTTGTATATACAAGTTCCAAATTCTGCCTGTAGTGTCGCTTTTGTTTCTAAATTCACTCTCATGAAGAACCCTTGTTTGATCTTGACTTTATTTGTTTATCCATCCGTAGTCATCTTTTGTTACATACACGACATGAAATTAATTTAGATTTAACTAGACTCTTGATGCATGTATGTATGTTGTTTCGTGAGAATTTTTTACCAAACTATCCCTCTTTTGTAAGTATGTACCAAACTATCCCTGTATGAATATTTAACACCAAAAAAGTCCCTATCGCTAACTGAGTTAGTGCCCCTAGTAATATTTTCTGCGCTATCTCAGTTAGCGTGTGCAAGGGGATACCACTTTTCCCCTCAAATAGGGGTGTGCGAAAAAACTCACCAAATACCAGGGCCGTTAACTCCGTTAGCGCCTATCTTTGTACCACTCGTGCTAACGAGGTTAGCGAGATAAGTGGACAGTAAGGAACACTACTCCTTAAGTAGGGGTGTAGGCAAAAATACCCCAAGTATAGATACGCTAACCCCATTAGTGCCCATCTGTATACCAGGCACACTAACGGGGCTAGGGTGTTATGTTGTTTGGGAGTGAGATAGCGAGCGTTACCCAATCGACACTCGCTAACCCCGTTAGCGCGCCTGGTATAAAGAGGGGCGCTAACGGGGTTAGCGTGTCTATACTTGAGATTTTTTTGCCTACACCCCTACTTGAGGAGTAGTGTTCCCTACTGTCCACCTATCACGCTAACCCCGTTAGCGCGAGTGGTATAAAGAGGGGCGCTAACGGAGTTAGCGTGTCTATATTTGGTGATTTTTTTTGCACACCCCTACTTGAGGGGAAAAGTGGTATCTCCTGGCACACGCTAACTGAGATAGCGCGGAGAATATTACTAGGGGCGCTAACTCAGTTAGCGATATGGACTTTTTGGTATTAAATTTTCAAACTGGGATAGTTTGGTACATACTTACAAAAAGAGGGATAGTTTGCCAAAAAATTCGTTTCGTGATCCATGATATGTTGTATACTTCTTGCATGCTTGATGTGTTGGTTGTAGAATCTTGTAGTAGATTTGTTAAACACCCATACCATATTATTTTGGACATCTATTATACCATGCTTTGTATTTTGTTCTACTTTGGATTTGTTGCCTATGAACTATTTGATTTAATGCACGAGAAGAGATTTCTGTTTTTGCTGCTGTCCTATTTTGTTTCAGTATTTTAGACCCTGTTAAGGTTAGTAAATGAAACTAATTTGTGAATATAAATCGTAGATCTCATTGTCTATTTTCCAGAATTTTTTACAGATCTCAGTTTCGATTTGTGAGGTCTGAGTTATTGCTGTTCTGCTACAGATGTGTTGGAAATTCCAGATTTTGTTTTATGTGATTTCTGTATATTTATTCATTTTAATACTGATGTTAAAGATAAGATTTGGATCTAATAATTTTCTGGTTATGACTAGACTTGACTGGGAATAACTCCTAATTTTTGTGGATTTAATTAATGACTTTTATAAACTATTCCATGCTTGTGAACAAACCAATATATTTCCAAAACTGTAAGCTATTCAGTAAAGAATTCTATTTTCAACCTTATTCTAATTGCTGTTGATTAAAACTTTGTGAATATAAAATTTATCCTGCTGTATCTATTTTGCAACCCTTTTGACGGATTTGGATTTCAAGTTATACTTTGTAATCCATCGCTATTTAAGTACTGCTGTGTCTAAGGTTTTTATAATTTATCTGACTATGCTATCTGAATTGGAATATTATGAAATTTTATTTGCTGATACTAGACATACTAGGGAATATCCCGAATTTTTCTTAGATTTAATCAGTAAGCTTTTATACCATTTTCATGCTTATGAATATAATCTTGTGATTTCTGGATGAACATGACTTCTGCATATAATTCTATTTTGAGCCCTGTTTCTATGGTTATTATATGACTTGTGTATATGTGCTGGATTCGGCCGATAGTCTATTTTCTAGATTTTCTAACAGATCCAGGTTTGCATTCTTGTGGCAACGGGAATCTTGGTTTAGGTGCAGTACTGTCTTGCTGTCCAGAATTGAAAGTCTCGTTGTCCTAGCCTGTTATGGGTTGTTTGTCATCCGTTCATGTCTTCTATCCGACTTGAACTTGTCCCTTGTTATCTTACCATGTTTCTTACCTTATTTGTGCACGTCCATGCTTGCTTTAAATAATGATAACAAGAAACCAAGCCGGGATTAAAGGGAAAGATCTAGTAGTGAAAAATACAGAAATGTGTACTCGGAGGGAATCCACAGATCCTACTTGATACTTGATACTTGTTACTTGATACTTGATACTTGATACGTGATACTGGACACGTGATTACTTGAAACTTGACACTTGACACGTGATTACTTGATACTTGCTACCTGAGTACACTGCCCTCTATGATCCACTACGAAATCTAAACGTAACTTGCATGAATGTATAAACCATGTGGTAAAAATTTGGGTCGCATGAAGTACTACCTAGATAGGATTAGATACAAGACTTGAAAAATGACATGATCACTTGCCATTCTGCTACTTGACCCTTATTACTTGTTACTTGTTTGCATGTTACTTGACACTTGTTACATGCCACTTGCACCGATTATCTTGCCATGCTATTTGATTCTGTTCTTGATTAAGAATTGGTTGTCCTATTCTGCTGTCACATTCCTTCCATGCTTACTTCTGTACCTGCTTCTGCTGTTACTCTATACTTGTCTATTTGTTTTTCTGTACTTGTTGCCTGCACTACAAGCGGCCCGTAACTTGCATTGACGGGCGCTTTGTTTCTCTTTCCTCTTCCTGCAATTTATTCAACTTGCAGACTTTGGTGACCAACTGCCCGGAGGAGTAGGTGACCAAACATTCTAGTTGGCTGGAGTTCTTGCAACAATTTACTTTCCTGTTGTTTTTGAATAAATTGTAATTGTTCATGGATTTGTATTGGGCATTTTGTCCCAAATTTATGTCTTGTTCCAGACTTGATTATTTGAGATTAAGTATTCTTGTTTTTAAGTAATCCTGTTGACTATGTTAATTCATTTATTCATGCATGGTTGATTATTTCCCTTGTATACATTTTGTTTATTCTTGTGCATGTTGTAAAGATCCTTTACAACTTATGAACGGTGAAATTCATTCGCTGGACATGTGTCGCGTATCCGTATTCCGTATTCCTTTTTGGGAAGCGGGGCATGACAAAATATGAAAAGCTTTAGGACCAGATGGTATGACTATTGAAGTTTGGAAGTGTATTGGAGATGTAGAAGTGGGTTGGCTAACAAGATTATTTAATGGAATTTTGAGGACTAAGAAGATGTCCGATGTATGGTGAAATAGTATTTTAGTACTTATATTTAAAAATAAAAGAGATGTACTGTAACCCCTTGTAGCGGCCCGAATTTCCAATATGATATCTCAGAAATACGTGGCACAATTCCTAGCATCAACTTCAATTGCAATAGTAAATATAGCCAAAAACATAGATAATTTTTATTTCAACTTTTATTACTATAACTGTTTACAAAATACAGCGGAATACAAAACACCTTGATTTACAAAACTTTTCTTTTACAAGACTTTCATTTTCAATTTACACAAGCTCTATTATCTTTCTAGCACAAGCATCCAAATCCCAAGCTATAAGCACCTACCTGTAAAATATGGGGTTAGAGATAACCCTAACCCCCAAAACTATAGGGTCAGCCATAACGGTATGAGTGACATAAAAAAAACAACATAAATAAAATATAAAGCATAGAGTCATTAACAACATGTATTAACAGCAAGAATAAATGAAATGAGAAATAACAATAAGTAAAGCATGGAAACATCAAGGAATATAAGATAGTAAATAGTAATACATAAAAACATTAAGGGAATCTAGACTAAGTGTCAAGTGTAGGAAAAACAGGAAAACACAAACATAAAACCAAGTCAAGAAAACACAATCACTATATGCTGACTCTCTAATGCATACTTGTCGGATTCTATGCATTCCATAGTACATAGGTCCGGTGCAAGCCCTTAATGATCTCCACTTTATAGGGTTAGGTCCCTCGTTATGCAACTAATCCTACTACGGTGATGGAAAAACAAGATCCAGAATACTCCGCGAATAGGCACCACAACTCTCGACGTGCAAGCATCATGTAAGAACAGCTCAAAAACCGGAGAATCATCTCCCAATCGTGTACCCCACGAATAGGCTTGCGAGGCCCTCGACGTGCAGATACACCAGGTACATTCCGTGAATAGGCCCACCGACCCTCGACACGCGAATGTCTGTATGCTCCATGAATAGGCCTACAGACTCTCGACACACGAACATACAAATGTTCTCTTGAGACAGAACAACAAACAGTCCTGGAACGCATCCGTTGGACTAACAAACCAAGAACATATACTTACGTTTCCCAAGTTCCATCACATCTCCACTAGTGTCTGTCCTTAAGTTGGTTATTATTATTAAAACACAAAATCTCCATCTCTAGAGTTATTGTATCCTGCCGGATTTAAATACTCAACAACAACCCCAAGACCCAAAAGGTCTAAATTAATAAATCTCATCTGCCGGTTCATAGGACTCCCACTCAACTCCTAGAGATATCATCAAGACCAAAACTCACAAATCCATCGTCAAAACGATCATATGAAGAACTTCTCCAATCAACAAAACCCAAATTTTTTATAAAATTCCAGAATCCGAATAAATATTAAATCTATCAAATAACTGAAAATCATATTTTTAAGTTGTAGTATATTACAAAACATAAATTCCTTTGAAAACACATATAACTCAAATAAGGTCCAAAAGAATACATTTAAAGCTCCAATATACATCTCTGTAAAACCTTTTTAATCTGTAGTAAAACATCTTTTAAAACAATATAATATTGAAGGAACAGTCGATCAAATGAAGCATCAGAAAACTCAAGAAAACATCAATCAGAGCAGTAACAGTCGACTTTATAGGGTGGTCGGTCGACTGTCCCGTGTGAAATCCAAACTCAAGAAAAGCACAATCAGAGCAGCGGCAGTCGACAATGTAATCTGGACAGTCGACTGTCCCGCAGGAAAATCCAACACTTAAAGAAAACATTAATTCAGAACAGAGACAGTCGACTGTATAAGGAAGCCAGTCGACTGTCCTGCTGGAAATTTCGAGATTCAAGAAAATACTTCAGCCAAGACCCCGAAAGTCGACTATCGACATTGGTCGGTCGACTGTCAGTCCTCCAGACTACAGTTTTAGTTGTGCACAACCGATACAGAGTTTTACATTATAAAAACAAATTCTATAAAAAGAATATTTCTGATATGATCACATACAACTTATAGGATATACAAGGATCCATAAAAACCAACCAAAACCACTTTGAATTGATAAAAATAGACTTTTGATGAATTTCTTCAAAAAAAAACATGAATGTGTGCATATATCAAAACTAGAGTTTTTAAGAATCAATCATACATCAAATAACTTCGTATTATATTCCAAACCATATCAATACCAAAATAGGTTGAGATATAGTCAAATCCTTCGAAAACACATAAAGACTCAATTTCTTCAAAAACAATGAAATAAGGTATATGTGCACAAGTTTGTGCGCCAAGAAAACATCAAAACTCATCAGTTAGAAATAGTGAAATATTTAGATTTAATCTCAGTACTAAAACCAATCATATCCAATTGAAAATTTCTCAAAACTTCAAAATCACGAAATCCCCAAATTGGTCATAATGCATAGATCCAAATCTAAACCCTCTTTCTCAAAACTCCAAGACTTAATTCTTAGATCCAATAGCCAATAAATTCATCCACAATCATTCACAATAATTTTTCCATGCATATGAGCAATCATAACAATCACTAATCAAATTTCAACTCAACGAAAAGCCCCCAAGTAGAGTTTATGCATTAATATACAAGTAAAGGTAATCTTTTTATCCACTTTCTTGCAATATCATCATACAACACTTCTAAAAAAGTCAAAACAGCAAATATGTGAGGGAAAACAACCTACTCATTATTTTTATTCAGTTCTTTAACAATCTCAAGTCAACAAATTAGGGTTTCAATTATCCATAATATAGTTTCATAAAAGGATTCACTTTTAATTCATCTTATCATCAAAACTTCATATATCATCATACAAACTCCTAGCATGCTTTCTAATAGATAGATAATCACATACAACATACATAAAACAAAACAAAACAAAGCATGTCACTCACCTTGTTGAAGAGATCAAACGAAAATAATAAAGCAATACGAAAAATCCCTCATTCGCAAGGAATCCAAGATCTTCTCTTTAAATCTTCAAGAAAATAATAGTAATAAAATCTCTGTGTTGTGCAGTGAAAGATGGCTGCACTCAACTTTTTAAATAGGTCGGAAATCAAGAGAATTAGGGTTTTGAACACATTTGCAAAAATATTCCTTTTAAATATAACTTTACATATATAGATCCATGGAAACTTGATAAAAACAATTTATTTGAGATTTAAAAACAAAAACAACCATCATAAAGTTAGCCGGCACTGTTTGAAAAACCCAGAAAACGATTTTACACTTTTACCCATCAAAATGATAATTTTGCAAAAAGATCATCTTTTATCGAAACTTATAAAATAAATCAAATTCATCGAAACAAAAAGTAAACTTTTTAACCCTGAGTTGACTAGGTATTATACCCAGCCCAAAAATCCAAAAATATGGAGTTTTCACTCCAATTGGTAATTTTGCACAAAAGTCCTTCTTTTCATAATATTTGCAAATAGGTTCAATAAATATAAGAAAAATCCAAAAAATTTACAAATAATATCTAATAATAAATAATTATTTTCCACAAAATAATTTTTGACTTTAAACTTGCCAAGAAAACTTTTGCACGTGTTTTGCACGTGTAAAAAGATAAATCTTCAGAAAAATATTTATTAAATCACCAAAAATCATTTTAATTCATTTATAAATCTTAAAAATAATATTTAAAAATACGGAGTACTACATCATGCTCTGAAGTTATGCTAGGGGCATTGTCTATTCTAATTTACTATCAAATCATGCTCTGGTACTAATCTCTGTAGCAACCCGAATTTCCAATATGATATCTTAGAAATACGTGGCAGAATTCCCAGCATCAACTTCCATTGTAATAGTAAACATAGCCAAAAACACAGATAATTTTTATTTCAACTTTTATTACAATAATTGTTTACAAAACACAGCGGAATACAAAACACCTAGAATTAAAAACTTTTTTACCACACATCTTTTACAAATTTTACATAAGCTCTATAACATCATTCTATCTTAAGCATCCAAACCCCAAGCTATAAGCACCTACCTGTAAAATATGGGGTTAGAGATAATCCTAACCCCCAAAACTACAGGGGTCAGCCATAACGGTGTGAGTGACATAAAAAAAATATATATATATATAAAACATAAAGCATAGAGTCATTAACAACATTTATAAACAGCAAGAATAAATGAAATGAGAAATAACAATAAGTAAAGCATGAAAACAACAAGGAATATAAGATAGTAAATAGTAATACATGAAAACATCAAGGGAATCTAGACTAAGTGTCAAGTGTAGGAAAAACAGGAAAACACAAGCATAAAACCAAGTCAAGAAAACACAATCGCTATATGCTGACTCTCTAATGCATACTTGTCGGATTCTATGCATTCCATAGTACATAGGTCCGGTTCAAGCCCTTAACGATCTCCACTTTATAGGGTTAAACTTCTCGTTATGCAACTAATCCTACTTCGATGATGGAAAACACGATCCAGAATACTCCCCGAATAGGCACCACAGCCCTCGACGCACAAGCATCATGTAAGAATAGCTCTAAAACTAGAGAATCACCTCCCAACCGTGTATCGTACGAATAGGCTTGCGAGGCCCTCGACGTGCAGATACACTAGGTACATTCCGTGAATAGGCCCGCCGACCATCGACACGCGAATGCACCCTGCATGCTCCGTGCTGCAGACCCTCGACACGAGAACATACAAATGTCCTCTTGAGACAGGACAACAAACAGTCCTGGAATGCATTCGTTGGACTAACAAAACCAAGAGCATATACTTACGATTCCAAGTTCTATCACATCTCTACTAGTGCCTGTCCTTAAGTTGGTTATTATTAAAACACAAAATCCCCATCTATAGAATTAGTGTATCCTGCCGGACTTAAATACTCAACAACAACCCGAAGACCTAACTGCTCTAAATCAACAAATCTCAACTGCCGGTTCACATGACTCCCACTCAACTCCTAGAGATATCATCAAGACCAAAACTCACAAATTCATCGTCAAAACGATCATGTGAAGAAACTTCTCCAATCAACAAAATCCAAATCTTTTATAAAATTCCAGAATCCAAACCCAACAATAAAACATCTTGAAAACATAGGTTCTGTAGAAAGAATAATATTTAGAATAGTAAGTTATAGATCCAAAAACTTTTAAAGAATCAATCGTTTAAAGAACATTAGGATAACTCAAGAAAATATCAGTAACAGTCGACTGTAAACCGGAGTCGGTCAACTGTCCAGAGCGAAAAACCAGCACTTCAAGAAATAATTCTAAGTAATGGCAGTCAACTGTAAATAGTCATCGGTCGACTGTCTAGAGTGAAAATCCAAAACTTCGAAAAAATAATTCTAAGTAATGGTAGTCGACTGTAAAAGTCATCGGTCGACTGTCCAGAGTAAAAATCCAAAACATTGAGAAAATAATTCTAAGTAATGGTAGTCGATTGTAAAAAGTCATCGGTCGACTGTCCAAAGTGAAAATCCAAAACTTCGAGAAAACACCAAAACAGAGCAGAGTCAGTCGACTGTAAAAATGGGCCAGTCGACTGTTCCGCGCGAAACTTCAAGAAAATTGAGAAAACACAGCAGCCAGGTAGCGACGGTCGACTGTCGATAGTGATCGGTCGACTGTTACTCCTGTAGACTGCAGTTTTAGTTTGTGCACATTTCAACCGATACGGAGTTTTACTTTATAAAATCCAAATTTGTAAAGGGTATAATTCTGATATGTTCAAATACGACTTATAGAGTATATAAGAGTCCACAAAACCAATCAAAACCACTTTGAATTGATAAAAATAGCTTTTTGATGAATTCCTTCAAATTGAAACATGAATATGTGCATATATCAAAATAAAGTTTTTAAAGAAACAATTATACATCAAAAGACCTTCGTATTATGTTCCAAACCATATTAATACCAAAATAAGTTGAGATATAGTCAAATCATTCGAAAACACATAAAGACTCAATTTATTCAAAAACATTGAAATACGATATTCATGTAAATTGATTGTGCATGTTCGTGCACCAAAGAAAACTTCACAATTCCATCGATTAGTAATAACAACATATTCAGATTTAATCTTAGAATTTGAGAAATCCAATTTCAAATAAAACCTTTCACAAATCACAAAATTTCCAATTTAGTTGTTTTACATCAATCCAATTCTCAAGACATGATCTCTTAATTTATTAGTCCTCCTCAAAACTTCCTCAACTAAATCACCATTATTAACTCATGAATCATAAACAAATTTAACATTAACATGACCAAGTTACATTCATCCAACTCACCAATAGTCAAAAATCTCATCTTTAATCTATTTATGCATAACATTCACCATATCCAATCAAATCAGCAATAATCCAAAAGAAATAGCCTACTCATGATTTATATTTGGTTCTCTATCAATTTTGAATCATCCACATGCAATTCCAAACATAAATAACTAGGTTTTCATGAAAGATCCAATTTTAACTCATCAATTCATTCAATCCATCATATAAATTCATACCCAAATCCTAGCATGATTTCTAGTAGATGAAACACCATATACAAAATTCAATGAACAAAACAAAACAATTATATCACTCACCTTGTTGAAGAAATCGAACGAAGACAAATAGAAAATAAGAAAAGCCTCTCCTTTGCAAGAAATCCAAGATCTTCTCTTTAAATCTCCAAGAAATAATAATAATAAAATCGTTTGTGTTTTGTAGTGAAAGACGGCTGCACTCCACCTTTTAAATAAGCCGGAAATCAAGAGAATTACGGTTTTGACCATATTTGCAAAATACTCATTTCAAAATATATCTGTACATAAATAGATCCCCATACTAGGAAATTAGTTAAAACCAATTTATTTGAGATTTAAAAATAAAAAAAAAACCATCATAAAGTCAGCCCGCACTGTTTGAAAAACCCAGAAAACGAATTTACACTTTTACCCCTAAAAATGACAATTTTGTAAAAAGATTCTCTTTTATCGAAACTTGTAAAATAAATCAAATTCATCAAAACAAAATGTAAAATTTTTAACCCTGAGTTAACTAGGCATTATACCAACCCAAAAATCAGAAAATCTGGAGTTTTCACTCCAAATGGTAATTTTGCACAAAAGTCATTCTTTTCGTAATATTTGCAAATAGGTCCAATAAATATCAGAAAAATATATAAAAATTAAAAATAATATCTAATAATAAATAATGATTTTCCACAAAATAATTTTTGACTTTGAACTTCCCAAGAAAACATTTGCACGTGTTTTGCACGTGTAAAAAGATAAATCTTCAGAAAAATATTTATTAAATCTCCAAAAATCATTTTAATTCATTTATAAATATTAAAAATAATATTTAAAAAAATGGTGTACTACATCACTCCTTCCTTAGAATAGTTCTGTCATCAGAAGTACTACTAATAGGGTCCAAACAAAAATAAGCAAAGAAACTGAAATATCATAAATGGAAACATAGTCAAAGAAATACAATCACACAAGGGAATGTAATCTAACAAAAGAAATGGAATTCAACTCAAGGAGAAAAACCATACAAAAGAACTCAATCAAGCAAAAGAACACAATCATACAAAAGTTTAGGAAAAACCTTCCGCTGCACAACTTTGATCACTTGCCATCGGGAACCTGTAGCAACAACCTCTGAATCCTTGCATCTAGCTCTGACCTTCCACCATCTGCCTCAACCTTTCGATGATCAGTGGACACTCCCTCTTTAGAAAGGACATGACCAAGAAAAGCTACCTCAAACTGGCAGCTCAAAAGAGATCAATACCAAATGATCTCCCACCACTCTCGATATCACATTTTTTGTAATATCGATCAGCAATCAATTCTTCCCCTGATGGTGTTGCCACCGTCAAGGCCCCCCCTGGAAAAACACTTAAGCTTCACACCTAAGACTTAAACAAAATTGGGCGACACAATTGTATGCAAGAAAATAGTATCAAATAAAACTTTTGTTTTTATTCCATTAACCAAAACAAATTCTGTTACATGGAGAACGATACTCAAATATCCAATTTATTCTCAAACAAAGTTTTACTTAATACATAAATGAATGAATTCAAAATTCTTGCACACCACGGTTCACATTCCTGAGTTACCCGCATTTTCCTCAGTCAATGCGAACACTCGCCCCTGCCTCAGAACTTTACCTCCGCCTGCACCATCTTTCTTCAACTACGGACAGTTTGGTCGGATATGCCATTCACGAACACACTGAGAACAAGTCTGCGCCTTCCGAGGCTTGGTACATGCTGCCTGATAATGACCTGCCTCTCTACAGTTGAAACAAGTCACGCCTTGAATTGCGGGTGCCTTCTGCACTGGCCCACTGAACTTGCCCTGCTTCACTGGGAACTCCTTCCTACTCTGACTATCTGCTGGCCTCTTGTTCTTGTTCCAGATCTCCTGCTTCTTCTGGAATTGGTCCATATCCTCTTCTGTCATAACTGCTCTCCTGACCAGCTTATGAAACATCCTGATGCCCAATGGAATCATCTTCGACCTCAAATTCGGCCTCAAGCCCTGCTCGAATTTCTTGGCCTTCTTTGCTTCATTAATAATCAGCTCTGGTCCATATCTTGACAGCTGAGCGAACTTAGTCTCATTTTCATGCACTGTCATGCTGCCTTGCTGCAGATTCAAAAATTCTATTGCCTTCTTCTCCTGAATATCGAGAGGAAAGAAACGATCCTTGAACTCATCCAGAAAAGTCTCCTAAGTCACTTGCTGATCTCCCAAGGTCCTCTTCACTGACTGCCACCGGATGCCAGCATCCTTCTCTAACTGCATCGCGGCAAACTTCACCTTATTGACTGCTGAAGTCTACAAGACTTCGAAGACCATCTCCATCTGTCTAATCCAATTATCAGCTCTATCTGGATCAGATTGCCCATCAAACACAGGCGGCTTCATCCGCTTGAAGGACTCAACTTGCTTGATCGGATCAGCATTAACAAATACTGGTCCAGCCCCCTGTTTCTGATTCTGATTTTGTGCCATATTAGTTACCATGAATGTGTTCAAGGTCTGATACACCCTGGCAATCTCAGTCTGAAGATCAAGTCCTTCTCCATGGGAACCTTCAGCCCCATCACCTTTACTACCATTCCTAGTTTTGGGTCCTGCCATTCTACTGAATACTGCAAAATGAGGATAAAGTTAGAGCATCAAAACACAATTCATATTCACATCAATGCCCTATGGCAAAACCCCAACCATACCCCAAACCAAAACATCATGTTCTAACTCTATATGATACTCATACTCTAAGGCATGATTTGAATATGACATTTTTCAACAAATTTTCATATACTCAACATGTACAAAAATTTGCAAGCATACTAACATGATTCATAGTATTAATTCTTTAGTCAAAATCTTCTTTTTAATTAACATGGTATCTATTATTTACTAAGTCACAACAAGACTATTCTCATTCATAGCATATTACACTAGAATGAATTTTTATCTACATATTTCACATCAACATTAACTTATAGTACTTATTTATAGTTTTTAGCATGCATTCTCTACAATTAGAAAGTAAGAAATCACCCACCTCGATGAAGAATAAAAAATCACAATGAAGAGACCTCTCCTATCTCCTTGCTCCACTAGTACTTTCTTGCCCTTCTCCTCCTAGCAAGCCTCCAAGCACGAAGATACTCTCTTCTCTCTTTCTTTTTCTCTCTTTATTTTTGTTTAGTTTAGGTGTGACAAGAGAAGGAGAAATGAGGGTGTATTTATAGGAAAATGTGAGGGTTCAATTTGCATAAATCTTATTTAGCTTTTTTATTTAACCCTTGGACTTAAAGTTAAATTCTAGCCCATTAGATTAATTAAAAGAAGAACCCACTAGAATAATTAAGTTAGTAAATTAAAATGAAAGCCCATGGGACAAGCCCATTAATTAAATCCAAATTTAAGTTGTGCATGGACTAATACATGACATGTAACAACTTTTAATACGCATTTTTAAATTATAGGATTTGTATTTATTTTTGTGCATGTGTGTGCACTTGTGCACAACACACATGGAATTTGAGGGGTCTAGGGGGGTTGGCCGGATTGTAGTAATGGAGGGGGGAGTTGGGTTTTTGATGGGTTGGAAAGGTAGAAGGTTGGGAGTTTTAGAAGTTAGGATTGTGAAGGGTTGGAAGAATTAAGAGAGCAATTTATTAGGTGGAGATGTATGCAAATTAAACCCTCACCAAATCCTATAAATACACCTTCATTTCCCCCTCTTTTGTCACACCAAAACTTAACAAAATTTAGAGAGAAAAAGAAAGAGAGAAAGATAGTACCTTTGTGCTTGGAGGCTTGCTAGGAGGAGAAGGACAATGAGGTGCTAGTTGGAGCTAGGAGCTAGAGTGGTCTCTCCAATCTTGGTTATTTTCATTCTTCATAGAGGTGGGTGATTTCTTGCATTCTAATGTAGAGATTGCATGCTAAAAATTATAAATGAGTAGTATAAATTGAATGTGATGTGAAATATGTAGAAAAAATCCATGCTAGTGTAATATGCAATAATCTTGTTGAGATTTAGTAAATAATTACTACCATGTTAAATAAAAAAGAAGATTTTGACTAAGGAGTTAATAACATGAAATCATGTTAGAATGCTTGTAACATTTATGCATATCGAATGTGTGATTTGTATGAGAATTTATTGAAGAATGTTATATTCAATATATGTTTTAGAATCTTGATGATTAAGAAAGAAGAAAAAAAGAAAAACAATTTTTGTTATTACCATGAAACAAGTTGACTTATGTTGAAAATACAAATTTTGCATAAAAGAATTTTCTTTAAAATATTCATGGTTGATTAAGAGACATGTTTGGTTTTATTACAAAATTTTAATTAATTGAGAACATAAACTAGTTTTAATGGATACAATTCTTAAATTCAAGTTTTGAAAAAAATATAAATCTATGTGTAAAATGGAAAGAGGAACTATTTAAAAATAGAAATATATTTTTAAAATAAATTTGAAATTAGTTGGTTGCTATTTTAAAATTTGTCTCAGTCAAAAGAAAAGTTTGTTTCAATATCCAAAAAGGATTGGATTATTGGATAAACGAGTTTTGCGAAAAAGAACCAAATTCATGTTCATAAAAGAGAATGAGATAATTCGAAATATAGATACAATGTCTAAATTATAAGTTGTTTCCAGGCAGAGCCTTGACGGTGGCAACACCATTAGGGGAAGAATTGATTGCTGATCGATATTACGAAGAATGTGATATTGAGAGTGGTGAGAGATCATTTGGTATTGATCTCATTGAGTTGCAAGTTTGAGCTAGATTTTCTTGGTCATGTCCTTTCTAAGAAGGGAGTCGCCACTGATCCTCAGAAGGTTGAGGCAGATTGTGGATGGTCAGAGTTGGATGTTGGAGTTCAGAGGTTGTTGCAGCTGGTTCTGATGGCAAGTTATCAGAGTTGCACAGCGGAAGGTTTTTCCTAACTTTTGTATGATTGTGTTCTTTTGTATGATTGTGCTCCTTGAGTTGAATTGCATTTCTTTTGTTAGATTACATTCTTTTGTGTGATTGTATTTCTTAAACTATGTTTCCAATTATGAGATTTCAATTTTTTTGCTTATTTTTGTTTGGACCCTATTAGTAGTAGTTCTGAGGACAGAACTATTCTAAGGAGGGAGTGATGTAGTACCCCGTATTTTTAAATATTATTTTTAATATTTATAAATGAATTAAAATGATTTTTGGAGATTTAATAAATATTTTTCTGAAGATTTATCTTCTTACACGTGCAAAACACGTGCAAATATTTTCTTGGGAGGTTCAAAGTCAATTTTTTTAAAAAAATCATTACTTATTATCAGATATTATTTGTGAATTTTGTGGATTTTTCTGATAATTATTGGACTTATTTGCCAATATTTCAAAAAGAAGTACTTTTGTGTAAAATTATTAATTTGAGTGAAAACTCCAAATTTTTCAGATTTTTGGGCTGGGTATAATGCCTGGTTAAAAAAGTTTCCTTTTTGTTTTGATGAATTTGATTTATTTTACAAGTTTCGATAAAAGAGGATCTTTTTGCAAAATTGTCATTTTAAGGGGTAATAGTGTAAATCCATTTTCTGGGTTTTTCAAACAGTGCCGGCTGACTTTATGATGGTTTTTTTATAAAAAATCTCAAATAAATTGGTTTTATCAAGTTTCTAAGTATATGGATCTATATATGTAAAGTTATATTTAAAAGGGGTATTTTTGCAAATGTGTTCAAAACCCTAAAAACCTATATTCAGGCCAATTTAAAAGGTGGAGTGCAGCCGTCTTTTACTGCACAACACAAAGGATTTTATTATTATTATTTCTTGGAGATTTAAAGATAAGATCTTGGATTTCTTACGAAGGAGGAATTTTTCGTATTGCTTTATTATCTTCGTTTTATCTCTTTAACAAGGTGAGTGACATGTTTTGTTTTGTTTTGTTTTATGAATGTTGTATATGATGATATATGTAGTAGAAAGCATGCTAGGAATTTGTATGATGATATATGAAGTTTTGAAGAGTAGATGAATTAAAAGTGAATCATTTCATGAAACTAAGTTATTGATAATTGAAACCCTAATTTGTTGACTTGAGATTGTTAGAGAACTGAATAGAAATCATGAGTAGGATGCTTTCCTTCATATACTTGCTGTTTTAACTTATCATGATGTGTTGTATGATGATATTGCATAAAAGTGGATAAAAAGATTACCTTTACTTGTGTATAAATGCATTAACTCGATTTGGGGGGCTTTTCGTTGATTAGAAAGTTGATTAGTGATTGTTATGATGCTTGTATGCATGGATAATTTATTATGGATGATTGTGGATGAATTTATTCGCTATTGGATCTAAGTATTAAGTCTTGGAGTTTTGAAAAAGGGGGTTTAGATTTGGATCTATGCATTATGATTAATTTGGAGATTTCGTGATTTTGTGAAGTTTTGAGAAGTTTTCAATTGGATATGATTGGTTTTAATACTGAGATTAAATTTAAATATTTCTCTATTTCTAATTGATGAGTTTTGAAGTTTTCTTAGCACACAAACATGTGCACATATATCTTATTTCATTATTTTTGAAGAAATTGGATTTTTTGTGTGTTTTGTAGAATTTTGATTGAATCTTAATTATTTCGGCATTGATATGGTTTGGAACAAAATACGAAGTTATTTCGATGAGTAATTGATTCCTAAAAACTCTACTTTTGATATATGCACAAATTCGTTTTCTTTTTGAAGAGAATCAACAAATTTGCTATTTTGATTAATCTAGGTGATTTTGATTGGTTTTTATGGATCTTTGTATATCCTATAAATTGTATTTGATCATATCAGAAATATGTTTTTTACAGAATTCGTTTTCATAAAGTAAAACTCCGTATCGGTTGAAATGTGCACAACTAAAAAAACTGCAGTCTGCAGGTCGACAGTCGACCGTCGCTACCTGGCTGCTGTGTTTTCTCGTATTCTTGAAATTTCGCACAGAACAGTCGACTGACCCATTTTTACAGTCGACTGTCTCTGCTCTGTTTGATGTTTTCTCGAAGTTTTGGATTTTCACTCTGGACAGTCGACCGATGACTTTTTATAGTCGACTGCCACTACTTAGATTTTTATTTCTTGAAGTGCTGGTTTTTCGCTCTGGACAGTCGACCGACTCCGGTTTACAGTCGACTGTTACTGATGTTTTCTTGAGTTATCCTAATGTTCTTTAAACGATTGATTCTTTAAAATTTTTTGGATCTATAACTTACTATTCTAAATATTATCCTTTCTACAGAACATATGTTTTCAAGATGTTTCATTGTTGGGTTTGGATTCTGGAATTTTATAAAAGATTTGGGTTTTGTTGACTGGAGAAGTTTCTTCACATGATCGTTTTGACGATGGATTTGTGATTTTTGGTCTTGATGATATCTCTAGGGGTTGAATGGGAGTCCTATGAACCGGCAATTGAGATTTGTTGATTTAGACCAGTTGGGTCTTGGGGTTGTTGTTGAGTATTTAAGTCCTGCAGGATACACTAACTCTAGAGATGGGGATTTTGTGTTTTAATAATAATAACCAACTTAAGGACAGGCACTAGTGGCGATGTGATGGAACTTGGGAAACGTAAGTATATGCTCTTGGTTAGTTAGTCCAACGAATGCGTTCCAGGACTGTTTGTTGTTCTGTTTCGAGAGGACATTTGTATGTTCGCGTGTCGTGGGTCTCCAGGCCTATTCACGGGGCATGCAGGATGCATTCGCATGTCCAGGGTCGGTGGGCCTATTCACGGAATGTACCTGGTGTATCTGCACGTCGAGGGCCTCGCAAGCCTATTCGTGGGGTACACGGTTGGGAGGTGATTCTCCGGTTTTTGAGCTGTTCTTACATGATGCTTGCGCGTTGAGGGCTGTGGTGCCTATTTGCGGAGTATTCTGGATCTTGTTTCCATCACTGTAGTAGGATTAGTTGCATAACGAGGGACCTAACCTTATAAAGTGGAGATCGTCAAGGGCTTGCACGGGACCTATGTACTATGGAATGCATAGAATCCGACAAGTATGCATTAGAGAGTCAGCATATAGAAATTGTGTTTTCTTGAATTGGTTTTATGCTTGTGTTTTTCCTATTTTTCGTACACTTGACAACTAGTCTAGATTCACATGATATTTTCATGTATTACTATTTACTATCTCATATTCCTTGATGTTTTCATGCTTTACTTATTGTTATTTCTCATCTCTTTTATTCTTGGTGTTAATACATGTTGTTTATGACTATGCTTTATGTTTTATTTATGTTGTTTTCTTTTTTATGTCAGTCACACCGTTATGGCTGACCCCTGTAGTTTTGGGGATTAGGGTTATCTCTAACCTCATGTTTTACAGGTAGGTGCTTATAGCTTGGGATTTGGATGCTTGTGCTAAATTGATGTTATAGAGCTTATGTAAATTGTAAAAGAAAGTGTTATAAAGAAATTTGTAAATCAAGGTGTTTTGTATTCCGCTGTATTTTGTAAACAATTATTGTAATAAAAGTTTGAAATAAAAATTATCTTTGTTTTTTGGCTATGTTTACTATTGCAATTGAAGTTGATGCTGGGAATTGTGCCACATATTTCTGAGATATCATATTGGAAATTCGGGGTGCTACAGAGGTTTGAATCAGAGCTAGGTTATTTAGTAATAATAAGCATGATATAAAAATAAACCTTGGTGTGAACACTAGAGCGTGAGTACCTAGGTGTGGACATTAGAGTGTGAGTATCACATAGAGTTAGAACATGATGTTTTGGTTTGGGGTATGGTTGGGATTTTGCCATAGGGCATTGATGTGAATATGAATTGTGTTGCGATGCTCCAACTTTACCCTCATTTTGCAGTATTCAATAGAATGGCAGGACCCAGAACCAGGAATGGTGGTAATGGTGATGGGGCTGAAGGTTCCCATGGAGCAGGACTTGATCTTGAGACTGAGATTGCCAGGGTGTATCAGACCTTGAACACATTCATGGCAGCTAATATGGCGCAGAATCAGAATCAGAATCAGAATCAGGGGGCTGGACCAGTGTTTGTTAATGCTGATCCGATCAAGCAGGTTGAGTCCTTCAAGCGGATGAAGCAGCCGGTGTTTGAGGGGCAGTTTGATCCAGATAGGGCTGGTGATTGGATTAAACAGATGGAGATGGTCTTCGAAGTCTTGGAGATTCCAACAGTCAATAAGGTGAAGTTGGCTGCTTTCCTTCATATTATTGATAATTGAAACCCTAATTTGTTGACTTGAGATTGTTAGAGAACTGAATAGAAATCATGAGTAGGATGCTTTCCTTCATATACTTGCTGTTTTAAATTATCATGATGTGTTGTATGATGATATTGCATAAAAGTGGATAAACAGATTACATTTGCTTGTGTATAATGCGTAACTCTATTTGGGGGCCTTCCGTTGAGTAGAAACTTGACTAGTGATTGTTATAATTGCTTATATGCATAGCACCCCGAATTTCCAATATGATATCTCAGAAATACGTGGCACAATTCCCAGCATCAACTTCAATTGCAATAGTAAACATAGTCAAAAAAACATAGATAGTTTTTATTTCAAACTTTTATTACAATAATTGTTTACAAAATACAGCGGAATACAAAACGCCTTGATTTACAAATTTCTTTAAACACTTTCTTTTACAATTTACATAAGCTCTATAACATCAATTCAGCACAAGCATCCAAATCCCAAGCTATAAGCACCTACCTGTAAAACATGAGGCTAGAGATAACCCTAACCCCCAAAACTACAGGGGTCATCCATAACGTTGTGAGTGACATAAAAAAGAAAACAACATAAATAAAACATAAAGCATAGTCATAAACAACATGTATTAACAGCAAGAATAAAATAGATGCGAAATAACAATAAGTAAAGCATAAAAACATCAAGGAATATAAGATAGTAAATAGTAATACATGAAAACATCAAGTGAATATAGACTAAGTGTCAAGTGTAGGAAAAACAGGAAAAAAACACACATAAAACCAAGTCAAGAAAACACAATCGCTATATGCTGACTCTCTAATGCATTCTTGTCGGATTCTATGCATTCCATAGTACATAGGTCCCGTGCAAGCCCTTAACGATCTCCACTTTATAGGGTTAGGTCCCTCGTTATGCAACTAATCCTACAACGGTGATGGAAACAAGATCCAGAATACTCCGCGAATAGGCCCCACAGCTCTCAACGTGCAAGCATCATGTAAGAACAGCTCAAAAACCGAAGAATCACCTCCCAACCGTGTACCCCATGAATAGGCTTGCGAGGCCCTCGACGTGCAGATACACCAGGCACTTTTTGTGAATTGGCTTACCGACCCTCGACACGCGAATGCACCCTGCATGCTCCGTGAATTCGCTTGCAGACCCTCGACATGCAAACATACAAATGTCCTCTCGAGACAGAACAACAAACAGTCCTGGAACGCATCCGTTGTACTAACAAACCAAGAGCATATACTTACGTTTCCCAAGTTCCATCATATCTCCATTAGTGCCTGTCCTTAAGTTGGTTATTATTAAAACACAAAATCCCCATCTCTAGAGTTAGTGTATCCTGCCGGACTTAAATACTCAATAACAACCCCAAGACCTAACTAGTCTAAATCAACAAATCTCAACTGCCGGTTCACAGGACTCCCACTCAACTCCTAGAGATATCATCAAGACCAAAACTCACAAATCCATCGTCAAAACGATCATACGATGAAACTTCTTCAATCAACAAAACCCAAATCTTTTGTAAAATTCCACAATCCAAACCCAACAATAAAACATCTTGAAAACATATGTTCTGTAGAAAGGATAATATTTAGAATATTAAGTTATAGATCCAAAAACTTTTAAAGAATCAATCATTTAAAGAACATAGGATAACTTAAGAAAACATCAGTAACAGTCGACTGTAAACCGGAGTCGGTCGACTGTCCAGAGCGAAAAACCAGTACTTCAAGAAATAAAAATCTAAGTAGTAGCAGTCGACTGTAAAAAAGTCATCGGTCGACTGTCCAGAGCGAAAACCCAACACATCAAGAAAATATTTCTAAGTAATGGCAGTCGACTGTAAAAAGTCATCGGTCGACTGTCCAGAGTGAAAATCGAAAACTTCGAGAAAACACCAAAACAGAGCAGAGTCGGTCGACTATAAAAATGGGTCAGTCGACTGTTCTGCGCAAAATTTCAAGAAGATGAGAAAACACAGCTGCCAAGTAGCGACGATCGACTGTCGATTGTGATCGGTCGACTGTTACTCCTACAGACTGTAGTTTTAGTTTGTGCACATTTCAGCCGATACAGAGTTTTACTTAATAAAAACGAAATCTGTAAAAGGTATAATTCTGATATGTTCAAATACGACTTATAGAGTATATAAGAGTCCACAAAACCAATCAAGACCACTTGAATTAATAAAAATAGCAATTTGTTAATTTTCTTCAAATAGAAAACGAATTTGTGCATATATCAAAAGTAGAGTTTTTAAGAATCAATCATACATCAAAATAACTTCGTTTTATATAATCCAAACCATATCAATACCAAAATAGGTTGGGATATAGTCAAATCCTTCGAAAACAAATAAAAACTCAATTTCTTCAAAAACAATGAAATACGATCTTCATATAAAATGTTTGTGCACCAAGAAAACTTCAAAACTCATCAATAAGAAATAGAGAAATATTTAGATTTAATCTCAGTATTAAAACCAGTCATATCCAATTGAAAACTTCTCAAAACTTCACAAAATCATGAAATCCCCAAATTGATCATAATGCATAGATCCAAATCTAAACTCCCTTTCTCAAAACTCCAAGACTTAATTCTTAGATCCAATAGCCATTAAGTTCATCCACAATCATTCACGATAATTTGTCCATGCATATAAGCCATTATAACAATCGCTAATCAAGTTTCTACTCAACGAAAAGCCCCCAAATAGAGTTTATGCATTTATGCACAAGTAAAGGTAATCTTTTTATCCACTTTTATGCAATATCATCATACAACACTTCTCAACAAGTCAAAACAAAAAATATGTGAGGAAAAACAACATACTCAGGATTTCTATTCAGTTCTTTAACAATCTCAAGTCAACAAATTAGGGTTTCAATTATCAATAACAAAGCTTCATGAAAGGATCCACTTTTAATTCATCTACTCATCAGAACTTCATATATCATCATACAAACTCCTAGCATGCTTTCTAATCGATAGATCATCACATACAACATACATAAAACAAAACAAACAAAACATGTCACTCACCTTGTAATATTTGCAAATAGGTCCAACAAATATCAGAAAAATCCAAAAAATTCACAAATAATATCTAATAATAAATAATGATTTTACAAAAATTAATTTTTGACTTTGAACTTTCCAAGCAAACATTTGCACGTGTAAAATGATAAATCTTCAGAAAAATTTTTTATTATATCTCCAAAAATCATTTTAATTCATTTATAAATCTTAAAAATAATATTTAAAAATACAGGGTACTACATAACTCCCTCCTTAGAATAGTTCTGTCCTCAGAACTATTACTAATAGGGTCCAAACAAAATAAGCAAAAAAATTGAAATCTCATAAATGGAAACATAGTTTAAGAAATACAATCACACAAGAGAATGTAATCTACCAAAAAAATGCAATTCAACTCAAAGAGCACAATCATACAAAAGTTTAGGAGGAACCTTCCGCTGCACAACTCTGATAACTTGCCAACGGAACCGTGCTGCAACAACCTCTGAACTCCTGCATCCAACTCTGACCTTCCACCATCTGCTTTATCCTTCCGAGGATCAGTGGCCACTCTCTCCTTAGAAAGGACATGACCAAGAAAAGCTACCTCAAACTTGCTGCTCAAAAGAGATCAATACCAAATGATTTCCCACCACTCTCGATATCACATTCTTCGTAATATCGATCAGCAATCAATTCTTCCCCAGATGGTGTTGCCACCGTCAAGGCCCCGTCTGGAAATACTTAAGCTCCACACCTAAGACTTAAGCAAAATTGGGCGACACAAATGTATGCAAGAAAACAATATCAAATAAAACTTTTATTTTTATTCCATTAACCCAAAATAAATTCTGTTACATGAAGATTGATACTCAAATCTCCAATTTATTCTCAAATAAAGTTTTATTTTATACATAAATGAATGAATTCAAAATTCTTGCACACCCCGGATCACATCCCTGAGTTACCCGCATCCTCCTCAGTCAATGCGAACACTCGCCCCTGCCACAGAACTTTTCCTCCGCCTGCACCATCTTTCTTCAACTGCAGATAGTTTGGTCAGATATGCCCTTCATGACCACACTGATAACAAATCTGCGCCTTCCGAGGCTTGGTGCATGCTGCCTGATAATGACCCGCCTCTCCACAGTTGAAACAAGTCACGCCTTGAACTGCAGGTGCCTTCTGCACTGGCCCTACTGAACTTGCCCTACTTCACTGGGAACTCCTTCCCACTCTGACTATCTGCTGGTCTCTTGTTCTTATTCCAGATCTCCTGCTTCTTCTGGAATTGGTCCATATCCTCTTCTGTCATAGCTGCTCTCCTGACCAGCTTATCAATTCTCCTGATGCCCAGAGGAATCATCCGCGACCTCAAATTCGGCCTCAAGCCCTGCTCAAACTTCTTGGCCTTTTTCGCTTCATCCACAATCAGCTCCGGTGCATACCTTGATAGCTTGGCAAATTTAGTCTCATACTCGCGTACTGTCATGTTGCCTTGCTGTAGGTTCAAGAATTCTGTTGCCTTCTTCTCCTGAATATCCAGAGAGAAGAAACGATCCCTGAACTCATCCAGAAAATCCTCCCAAGTCAAATGTTGATCTCTGAACGTCCTCTTCACTGACTGCCACCAGACGCCAGCATCCTTCTCTAACTGCATCGCAGCTAACTTCACCTTATTGACTACTAGAGTCTCCAAGGCTTCAAAGACCATCTCCAAAAAACCCAAAAAAAACCCCAAGACTTCACCTTATTAACTCAATTCCCAATGCCTAAATAAAAACCCAAAAAAAAAAAATCAAAAGGGTGGCCTGGTTTCGAACCAGGGACCTGACGACAACACACAGCCAGCGCCCAAGCCTCATACCCACTAGCCACTAAGTCCATTTGGACTTTTGTCAAATACTTTAACCGAAACCCCCCTTATACACAGATACAGGTTCGGAAATTGATTTAGTGAATAATTTTGCACTTTAGTGCTTTGTGTGTTTTGTAACGCCTCGCCCCAATACTCAGACAATTTTTTTAATATTTTTAGAATACATTAGATACTATGTAGTACAACTGCTCACCACAGGCTGCCTCTCAAAAGGTGGTTAATCAATTAGGTGACTCTTGATCATAGGCAATTTTATTTATACTCAATTAATTTTTGTGTACTCCCGATATGAGATTATTATTTCAAATCATCTCTCTCCTTAATCCAATCCGTGTACAAGTTGATAGCCCATGGGCCCATCTCAAATGCACACGTCATCCTTCAATTTTAAAGACAGTTCATTTCTCATTTTTATATCTTCAAAATTACGGGGTATTACATACACCCACCTTTAGAAATCAGCGTCCTCGCTGAGCACGAGGCACACATCTAGTATAGGCTCCGCCTTTCTAGCCAATGTGGAGCAGAGTATTCTGCCAGCGTACTGCGATCCTTTTGCTAGCGTACTCGCCCCTGGTCTCTTTACCAGCGTACTGACCTCAACCAGGAGCGTACTGACCTCAGCCAGGCATACCTCTCCACACCCGGTGTCGAAAGTCGGCTCTGATATTATTTGTAACGCCCTGCCCCAATACTCAGACAATTTTTTAAATATTTTTAGAATACAAATTAGATACTATGTAGTACAACTGCCCACCACAGACTACCTCTCAAAAGGTGGTTAACCAATTAGGTGACTCTTGATCATAGGCAATTTTATTTATACTCAATTATTTTTTGTGTACTCCCGATATGGGATTATTATATCAAATCATCTCTCTTCTTAATCCAATCCATGTACAAGTTGAAAGCCCATGGGCCCATCTCAAATGCACACGACATCCTTCAATTTCAAAGATAGCTCATTTCTCATTTTTATATCTTTGAAATTACGGGGTATTACAACCCTGTATTTTCTTTTCTTGTATTTTGTATGCACTTATTTTCTTCCAGGTATTCATTCTGATTGTATTCTTCTGTTCTTTCTGAACCGTGTAATTGTTTCTTCGTTCTCAATAAAATCCATCTATTTTGCTGTCATTCAATTCTGGGACTCAATCTTTTGATTTAATTTCCTCTGCTAATTACTATCTCTTGATGAATTGTTTAATTCGAAATTTATTTGTCTCATGGCCTAATTAATTATTATTTGATTTCTACCCTATTAGATCCAGTTTCTAACCCAATCTACCCCGTTTAAACCCTATAATCTGTCCTATTAGTTCCTAAACCAGCTACCCAATACCCTATTTTATCCATTCTCCCACAAATTTCTCCATCACGTGCTCCATATTTATCAAACAAACAGATCTCTGTAACCCCCGTTTTTCATTTTATGTATTTTTGACTGTATTTTTTATTTTGGTTTATTTTTCTCTCTTGTATTTTTCTGAACCGTATATTGGATTTGATTTCAATATATATTCGTTTTATTTCATTTTGAGCTCCTTGTGTTTGATTGATTGTCTCTTTCGACTCGTTTTTCATTATTTGGATCATTTCCTCATTTTTGGTCTCGTCATCTTTATTTTCATTATTCCGTGGTGTTGTGGTGGTGTTTTGGTTGCCTTTTTCCTTTTCCATTATCTTTGATCCCTAATAAGATTTTTAAAGCCATAGATCTCACTTCTAATTGTATCCCTATTTGTATTTGACCAAATATCTAAAACCCATTTGTATACCTATTGCTAGTTACTAATACCCACAACCCATTAATCCACATTTCAACCCTATATATATATACCCTCCTTAACACAAAACCTAACCCTAACACCACAAACCCTAGCCTCCTATCTCTCTCCCTCTCTCTCCCGGCCTGCACTTGCCCCAACCCAAGCACCCTCCTACAGCCCGGCTTGCCCTTCCTCATCCAGGCCGACCACATAGCCGGCCACCCTACTCCCTACTTCGGCATCCCTAGCTCCGGCCACCATATAAACCGAGACCCCCTTACATCCCCTTTTGCTTGCTGATCACCATCACCATCAACAACCATCAACTCTTGCATCAATTCCTTCTCTCTTGGTGGTGTTCTCAAAGTGGGTGCTTGCCGTTTTGATCGTCATTGCTTCAAGGAGGATCGTTCGTGTGGACTTCGTTCGTGGCGCTTGGATTCGTTGCTTGTAGCGAATTTCGTTTGTAGGTTTTGCTTCTCTTCGCGTTTGCATCGTTCTTCATCCCCAAATTAAGGCAAGTAACTTGTACTCCAATTCATTTGTTTGATACAAGTTCCAAAGTTCACATATAGTATAGTTGGGTCTAGAGACAACCCTAGATTGTGTTTTCCTTGATGGGTTTTGTATCTACTGTAATATTTTGGCCATAGAAGACTCATGACACAAATCTTGACATGAAATAACCTAGGTATCGCCCAATTCTTGATTTTAGATGTGTATGTGAGACTTGTGTGCAAATTCGTGTTTTGATCGATACTCATGTGAAATAATAGGCGTGGACATGTTAGTAACCCTAATTCATGATGTTTAGACACTTGGTAGGTTGTATTTCAAGTTTGGATGTGTTTGGACCAATATTCTTGAATCTATATTGTTTTTGTGCTTGTGGGTGAAATCTGTATTTTCTTGCTGTTCTGTTGTGTTTACTGTTTTCGTCTATGCTACAGCCAGTATCTTGATTCCAGTATAAAAGATGAGTTTTATATAATTTAGTCTATTTTCAAACCCCACTGGTTTTGCTTGATTTGGGTTTCGTATGACTGAGTTATGACTGTTTTAGTACAGAGGTGTCGCTCGTTTCTAGATTCTGTTTTTCGTTGATTTTGTTAACAAACTATTTTCAAGAACTATGTTATACATATTATTTTGATCCAATATTTTGGTCAATGTTTCTTTATTAAGTTAGAGATTAACTAGAATTTTGATGAATTTTATTGATAAGTTTTATGTGATGTTTCATGCTCGTTTATAAAATCTATACATGCTGTATTTTACTCGCTATTCTGTAAAGAACCTTATTTTCACTATGATTACTTTTATTGTATGAAAAATGGTTGTGAAATGTGAAAGTTAGTAAATTATATCTATTTTCATATCCCTTTGGCAGAATTGGATTTCGTTTCACTGGTTGCGAGATATCTTAGTTTTCGTACAGCAGTGTTGGAATTTCCAGATTCACTAAACTATGTTTTCTTGATGCTTTCGTATTTTTGATGACTGATCTATTTTTACTAGAAAATTCTGAAACTTTATATTTTGATTCTGGACATATAGGAAAATACCCAGATTTTTCTTGAATTTATTTAATGTGTTTTCATACTGTTTTCATGCTCTTTAAGTTGTTTTCTTGATTTCTGGCTGAACCTAATTTATGTATTCAAATCAGTTTTGAATTGTGTTGTTGTGAACTAGTATATGACTTAATTATACTCGATGGATTCGTGTGGATGTCTATTTTCCAGGTCTGTTGACGGATCTAGATTTGCTTGTTTGTAACTCTTGGAATCACTGTTTTACTACAGCATGGTCTTGCTGTCCTGAACTTGAGATGCATTTATTTTATTCGTTTATGAGATATCTTGCACTTGTACATGTTTAGTTTGCTACTTGCACTTGCCACATGATCATGCCATGCTATTCTTGATATGTTTTGCACATATACATGCTTGTTTGACATTAATAATAAAATTAACCAAGCCGGGGTTAAGGATAAGATCTAGTAGTGGATAGTGCAGAAACGTGTACTCGGAAGAACCTAGTGGTTAATGGAGCATGTTTACATGTGGAGCTTGACACGATATACATGACACGTACAAACATGACACTGGAGCTTGTTTGGATTTTGAAGCTTGTTTACATGATACATAATTACATGATACTTGGAGCTTGTCCCTGAGTACACTGCCCTGTATGGTCCCCTACAAAATCTAAAGCGAAATTGTTTGTTGTAGCAACCATGTAGTAAAAACCGGGATATATGAAGTGCTACCTAGATAGTAAATCACACAAGACTTGATACATGCTACTTGAACATGATACTTGAACCTAATACATGCTTGATTGATACTTGACTACATGATACATGAGACTTGATTACATGAGACTTAACACTTGATACATGATTATATGATACTTGACACTTGATGCATGTTTACATAATACTTGATTTCTTGACACTTGATTCATGCCATTTACACTTGTTCACTTTTGGCATGCTAGTTGTTTATTTTAGACATCATGATTATACCATGCTAGGTTTGATACTTAGATTCACCCCATTTCCATGCACTTGTATCCTACACTATTTGTGACCCGCGACTTGCAATTGACGGGTATTTGTTTTCTTCTTTTCTCCTTCTCCTGCAAATTTACTAATTATAGATCAGGATAGATGGCTGCCAGACGGTATTGGCGAGATGATGTACTAGTGCTGGATTGCATGCTTTATTTATTTATTATTATTATTACTTGTTGCTCGGACTTGGATAAGATGTACTTGATGACTTGGATATTTATCTTGTATTTGGGCAATGTGACCTAGGATATTTGACTTGTTCAGAACTTGATTATTTGAGATTATTGTATTTGGTTTTCAAGTAATTTTTCTTGGTATCTTGTTTCAATTATGCGTGATTGGTTGTGCCTTTTGCTTTCGAATCTGATTATCTTGTGAAATTTTGTAAAGATTCTTGAACAGCTTATGGATGATGAAAATTATTCGCTGGGCTTTTGTTACATATCTGTATTCCGTATTCTTTTTGGGAAGCGGCGCGTGACAGATCTCTCCCCCATTATCTCCGCTTGATTCGTCAAATCTTAACTTACCAAAATCCCATTATAATCACAACCAAGTTTGTTTCTTTCCCCTACAGTAATTATCTCCTAAACGAACCTTAATCAACAATCTCTTTCTCTTTCTCTCTCTCTTTCTCACCCTTTCCCTGTACACCCCGCACCCCCGTCGGCTGCCTCCCGTCGTCGACCCACAGTCGCGACCGCCGTCGCGCCATCCTCGCCCTCGTCGTCGATCCCTGATGCCCCCATCGATGCCAGCAACAACCCCCCTCCTCGGCCTTCACTCTTATCCCGCGACTCCCCTTCCTCCCTTCAGCTGCGGCCCCCCACTTTCGTCGCCATCACGCAGCCCTGTGTCTTCGCCGTGCTCCCATCGCCATACACCTAATCACCCTCCATCTCCTCAACCCGCAAGTCCCCGCATCCCTTGTGCCGTCAACATCTCGATCCCGCAAAATCCCCATTGTTCGTGGATCGTGTGTTAGTGTTCGTCACCCGGGATCCATTCCCATTATTCTTTCGCCGGATTCATCGTCTACACCCAAGGCAAGTAACTTGTATATTATTTTTTTGTATACAAGTACAAAATACCGCATGTAGTCTTGCTCTGTTTTTTGTGTTCGTTCCCCTAATGACCTCTTGAAAATCTTTATCTCATTTGTTGATCCATTCATAGTCATGATCCATCATAATAAGTTGTCACACACACTACATGAAAATACTTAGTTCTAGATTGGCCCTTGCTATATATATACTCTTTCGTGATTCATGGTATGTCGTGAATTTATTACATGCATGATGTGCTAGATGTGTTATCTCATTGTGGATTTGTTAAATACCCATGCCATATTGATTTGAATATCTAATATATCATGTTTTACATCATACTCTAATTTGGATCTTTTGTAGATGAGTTGTTTGATTAAATGCATGAAAAAAATTTCGTTTTGCTGCTTCCCTGATTTGGTTCACCGTTTTAGATCCTGTTAAGGTCAGTAAAATGAATTATTTTGTGAATATGATTCATAGGCATGGATGTCTATTTTTCAGAACTTTCGACGGATCTCAATTTCGATTTTTGATGCGTGAGTTATCGCTATTTTACTGCAGCTGTGTCATAATTTCCAGATTATGATTTATGAGATCGCTGCATGTTTTATTATTTTAAAACGGATGTTAAATGTAAGATTTGTATTTAATATTATTCTGAGTACATCTAGACTTGACTGGGATTAACCCTTAAATTTTTTAGATTTGTTTAATGACTCTTATAACTTATTTCATGCTTATGAAACCAATCATATAATTTCCAAACTGCATGTTGTTCAGTAAAGAACTTTGTTTTCAACCTTATTCTAGTCACTTTTAATTAAAACCTTGTGAATATGAAATATAGTCTGGTATATCTATTTTACAACCCTTTTTACGGATTTGAATTCCGAGTTGTGTTTTGTGATTTATCACTGTTTTAGTACTGTTGTGTCTATGATTTCAGATTCATAAATTTGCTGCATTATTCTGTTTTTCAAATTAATTTGACTATGTTATATATAATAGAATTTTATGAAATTTTATATGTTGAGACTAGATATGCTAGGAAAACTTTCAGATTTTTCCTAGATTTAATTATGGTGTTTTTATACCTTTTTCATGCTTATAAATAAACTTTGTGATTTCTAGCTGAACTTGTATTCTGTGTAAAACTCTGTTTTGAACCTTGTTGCTTACTTGTTATATGACTTGTGTATATGCGCTGGATTTGGTTGAGAGTCTAGTTCCTAAATTTTCTGACGGATCTAGGTTTGTGGCAATGGGAATCATGGTTTTGGTACAACAATGTATTGTTGTCCAGAATTGAAAGTCTCATTGTCCTAATCTATTATGAGTTGTCTGTCACCCGATCATGTCTTCTATCCAACTTGCGCTTGTTCCTTGTTTCTTGCCATGTTTTTCTTGTCCTGTTCGTGCACGTTCATGCTTGCTTTAATAATAATAACAAGAAATCAAGTCGGGGTTAAAAGGAAAAATCTAGTAGTGGAAAATATAGAAATGTGTATTTAGAAGGGGGCCCGTGTTTCCCACTTGCTTACCCGACTACATACTTTCCTATAGGAGAGGTGTTCTCGGAGGGGATCCATAGATCCTACTTGATACTTGACTACTTGACATGTAATTACTTAATACTTGACTACTTGACACGTGATTGCTTGACACTTGACTACTTGATACTTGATACCTGAGTGCACAGCCTTATATAATCCACTACGAAATCTAAACACAACTTTTCTGAATGTAGCAACCATGTGGTGAAAATTGGGACGCATGAAGTCCTACCTAGATAGGACTAGATACAAGACTTGAAAATAACATGATCACTTGCACATTCTTGTTACTTGTACATGCTACTCGACACGTGTTACTTTTTACTTTCTTGCATGCTACTTGATACTTGTTATATGCTACTTGCACCATGTTATCTTATCATGTTACTTGATTCTATTTTTTGATGAAGAGTTAGTTGCTCTATTTTCTTGTCACATTTTCTCCATGCTTACTTCAATACTTGCTTCTTGTTGCTACTCTGTATTTTTGTTCATCTGTTTCCGTACTTGTTGCCTGCACTACATGCGGCTCGTAACTTGCACTGACGGGCATATTGTTTCCTGTTTTCCTTTTCTTCCAAATTGTCAAATTTACAGATTTCGGTGATCAGCTGTCCAAAGGAGTAAGTAACCAAGTGTTCTAGACTTGGCTAGAGTTCCTGCTTGAGTTATTTCCTATTTTGAATAAATTGTAATTATTACTACTTGGATCTTGTATTGGGCATTTTTTTCCCAGAACTTATAACTTGTTGTTTCCAGATCTGGTTATTTGAGAATTATGTATTTTTTTAAAGTAATTATGTTGGTTATATTAATTTGTTTCATGCATGCATGGATGATTATTTCATGTTTATTCCTTGTTTATTCTTGTGTATTGTTGTAAAGATCCTTACAGCTCATAAATGGTGAAAGTCATTCGCTGGACGTTGTTGCGTATTTGTATTCTGTATTCCTTTTGGGAAGCGGGGCGTGACATATACAAAGTTGCTCCAACTACCGAGGGATTAAATTAATGAGCCATACGATGAAAATTTGGGAGAGAGTGATCAAACCTCGACTAAGACTAGAAACTACAGTGTATGAGAATCAGTTTGGATTTATGTCTGGGAGGTCAATAATGGAAGCAATTTATGTACTAAGCAGACTTATGAAAAAATATAGGGAGAATAAGAAAGATCTACATATGATGTTTATAGATTTAGAAAAAGCATATGATAAAGTCCCTACAGACATAATATGGTGGATGTTAAATAATAAACTAGTAACTATTCAATATATTGAGGTAATTAATGATATGTGTGAAGGGGAAAAGACCACAATTAGAACAACCACAGGAGAGACAAGTGGTTTTCCTATTACAATAAGTTTACACCAAGGTTCGGCTTTAAGCTTTTACCTCTTTACTTTGGTTATGGATGAATTGACGCAAGGAATATTATTTGACGTGTCTTGGTGTATGCTTTTTGTCGATGACGTCGTCTTAGTGGACGAGGCTAGAGTAGAAGTCAATGCTAAATTAGAATTGTGGAAAGAAACTTTGGAAACTAGAGGCTTTAGAATAAGCAGAACTAAAACAGAGTATATGAAGTGTAATTTAAGTGAAATTCGGAACAAAGCTGAGGAAGTAGTGAAGCTCGATGGTCAAGAGATACCTAAGAGAGACCGTTTCCGATATTTAGGCTCGATTATACAAAGAGATTGGGAGATTTGTAAAGATGTTATACATAGGATTCAAGCAGGATGGCTTAAGTGGAGAAGTGCCAATGGTGTTTTGTGTGACAAACGTATACCTTTGAAGTTGAAGGAAAATTTTTATAGGACGACTATTAGACCATTAATGATGTATGTAGCAGAGTGTTGGGCAACAAAGAAACAACATGTCTAAAAAATGAGTGTAGCAGAAATAAGGATGCTAAGACGGATATATGGTAAAACAAGGAAAGATAGAATTAGAAACGAGCATGTACGAAACATGCTATAGGTAGCTCTTATCCAAGATAAGTTAAGAGAGAATCACCTCAGGTTATTTGGAGATGTCACACGTAGACCTAGTAGTGCCCTCATTAGAAATAATGATTTGATAAGTATTGAGGGTAGATTTAGGGGTATGGGAAGACCTAAACTTACTTGGGTGGAAACAGTGAGAAAAGATATGATAGCTTGTGACCTTACAGAAGATATTGCACTAAACCGAGCAGAATGGAAAACTAGGGTTGCGTTTGGATAGTTGTTTTGAAAACAGTTTTCTGAAAAGAGTTTTCTAAAAACAGTTTTCTGAAAATGAGAGTGTAAAAGCGTGTATGTACGATTACACATGTGATTCAAACTTGCAACAAATTGTTGCCAAACTTTCGCTTCAAAGGTCGAACTTTTCAGACTATTTCGGTCGACCTCCTCCTCCATCAATTCCACAAATATATGCTCATTACATGCTGGCCATAGGACAATATCACTATCCACCTCCATCTCCTTCATATTACTAGTCATCTTTATTAGCCACAGAAACGATAAATATAAAATAACAATCAACAATTGCTGAACTATAGTAGTGAACGGAAATTATTTTTTCAGGTTACTATAGTAATTGTAGATGATGTCTTCTTTCAACAATATTGGAACAAAACTTTTTTTAATTCATAGGAACATAATAGTTTCCCTTTAATCCAAGCAATTCGATTTGGAAAGCCACTAGTTAGGAGTGTAGTCGACATCGACCATAGGATCAGAACTCATGATCTCCAATTTCAGTTCAATAAAAATCTTTAATCCCTCAAATCAGTATAGAAAAAAACAAAAAAAGGATTTTTTTTTTATTCAGATATGGAATTAACACCTCGACGTCGATCTTGAGGATCAAAACTCATCATCTCGAAATCTAGTTCATAAAATTTTTTTAATCCCTCAAACCAGACCGAAAAAAAGACATACAAAAGGGGGAAAAAAACAGCAGATCTGGAATTAACACCTCGCCAAACCGAAACCCTATCAAAAAAATTGGTTCAAATTGAAACATACCTTGGTTTGCTTGCATTCAAGAGTAAATAAGTTGTCTCCGACAGATTCAAGCCTCAGCCGACGTTTGATTCGACTACAACGTTCTTGAAGACACCTTCTACTGTAAGCAAATCTGGTCGCACATACCAAGAACCCCTAATTCGTTGAGTTTTTGAGTAGATTTTGAGGGAATAAAGACAGATCGAGCGTCGAGCTTGAGAAGGGGGAAAACAGAGCGATTCACAGAAGAAAGGAGATATGTTGATGAGAGTAAAAAGCGAGTAAAGGAGACGGTTGATGGGAGTAAAGGGGGAGTAAAGAAGTCTTGGGACGAAAGAGAGAAGCCGTTGTCAAAAAAGAGAGAGGAAGGGGGTAACCAAAAAAGAGTGACCACGAGGGAGAAAAGACCCCTTTGGATTTTTCTGAAAATGAGAAGCAAAAACTTGCTTTGAGAATAGTGTAACCAAACGCATTTTCTAAAAAAGAAACGAAAAAATGAGGTTAAAAAGCTATCCAAACACACCCTAGGATTCATATAGTGTAACATCCCGAAATTTCAAAACATATAATATAGTATATGTATATATATATAAAATAAAAGAAGGGTGGCAAAGTGGTAATTTAATATAAATAATGTGAAGTGTGGCCCACGGCTTGGAAACAGCCATGTTGTTATACCTGTGTGACGTCATGGGGGCTGTTTGAAAGAGCATAGAGCTACTCTCTCTGATGACGTGTGCAATGAGGGGCCCACTGAGTGGGTTCAGCTGTTACACGCAAGAGAGAGAGGGAGTTTGTGAATAGTCTCATATCGGGAGTATACAAAAAATAATTAACTATAAATAATATAGCCTATGATCAAGAGTACTAGCGGCAGGGGCGTTACATGTCGTCGACCCCAACTAGTTAGGAAAAAACTTTGTTGTTGTTGTTGATGTTGTTGTTGTTGTAATTATCCCTTGCCCATAGTATGACACACTATCTTAACTCTTGGGTATATACTAGTGGTTATAATAGTAGAAATATCAAGTGGATTCCAAGGCTCTGTCATATCTTATACCTGATAAGAGTTTTGAGCCAATCTCTAATATAGCTAATATTATACTGGGAGAAAGTTTTAGCGTCATTTGTCAATCTATCAACGTGTGTGACGCATATACATAACTAACATGACAGAGGTTTCATGTTCGAGTCTTCACTACGTCAGAGTTTTTATTTTAAAAAAAGTTATTAAGACGTGCATTGTCCATACATAACTAATATAAAAGAGGTCTCAGGTTCGAGCCCAGACTGCGTCAAAATATTTTTGCTTTAAAAAATATATTTATTTATTAAGACGTGCATCGCATGTGTAAATTACTAGTAATTAGAAATGTGAAACCTATATTGATACCACTGTTCATTAACTACTTACCGGTTCCACCATTTTGTTAGAGCATCCACTATCATTGCTGCTAAATTTTGTAATTTTAGCATTTGGCAAATAGCTTTTGACGTCGAATGCTGCAGTCGTTATTGCTAAATTTAGAAGAGGAGACGATTTTTTAAACTTCTTTTTGACTGGACGGAAGATCGATCTTCCGTCCGAGCATTTTTTAAATTTTTTTTTAGTTTTAAAATTATTTTAATGGCATTTTTGTAATTATTTGAAAAAAATTGTGAAAAAAAATGCCTGGACGGATGAAGATCTTTCGTCCAGGCATTTTTTTTCTTTTTTGATTTTAAAAATTATTTTAATGGCAGTTTCATAATTATTGTAATGACAATTTCGTAATTTTTTGAAAAAAATTTGTGAATAAAATGCCTGGACGGATGAAGATCTTCCGCTGAGGTTTTTTTTAATATATATTTTTTATAATTTTTAAAATTATTTTAATGGCATTTTTGTAATTATTGTATTGGCAATTTTGTAATTTTCTGAAAAAAATATTTTCAACAAATTGTTTGACGAGAGCATTTTTGTTTTATTTTTTATTTTTTAAATTTATTTAAATGTCTTTTTTGTAATTTTTTAGATGACATTTTAGTAATTTTGAGGAAAAAAAAATTACAAAATTTGGCGGACGGAAGATGATTATTCGTCCGACCATATTAAAAAAATAATAATTAAACGAATGGAGCTTGATCCTCAGTCTTCTATATTTTAGCAATAGTCTAAACCCTCTGCTATCTTTAATGATTGACTGTTCACTCATATTCTAATTTTTCGGTTTTTAGCGAACGATAGTGGGGTATTTTTTCAACTCAAATGCTCAATTTTTGAGTTTTTAACAAACGATAGTGGATGCTCTAATAGAATACATTGGGAGTTAAGAAAAGTTGATTTTTTTTTTTTATTATATGCCACTTTTGAACATATTTGCACTTATAGGACAGTTGCCAAAGTATTTGCGTTTGTGGACTCAAAAACTAAACTCGCTATTCACAATGGCGAGTTTAGTTGTTTCATGCTCGCCGTTGGGACACGGCAAGTTTAATGCTATTTTTTTGAGAAACTCACTATTCCCAATGGCGAGTTCAGTTCAAAAAATTTCAATGAAGACTTGCAGTTCTCAACAACGAGGACATTTATACTAGACTCGCTGTTGGGAACAACGTGTTTAGTTCAAATTTTTCAATGAAGGCTCGCTATTCCCAGCGGCGAAGACATTTACACTCGACTCGTTGGGAACGACAATTTTTGTTAAAAAAAAAATTCTATGGAGTTTTTTTCGAAATTCACTAAGTCCAACAGAACGTTTCGCTTTCTGTGAAATTTCCTACATCCTCGCTGTTTCCAACAATGAGTCTAGTATAAATGTCATCGCCATTGGGAACGGCGAGTATTCTTTCAAAATTTTGAACTAAATTCGCTATTCCCAACACCGAGTGTAGTATAAATGTTCTCGTCGTTGGGAAGAGCGAGCATTCTTTGAAAATTTTGAACTGAACTCGCCGTTGGGAACGGCGAGTTTTTCAAAAAATTAGCACTAAGAGTTTAATTGTTGAGGTTACGAACGTAAATAACTTAGCAACTGTCATCTTTCTGCAAATATTTTAAAAAAACGTCTTATAAAAAGAAAAATCCAAAAGTTGAGTACAATTCACATCAACTTATATAAGCCAACAAAATTTTAAAAAGTAAAATAAAAAACGTTCCTAGATCTGATTAAGAAAACAGCAGTACTACCGACGGCCCAGATCACTCCATCCACATCACCAAAAAATTAGATCATCCATCCTCGTCTTCTTCCTCGTAAAACCAGAACTTAGAATCGAAGCTTAAAACAAGGAGAGAAATTGAAAGAGAGAGAGAGTATACATTCGAATCAAACGAGGAAGAAGAAGAAGAAGAAATCCAAATTTTTTATGGTAGATTCCTTCACCTCTCATCTCAGATCTGATCCCCATCCGATCCCGCGCTTTCTTGTTCAGATATAGTCCAGATCCCAAGGTCAGATCCAAGATCCTCCCTCTTCAAACCCTAACCGTAATTGTCCCAATCTTAACTCAATTCTCACAATTTCCCCATTTCTTAGGGTTTTGTTAAAGAAGGAGGGATCTTTTGCGATGCTGACGAAATTCGAGACGAAGAGCAACCGAGTCAAGGGGCTGAGTTTCCACAGCAAGCGGCCATGGATTCTGGCGAGTCTCCACAGCGGCGTGATCCAGCTTTGGGATTACCGCATGGGAACGCTAATTGATCGATTCGACGAGCACGATGGCCCCGTTCGCGGCGTCCATTTCCATAATTCCCAGCCTCTCTTTGTTTCCGGAGGTTCGATTTGCAAATTTTGTTAGATCTGGATTTAAAAGAACTGTTGTTGTTGTTAATGTTCGGATCTGGCCTATTGTGATGCGATCTAATTCGGAGGATATTTTGTTAGATCTTAGCAGCTTATGTTTGTTTTAATAGTTAATGAGGATATAAAAAGTTTGAATTGGAGAAGTGGCACTATAGTGACTAGTAATCTGTACGTGCTCGCACGTTCTAATTAATTAATTTTTTTATATAGTTATAATAAGATGTAATATGGCATCGAACCTGAGACCTTTCAAACTTTTACTCATCATATATTTTTTACAAATTACCCCTAGCGGCACAAACTTTTATTTTATATGAGTGATACTTTTGTAAATAATTATGTCGTAAATAAATTTGAACTTTGAGAGCATTATGGTAACTAATAACATTTGAGTAAATGAATGATTAATATAACTTCCACTTAAAACTAAATGGTTGAGATTAGAAGGTTGAATGAGTGTCTACAAATTACAGGTTGTCTACAAATGACAATCCCAACTCTCTCATTATAATATTACAGATTAGATGAGATAGATCTTCAGGTTTTATATGCAAGTTACAGAATTTTGTGATACCTTGAAGGATGCACATTAGCAGGCGTTTGCGTGTTTGGTACACGCAGATTGGAGAATTATTGGGAATGTGATGAAAATAATCATGATACCGGGGAATGCTTTTTATTTATTTTAAGAATAAGGCCGTAGCCACAAACACCCCCACACTTTACCCCGAATATATATTAATTAGGGATTTTTTTTGGGTGCAAGCGGGATTAGAACTCCCGACCTTTTGCTTAGCAGCGAAGAGGCTTATTAGTGGATGCCCCCCATTAGAAGAACTTGATTACTGTGGTAATATAGGAGTACTCAAAACCATGCCCCTGTCTTACCAAACCAAGTCATCCATAGGGGAATCTCAGATTCGCTTGCATATTATACCATACCAAACCCCCACTTATGGTTGTTAAAAACAATATGTCTGTTCATATGAGAATGCCTCGGTTAACTCAAATTTGCAATATGCTGTGATTTTGTTGTGTTGGAATATTGTCTTAATGTTACTATCAATTTTGTAGGTGATGACTACAAGATAAAGGTGTGGAACTACAAAATGCATCGGTGCCTATTTACTCTTCTCGGGCATCTTGATTACATTCGTACCGTCCAGTTTCATAATGAGAGCCCTTGGGTTGTTAGTGCGAGTGATGATCAGACCATTAGAATTTGGAACTGGCAGTCACGCACGTGTATTTCAGTGTTAACTGGACACAATCACTATGTTATGTGTGCGTCATTCCATCCTAAGGAGGACCTTGTTGTTTCAGCTTCTTTGGATCAGACTGTTCGCGTTTGGGATATTGGTGCATTAAGGAAGAAAACAGTGTCACCAGCTGATGATATGTTGCGTCTGAGTCAGATGAACACAGATTTGTTTGGGGGAGTTGATGCAGTTGTGAAGTATGTGTTGGAAGGTCATGACCGTGGAGTCAACTGGGCTTCGTTTCATCCCAGCCTCCCTCTAATTGCGTCTGGAGCAGATGATCGGCAAGTGAAACTATGGCGGATGAACGGTAATGTGAAAACTTTTATTATAATTGAATGGTTCTACGAGTCTTAAAATTTGATCTGTTTTACCTTATACAGTTATACACCATTAGAAGTTCACATTTGACAACCAACATGCGGAGAAATACAACTAATGAAATACCTTTGAATTTGAACTATATATTTTTAAAATCTAACTTAAACTATATTAAAATGGACAAATTAGTGTGTTATAAGTCTGTTGTTTTCATTAAGAATATTTTTGTTTCCTCACGCATCGAAAACTAATGAATGTTAATTTACAAGAATGAATGAAGCTCTTAATGTTTATACGTCTGCTGTCATATAGTTCTAAGCAACATCAAAGCTAATGAAAGTTAATTTATGATAATGAATGATGCTCTTTATGACTATCATTATAGAGAAAACATGCATTTGGGCGTGCTAATAATATAGGAGTTTTAAATTTTCAATTAGGTGATATTTCAAATTATATTTCACTTCTTTTTGCTCTGTGCAATGTTTTACTGAGTCCTTACTGACTCTGTGCATCTTTCTCCTTTCCACCCCCTTCTAGAAACATGGTGGTTATAACCCTCGGTGTTGTAGATTATGCAGAGTTATAGTCTCCCGGACTCTCAAGTCTTAACCTTACATACTATGGTTCTATCTCAGAGCTAACAATTTTGCATATAATTTATCGTTAAAGAGAACTGGCCAAATCGCTGTGTGAATTCTTGAGCACCTTGATTATCATATCCCTCAATGTAGATAGGAGTGCATTATGGGTTCTGGCTTAAATTCTCTAAAAGCATATATACATCTAGCTTCAAATTTATTAACATTAGTACATGGTGCCACAAAATTTGACACATTTATGCATGGTGATATCCGCTAGTCAAGTCCCAAGCCACAGTTTCTTAATAGAAGAAAGAGAACCCACTGTATAGAAAATTTAAATTTCTCAATTAGACACCTTTCTGCTAACAATCCACCTCTTCTAATATTATCGAACTCACCAATCATCAGTTCCCGTTGTAAAATATCTCAAATCACATGTAGAAAATGTTGTAGTGGATCAAACTACTAAGCGGATCAAACTACTAAGCCAACCACATGTAAAGAAAACGTTATGGTGGATAAACTACTAAACCAAACCATGAAAAGAGTCTCTAAAGAATTGGGATGTCAGCTGTCTCTTTAGGAAATACACACCTGGATCTGAAAGGTATATCATTGACCATTTCAATAGTGGATATATACTATTCATCAAGATCACCACTATTTCAATACACTGGAGAAAAGAGGCCACGCACATGACACACATACGGCTCCCCACTATTTCAATACACTGCAGTGGATAGGAGGTTGCCACCTCAATATTATTATTGCTACCTGGCTATAGTGTTACTACCTCCTTATCCTCATGTATGAACTGCACATACATATGTATATATAGTATGTGTGCATATGCATATGATTCTGTAAATTTACATGTACATTTATTTGTACCTATATTTGTATATACATATTAAATTAATACATACACCATATGCATATATCTGCATGTGCCAAAATTCAGTGTTGGGATCTTTATTTTTATTTTAATAATAATAATAATAATTTTCAATTTTGCTACAGAATATCTTAACATAATTTTTTGGATTTTTGTTCCAATGCATAAATTTTATGCAGCTATTCTTACATATTGCAAAATATGTGAACAAATATATTATGTTGAGTGCGCCGTCTTTGAGGGACAATTTATCACTTTTCCTAGATTATATTGCTCTGTCACTGTATGTGATGTAAAACTAACCCTAAGATCGAGAATTTTCAAGATTCTTAATGGATTAATTTTACCAACACGTAGTACGGATCAAAGTTAGAAAATTTTAAACAGTTAATCGGTTTGATGGATTGTCAAGAACTGGATCACGTTAACAATCCAAATTAATAATTCAATTATAACAACCAATAATTAAATCCTTAAGTGTTCTCAGCAAGTAGAAGATTCAATATTGATTCGTACTCTAATCAAGCATGTGGAACACTCAATCTCAATTATTTTTGTGGACGACAGGCAAATCAGATAATATGATAGAGATGATAATTGATAAAACAGTATAACACAAATATTTGAAAATTGGAAAGAGTACCGGGATTCGAAGAAATCAGCGTAGATCTCGGAAGAGCACAGCAATGGCAACAACTTCAAAAGCAATGGCAGCAAATGCGAGGGCTAGCGGATCTAGGCTGGTGTCGGCACTCGGGAGGAGCAACGGCGGCTGGCGATGGCTGTTGTTGGGCGCGCGACAGACGATAAGGAGACAAACCGGGAGGGAGGCAGGCGCTCGGGGCTGCAGGGGTGATTGGGCTGTCGAGGAGTGGCTAGGGACGAGGTGAGGTCGGGGATGAAGTGGAGCAGGGTGTCGGGATGGGTGCTGGCGCAAGGGAAGGAGACGATCGGGAGGTAGGGGGTTTCGATGTGACGACGATGTTGGGGGTGTAGGCGGCGGGGAGAGGGAAGGGCGAGGGTGACAGAGTTCGTCGATCGGGTTGATGGCGGACGCGGTCGAAACCGGAGAGGTGGGTTGGATTTTGGTCGGGATTTGGGGGAGAAAGAAGGTGAGAGAGGGGGATGTAGGTGACTGTGAAGTAGGGTTAGGATTGATTTTGTAATTTGGGAAATTAGGGTTTGAGTAATTTTATTTGGGAGATTTTTAATTTAAAGGTAGATTTTAGAGTTTATCACAAATCCTAAAATTGTATTAGGATTTATCACAAATCCTAATCAGTTGGATCTCAATTGTATCACACAAAAGCGAAAAGAAAAGCAAAACTCAACACAATAATTTTTAATCAAGAATAGCATATGTTTCTCATTAATCTCAAGGCCTATATATAGGCTCAAAACAAATTAAGATACAAATCTTAAAATATTCTCAAAATCTAAAAAATACAAAAAAGATTACATATGGCTATAATTGCCAAAAACAAATATAGTACTAAAATAAAATCCTAAACTAAATAAGCAGCTGTCCTAGACGATGCCTGTGCTGATAGAAACGTTCGAATCGTCTTGAACCGATGTCATCATTCTCCTCGGGTAGGAGAGGGCTCGATCCAGTCGAGTCAAAACCAGTCCTCCTGTCATAGTGCTCCAAATAGTTTGGATTCAAGCGCTGGAGCTCTCCACGATCTATCCAAGTGTTCTCCGACTTCGACCTGTTTTTTATCTTACCAAATACTTATGAATACCGCCATCTCTAGTAGAGATTATCTGATCATCTACAATATTATCAAATTCTTCTGTCGATGGGTAAGTAGTATCTGATAGTGGGGGTAATGGGAAAATCTCACCATTTGGCTGCAGGGTAGGCTCATCTATAAGAGGATTTCTAGGGTTAAATTCTGGGCCTTCATAGGGTACTAGATCTTCAATATTGAAAGTTTTACTGATGCCAAAGTCTTCGGGAAGGTCAATGATATAGGCATTTTCATTGATTTTATGAAGAATTTTTAATGGGCCCGCAGCACGTGCATTCAACTTCTTAACGGATCCAGCTGGAAATCATTCCGGACGAATCCGAACCATCGCTTCGTCACCCACATTAAATGTTTTAAATTTTCTTCTAATATCAGTTCTTAACTTGTAGTTAAAATTATTCTCATTAATTTTTTTGAAAATTTCTCTGTGCAAGTCATGAATGCGGAATGCAAATGCAGATGCAGACTCTGAGACTCAGTGATTTTCTAATATGGGGACAAGATCTTTGGGCTGTCTAGGATGATAACCATGTACAACTTCGTGTGGACTCATACTAGTGGTTCTATTCCTAGATGTGTTATAAGCCAATTCAGTAACTGTAAATTTTAAATCTCATGTTCTCTAGGCAGTTAAAATCGGTTTTTGGACCTAATCGGTCTAGGAGCGATTAGTGATTAATCGGTTAATCGAAAAATAATCGGGGATTAAATCAAAAAAATTATTATTATATATATATATATATATATATATATATATATAGGGAAAGGCTCCGTTGCACACTACCTTGGTGCTCATGGCGTGAACACTACTAGTTCGGGCGTTCAAATCGAAAATCCGAACCGTTCACATTGATCTACACATCTAAATTAGTCTAAATATGTAAAATCAAATCATTTGAAATTCATTTGCCCATCCATCACGCGACTATAAAAACAATGAATTTCAGCCATACAATTTTGTAACACTTCAATGAATGGGCAAATGAATTTCAAATGATTTGATTTTACATATTTAGACTAATTTAGATGTGTAGATCAATGTGAACGGTTCGGATTTTCGATTTGAACGCCCGAACTAGTAGTGTTCACGCCGTGAGCACCAATAGTAGTGTGCAATGGAGCCTTTTCCTATATATATATTTTAAAAAAAGATATATCCTCATTATGTAGCAATCCTAAATCCTAACATAAAATTATTATAAAATTATCAAATAGGAAAATATAGTTATTGAGAAAAAGAAGAGAGTACTTGGTTTGAGCTGAGTTTAGATTCTTGATGTAGGTCAGATCGGGTTTGCTGGTCGGTTCCATAAAAAAAACAATCGTAGAGGAAAAGCAGCGCGATCAACAAGAGGAGGAAGTGGAGCAGATGCGGGTCGGGTCAAGTATGCGATGACGCAGGAGGAGCGACGACGGGTCAATTTGAGTTTGTTCTAGGAAGAAGAGAACCAGTTTGGGTTTGGATTTGAAGAGAATCAGTTCGGGTTTGAATTTGGGTTTGCGTGAGGAAAAAGAAGAGAGCGGCGACATGTCAGATTTGGGTATGCGCGAGGACCAGAAAGAGGTTTGAATTTTGAATTTGGATTTGAGTTTGTGCCGGATTAAGCCCAAATAATACAAATAAGCATGAAAATTAGAGGTGGTGATTTAATCGGTTAATCGGTCACTTAAAATCGGCCGATTAACTACTAATCGGCCGATTAACTACTAATCGGCCGATTTTACCCGATTAAATTGCTAACTATTGAAATATTATAAATCACTAAAAAAATAATCGCTTAGCCTTCGATTAGCAATCAATCGGGCGTAATCGGAGATTTTAATTGCTTAGCATGTTCCCAAGTTCTCTCCCACAATAGTACGTAAGAGATTGCCAAGACTCCGATTGACAACCTTAGTCTGTTCATCTATCTGTGGGTGGTAGGCTGAAGAAAACTTCAATTTTGTACCCAACTTGTGCCATAGGGTCTTCTAAAAATAATTCGTGAATTTCACATCCCTATCAGACACAATGATTTTTGGCAACCCATGTAACTTCACAATATTATCAAAGAAGATCTGAGCTACACGGGATGCATCGAAAGTTTTCGAGCACGGAAGTGGACCATTTTAGAAAAACGGTCCACGTCGACAAGAATGGAGTCGTGTTTCTTTTGTGTTTTTGGTAAGCCTAACATGAAATCCATACTTACGTCTTCCCAAGGATGACTGGGAACAGGTAATGGAGTATACAGTCCTGTGTTCTGTTTTTGTTGCTTGGCAAGTTGACAGGTGTGACATCTGTTAACAAGTCACAACGTCTCTCTTTAGCTTCAGCCAATAAAACCTATGTTCCACAGCATCAATGGTCTTGCTATACCTAAAATATCCAGCAAGGCCACCAGCGTGCAATTCCCAAACAAGATACTCTCGTAATGATGTACTAGGAACGTGTAGTTTTGAGCGATTGAAGAGATAATCATTTTTCAAAAAATAATCATCTATCACCCGAGTGATGCCATCCTTCAAAAAGGTGTAGATCTCGTAAAAATCTGGGCAGGAGGCATACTCATCTTTCAATGTCTCAAAACAAATAATTTCGGTGCGCAGTGTAGATAAGATCATGTGACAACGACTTAGCGCATCCGCGGTCTTATTATCAATTCCTTTTGTGTGGCTAATGGTATATGAATATTCTTGTAGGAAATCTACCCATCTAACATGTCTCGGATTCAACTTTTGTTGAGAATTAAGAAATCTTAAGGTCTCATGGTCTGAGAAGATAACAAATTCTTACGGCAGAAGATAATATCGCCAATAGCGAAGTGACTGAATGACCGCATAGAACTCCTTGTCATAAGTCGAGTACTTTTGTTTTGCTTCGTTCAGCTTTTCACTGAAATAAGCAATAGGATGACTCTCTTGACTGAGAACTCTACCTATACCAATACCAGAAGCATAACACGTTACTTCGAAGACTTTAGTGAAAGCAGGCAACCTCATGACAGGTGTCTGAGTCATTCTCTTGATCTCTTCGAAGGCTTTCGTGGCTTCTTTCGACCAGACAAACTCACCTTTTTTCAAACAGTCGGTTATCGGAGCCATGATCGTGCTAAATCCTTACACAAACCGACGATAAAAGGTGGCAAGATCATGAAAACTCCGCACATCATGAATATTGCGGGGCTCAGGCCACTCAGTAATAGCTCGTATCTTTTCTGGTTCAGCAGATACTCCTCTGGCAGAAACAATAAACCCCAGAAAGATAGTCTGATCGGAGAGGAAGGTACATTTGGTAGGATTAGCGTAAAGCTGTTTCTTCCTTGAAACATCGCAGACCTGTCTTAAATGGTCAAGATGTTGTCCAACGGATCGGCTGTAAATGAGAATATCATCAAAGTATACCACAAGGAACTTGCCCATAAAGGAACGGAGTACTTGCATCATGATTCTCATAAACGTGCTCGGGGCATTTGTCATTCCAAATGGCATGACCATCCATTCGTATAGGCCATCCTTCGTCTTGAAGGCGGTCTTCCATTAATCAGCTGGACGAACACGTATTTGGTGGTAGTCACTTTTAAGATCAATCTTGGAAAAGATTGTGGCACCAGACATCATGTCTAACATGTCATCCAAACGAGGAATGAGAAAACACTATTTTACCGTGATTTTGTTTATGGTACGACTGTCCACACACATACGCCAGGTTCCATCTTTCTTTGGCTTCAATAAAGCACGGACAGCGCAACGACTTAAGCTTTCTCTGATGAAGCCCTTTGCCAATAACTCATCAACTTGCCTTTTCAACTCAGCATGCTCTGTCGGATTCATCCGATAATGTGGCAAGTTAGGAAGACTCGCAACCGGAACCAGATCAATAGCGTGTTGGATGTCACGCAATGAGGGCAATTGGTTAGGGAGGTCAGCAGGAAACACATCTGTAAATTCCTGTAGGACATGAGTAACTTGGGACGGGATGAGTTTTTTAGGATCTTTAGGGACTTCTCTCGCTGTGAGTAAAAGAATGGTAGCCTCTTTGTCAATTTCTTTCGTGAGTTCCTTTTTACCCATATACGTTACCTCCTTGCCCTTTCTCGAGGGACCGGTGTTGTTTCAGCTGGACTAGTTCGTGGTCTCACGAGTATGAGTTTTATTTTTAGTCCATCGTGCTGGAACACACATTGGTTGGAACGATCATATCTGATCACATCGTGATCGTATAACCAAGGTCTCCCTAAAATGACTTGACCCACATCCATTTTGAGCACATCACTCCAAATTTTCTCTTTGTAAGCTTTGAAGTCCACAGGGACCAAGCATCAATGTGTTACTTGGAGTGCTGTTGCATCAATCCAAGATACTTTGTGTGGGCGTGGATGGAGTTTTGCCTTAAGTCTGGTCTTAGTTAAGACCGCAGAAGAGACAGCGTTGACGCAGCTCCCACTGTCAACAATCACCTTGCAGTTTTTGCCACCTATAGTCGTGAAGATGTGGAATATAGCAGTGCGCTTCCAATCATCTTCTTCTTTTGGTTGGGACAAAGCACGTCTGACTACATTCAAGTGAGGTGATTGGATAGACCGAATACAATGGAGATACTGGTCATCCTCTTCTTCACCGAAGTCATCGCCTTCAATAGGCTCATAGGAAAACTCATTGTCAGAGTCGTCAGCAATGACAGCGGTACCCTCTACTATATTGATCCTACTGGGGCTGGGACAGTTGCTAGCAACATGACCATATCCGTTACATTTATAGCACTTAGTGAGATGGTCAATCTTAGTGTAATCTCGTTCGATGTTCTTACCCTTATGTTCATTTTTATGTGAATTGAAATTTGAATTAGGTTTGCTGGGGTAAGATTTGTTGGGGTGCTGAGAGGGAGGCTTAGGTCTAGATGGGTCAGTAGATGTCATTCTAGAGGAATAATCTCTCGAGTTGCTGAACCTAGAATGAGAACTAGCTTTAAGGGAATCTATATCGACGACTAGGGCGTGGGGCTGCCGCTAGTGAGTCCACAATTCTATGAATTAGCTCGTTCCTAAGGTCAGCCCGTAGTCCAGCTCTGAACTTAGAGAGAATTTGTTCTTCACTCTCTTTACCTAAAGCATTGCACTTAATAAGGAAGTCATCAAATTTATCAACATATTTTTGCGTGGATTTACTTCCTTGATAAAGTTGGTTCCACGAATCTAGCAGTCGGGTGTGAAACGATAACGGTATATATCTCTCAGTGAGTTTCTCTTTCATGGCTTCCCAAGTGGATATGGGTGTCAGGCCTCGGCCTCTGCGGGTATGTTCAAGATTGGTCCAGTGTTGTTGAGCTTTACCCGTTAATTTCATAATGACAAATTTAACCTTCAGGGCTTCGCTCATGTCAAACTACACAAAGTAGTGATCCATGACATGGATCCAATCAAGATAAGCTTGGGGTTCCATGTGGCCTTCAAAGTGAAGAACGCCAGTCTTAACGTTCTTTTTGTATTGTTCGTCAGGGTCATGTTCTTGACGTCGATCGTCACGAACATTTCCTTGAGGGATCTGACGATGAAGCTCAGGGACAACAGTTTAATTTAATTCAACTTTCTCAAGCCTCTGATTGATATTGACAAGAGTTGCTTGAATGACAGCTAGGGTAGCGGAAATATCAGAGTTCATTTCAGGTCGGGAAGGTCTAGGGTTTCTAATTAGGTGATTTGGGAGGGATAAGAAAGGCTCGTCAGGATCTGTGATGGTGCTGCGAAGATGCTTTCACCAAAATAGAAAAACTAGGGGTTGTGTGTGTATTTTTATTTTATTTTAAAAATTAATATGTAATGATCTCAAATAAAAAAAGAAAAATAAAAGACTACACAATCCTAAATGAATGCAAAAATTGATGCCTAAATGATGCAATGACTAGGGTTTTAAGAACCTTCGCTCTGATACCAAAATGATATAAAACTAACCCTTAGATCGAGATTTCCAAGATTCTTAATGGATTAATTTTACCAACACGCAGTACGGATCAAAGTTAGAAATTTTTAAACAGTTAATCGGTTTGATGGATTTTCAAGAACTGAATCACGTTAACAATTCCAATTAATGATTCAATTATAACAATCAATAATTAAATCCCTAAGTATTCTTAGTAAGTAGAAGATTCAATATTGATTCGTACTCTAATCAAGCATGTGGAACACTCAATCTCAATTGTTTTTGTGGACGACAGGCAAATCAGATAATATGATAGAGATAAGTGATAAAGCAGTATAACACAAATATTTGAAAATTGGAAAGAGTATACCGGGATTCGAAGAAATCAGCGTAGATCTCGGAAGAGCCCAGCAATAGCAGCAACAACTTGAAGAGCACTGGCAGCAAAAGCGGTGGCTGGCAGATCTGGGCTGGCGTCGGAGCTCGGGAGGAGCAACGGTGGCTGGCGATGGCTGCTGTTGGGCGCGCGACAGACGACAAGGAGACAGAGCGGGAGGGAGGCAGATGATGAGGGAGAGGGAGGCAGGCGCTCGGGGCTGCAGGGGTGATTGGGTTGTCGAGGAGTGGCTAGGGACGAGGGTGAGGTCGGGGATGAAGTGGAGCAGGGTGTCGGGATGAGTGCTGGTGCACAAGGGAAGGAGACGATCGGGAGGTAGGGGGTTTCGATGTGACGAGGATGTTGGGGGTGTAAGCGGTGGGGAGAGGGAAGGGCGAGGGCGACAGAGTTGAGCGATCGGGTTGATGACGGAGGCGGTCGAAACCGGAGAGGTGGGTTGGATTTTGGTCGGGATTTGGGGGAGGAAGAAGGTGAGAGAAGCGGGGGGGGGGGGGGAGGTAGGTGACGGTGAAGTAGGGTTAGGATTGATTTTGTAATTTGGAAAATTAGGGTTTGAGTAATTTTATTTGGGGGGTTTTTAATTTGGCGGTAGATTTTAGAGTTTATCACAAATCCTAAAATTGTATTAGGATTTATACAAACCCTAATCAGTTGAATCTCAATTAGTGTTCTAAATGGCGTTCGCCTCGGACGCCTAGGCGCTCAAAAAGAGGAGAACGAATCGCATATGCAATAGGCGGTACTCTAGGCGTTTAGATGACAGTTAGGCGTGCAAGGCGTCGATCTGGCGGTGCCTAGGCGGCCAAGGCGGACCAGGCGGCGCCTAGGCGGCCGAAATCGATCAGGCGGCTAACAGATTTTTTTTGTAATTTTGTTTTCAAATTCTTTAAAATAGTCTCTTCATCTTCAATAGAAAAAAGTCTCTTCATCTTCAACAGTAAAAGCCTCTTCATCTTTACATTAAGGTGTTACTAGTTCACGTTATATTTAAAATTTTATATGACTGACTATTATTTATGTCATTATGAATCTAAAGTTTACACCATAATCGTTGTTGAACTTCTAAAATCATTATGGCCTAGCATCACTTGTGAATTGTGATGCATTTAATCCCATGGCCTGGCCATTTTCTTCAGGAAGATTAGTTGTCCTTGATCGCAATAACTCCAATAAATGGTTTGTTTCAAGATTAAGAATCATTCAATCATATTAGGATAAAGATTAAAGAGTTCACAAAATCATTTAAACTACAAGCACCAAAGTTCCAACTTCACAAAAAGATTTAGACTACAAGCAAAAATAGAGAAATGTAACTTTTAAAAGGTTAATATATTAATATTTAAAAAATAAAAACAAAATGCCTAGGCACTGCCTAGGTGCCGCCTAGGCGTCCTAGGCGGTAGGCGGTCCTTGGCCGAACCGCCACCGTCTGACGCTGTTTACAACCTTGATCTCAATTGTATCAACCAAAAAAGAGAAGAAGCGCAAAACTCAACACAATAATTTTTAATCAAGAATAACATATCTTTCTCATTAATCTCAAGGCCTATATGTAGGCTCAAAACAAATCAAGATACAAATCTCAAAATGTTCTCAAAATCTAAAAAATACAAAAAGATTACATATGGCTATAATTGCCAAAAACAAATATGGTACTGAAATGAAATCCTAAACTAAATAAGCAGCTGTCCTAGACGATGTCTGCGCTGATAGAAACGCCCGAATCGTCTTGAACCGATTTCCCCATTAGTATGTCTGCGTGTGGATGTTACCGCACCTGTCTATGCTTTAAGTTGGTCGAAGTTCAAAGAAAGTTCTCTAGATATATAATTTTGTACCTATGCTGTTACTACAACACTTATTATTTACTGGTATAGGAAAGCATTTATTGCATGACACTTTAGTGAGCGCATTTTGTTCAGGTGTGTTAAAGGCCGCAACCTGTCATTCTTATGTAACTTTTAGATGTAACTAGCATGTTAAAGAAGACAGTTAATTAAGTGGGTAGATAAACAGCTGCTTACAGAAGCTTAATTGTATCTTTTAAGGATTTCTTGTCTTACATATGTACCTATTTGGGTGAAATAAAGCTTACTTCTGTTCTTACATTTCTTATATCCATTTGGTGCATGGTCAGCGTGGTTGGTTTCTTTTCAAAACAATTAAAGGTGTTTTGTGCAACATATTGTATATGCAGATACTAAGGCATGGGAAGTGGACACATTGAGAGGGCATATGAACAATGTATCTTGTGTGATGTTCCACGCAAAGCAGGATATTATTGTGTCTAACTCTGAGGACAAAAGCATTCACATTTGGGATGCTACAAAACGCACTGGCATTCAAACTTTCCGTCGCGAGCACGATCGCTTCTGGGTTCTTGCAGCTCATCCGGAGATAAATCTCCTTGCAGCCGGGCACGACAGTGGAATGATCGTCTTCAAATTAGAGAGAGAACGTCCTGCTTTTTCGGTAAGTGGGGATATACTCTTCTATGTGAAAGATAGATTCCTCCGCTTCTTTGAGTTTTCTTCTCAAAAGGACAACCAAGTGGTTCCAATAAGGAGACCTGGTTCTGTCAGTTTGAATCAGGCACCCCGAACTCTTTCCTACAGCCCGACGGAGAATGCTATCTTGATCTGCTCCGATGCCGATGGCGGGTCTTACGAACTCTATGTTGTTCCCAAAGATACTAGTGGAAGGGGAGACTACATGCAGGATGCAAAGAAAGGAGCTGGGGGCTCTGCTGTTTTTGTAGCTCGCAACAGGTTTGCAGTGCTTGACAAGAGCAACAATCAGGCATTGGTAAAGAACTTGAAGAATGAGATTGTTAAGAAGAGTGCTCTCCCTATTGCCACTGACGCCATATTTTATGCTGGGACTGGCAATCTATTGTGTCGAGCAGAGGATAGGGTGGTTATTTTTGATCTCCAGCAAAGAATTATCCTCGGGGAACTTCAGACTCCTTCAGTGAAGTACATAGTCTGGTCCAGTGACATGGAGAGTGTTGCTCTCCTCAGTAAGCATGCTATAATTATTGCTAATAATAAGCTTGTACATCGCTGCACTCTTCATGAGACAATCCGTGTTAAAAGTGGGGCCTGGGATGAAAATGGTGTGTTCATTTACACAACCTTGAACCACATTAAGTACTGTCTTCCTAATGGGGACTGTGGTATTATCAGAACTCTCGATGTTCCAATATATCTCACCAAGGTTTCTGGGAGCAATGTATTTTGCTTGGATCGTGATGGGAAGAACAGAGTCATAACAATTGATGCTACTGAGTACATCTTCAAGCTTTCCCTGCTAAAGAAGAGATTTGACCATGTTATGAGCATGATCAGGAACTCACAGCTATGCGGACAGGCTGTGATTGCTTATCTTCAACAAAAAGGTTTTCCCGAAGTAGCTCTACATTTTGTCAAAGATGAGAGGACCCGATTCAACCTTGCCCTTGAAAGCGGCAATATCCAAATTGCTGTTGCTTCTGCAAAGGAGATAGATGAGAAGGACCATTGGTACAGGCTAGGCATCGAGGCACTTCGACAAGGAAATACAAGTATAGTGGAGTATGCTTACCAGAGGACTAAGAATTTCGAGAGGCTATCTTTCTTGTATCTTGTGACAGGGAACATGGAAAAGTTATCCAAGATGTTAAGGATAGCCGAAATGAAGAATGATGTTATGGGTCAGTTCCACAATGCCATGTATCTTGGCGATGTTGAAGAGCGTGTGAAGATCCTAGAGAATGCCGGCCATTTGCCCCTGGCCTATGTCACCGCCTCTACTCATGGTCTGACCGAAGTTGCTGATAGGCTTGCAGCTGAGTTGGAACAGAAAGGTATAGTTCCCACTATACCTGAAGGTAAAACCCATGCTCTTCTGATGCCGCCTGCTCCTCTTATGAGCAGTGGTGATTGGCCATTGTTGAGAGTTATGAGAGGTGTGTTTGAAGGTGGTTTAGACAGTATAGGGAGGGGAGGAAATGAGGAGGAAGATGAGGCAGCTGGTGCTGAGTGGGGTGATGAGGACTTGGATATCGTTGATGTTGAGGGAATACAAGATGCTGATATAATTGCAGAAGTCGATGGCATTGAAGCTCAAGGAGAGGATGGTGATGAGGAAGGAGGGTGGGATCTTGAAGATTTGGATCTACCCCCTGATGTGGACACTCCGAAGGCTGCAAGCAATGCACATGCTTCTGTATTTGTTTCCCCTACACCAGGAATGCCTGTGAGCCAAATCTGGATTCAGAAGTCATCATTTGCTGGTGAGCATGCTGCAGCTGGGAACTTGGATATGGCAATGCGCCTCCTTAGCAGGCAAATAGGAATCAAGAATTTTGCTCCTCTGAAACTAATTTTTAAAGATCTCCACATGGGCAGTCACACCTATCTTGATACATTTGCCTCCGCTCCACAGATATCTATTGCTGTTGAGAAAGGATGGAGCGAGAACGCAAGCCCTAACGTCCGGGGCCCACCAGCTCTTGTATTCAACTTCTCTCAGATGGATGATAAACTAAAGGTAGCTTATCGGGCAACTACTGAGGGGAAGTTTCCGGAAGCGTTGCGGTTGTTCCTCAGCATCCTGCACACTATCCCTGTCATTGTGGTCGATTCTAGGAGAGAGGTAGATGAAGTCAAGGAGCTCATTGAAATAGCCAGAGAGTATGTGTTAGGTTTGAAGATTGAGGTCAAGAGGAAGGAAACCAGCAAAGACAACATGGTTAGACAACAGGAACTGGCAGCATACTTCACAAACTGCAAGCTTCAGAAGACTCACACAAGGCTCGCATTAATGAGTGCAATGACTGTATGTTATAGAGGAGGGAGTTTCGCAACTGCAGCTAATTTTGCTAGAATGCTTCTGGAAAATAACCCACCAGAAGCACAAGCAGAGAAGGTAAGGAAGGTCTTGGCGGCTTGCGGTGATAAGAAAGATGCAAACCAGCTGAATTACGATTTCAGGAATCCTTTTGTGGTTTGTGGGGCCACTTTTGTTCCAATTTACCGCGGGCAGAAGGACGTGTCTTGCCCATATTGTGGGGCGCGGTTTGTTCCCTCCATTGATGGGCAGATTTGTGCTGTTTGTGAGCTTGCAGTGGTGGGGGCAGACACATCTGGTCTTCTCTGTTCGCCTTCACAGAGGAGATAGAGGAAATATATCCTTCATATAATGTGCTATGTTTCCCGTTTGCCCCTCTTTTTCGTGGTAGGTAGGTTAAGACAGAAGCTATATGTTTGCGTTGATCGGAAGTTTTTGTGTTAAAGGTGAAACAATAAAGAATAGGGAATATTGTTAATATTTTTAAATTTTTGTTCTAGCATTTTATTCAGTTACTTTGTGCCAGATTGGCACATTAAGATGGGTGAACTGGGCTTGCATGAAGGATTGGAGGGGTTAAAAGGAAGAGGGGGGAGTGGATAGAGTGGTGGAGCTGGAAGAAGCATCAGGACAAGTGGTTCAGTTTAGCGTTTTTTTTATTTTTTTTATTTTTTTTTTATTTTTTATTATCAATATGTTTTAGAGTTCTTGTTGAGAGTTGTATGTTATGAAAAAATTGGCATTTTAATGCATTCTGCTGCATCTTCTCTTTTGTACTTAACTGCATCTGTAGTACTGTTTCTGGAAAACAAGGGGTGAGATTCTGTCGGTGTTGCGACCATCCAACGGTATATTCAATTTCATACTACCTCATAATATGTAACAAAAATCAAGCGTATTGGTCATGCAAGAAATCTAGCATACTGTGATGTATATTTGATTTAAATGTAGTTAAATTCAGGTGGCATCCAGATCTAAGTATCAGCTATTTGTTCCTGGTGTTAATTCTTTTTTTTTCTTTTCTTTTTTTTTTTTGTGAAAAAAAAGTGGAGTATGGTCACCCTGTTTTATTAATAAGGAGTTAATAAAACAAACTCAGAGTACTGAGTCAAGTACGGTCCTACAACATAACAAATTTACATAACTCCACCCCAAGCATGAGGGGTGGGACAAAAGAAGAACAGAATGGACAAAACATACATGCGTCTAAACAAAATGCATCAAATCTCCCAAACAAACCCTGGGGTGGTGGGGATCTATCAACTGTAAAAGGCCAAGCTGGCAGTTAGTCGATCGTTGAGCCTATTTCGACTTCATCATCATCATAGTCCTCTACCTGAAAGACGCTCGCAATCCTCCCTCTGGGACCTATTGCGGCCACATTAGCCCAAAAGAAAATAAGATGCATAATATGAGTCAAATTATCAGACATATTATTACAGGTCCCGCGAAAATAACAATTATTCCTGTCTAGCCAAAGAATCTAGGTCGTGGCGGCGATAGCGATAAACCATGCTTCTCTTATAGTTCTTCTCTCAGTAGCGAACTTTGGACTTACCCACAGATCTTCATACACACTAGGGTACTGATTCGTCCCCACGGCGCTGAGTACCTCAACGAGTACCGCTTTACTCCTGGGACACTGTAGACAAATGTGGTCTCTAGTCTCAGGGGCAGCGTTGCAGAACCCACAACAAGAATCCACATTTGGTTGCCGTTTAGTTAGGTTCTCTCTAGTCAAAATTGCACCGTTCAGCACCAGCCATAAGAAAACTTCAATTTTCAGTGGGGCTTTTGGCCTCCAAATAACGCTCGACCAATTTGGGTACATCCCCTAAAGTGAATGCGGTTATACAGGGAGTGAACGGTGAACATGTCGTTCTTTTCCAGTCCCCAAGATTTCCTATCGGGACCCCTGGGAGCAATTAATTTCAGCGTTGGTGATATAGGTCTGAAGTTCCATGAGTCTAAGCTGAGAGCGCGAGTCCAGCGAGTGTTTAAAGGCCGGTTTCCAGGCGCTTCTTTTCCAGGGTGCGTCCACCGTGCAGTGCGGTTGTGATGCATGATCATAAAGGTCGGGAAACAGAGCTCTAAGTGTGTGGTCACCACACCACCTATCCCATCAGAATCTGGTGAGTCTGCCATTACCGATAACCGATTTCACACAGCTAATGAAGGGTTCATAGGCCTTAGCTATACTTTTCCAGAACCAGGACACACGTGGGCCTACACTGAAGCCCAAATTTCTTGTTCCATTCCCATTGAGATGTCCCTGAACGAAATCCTGCCACCCTTCTCCATTAGGGTGGAAAACTTTCCACCACCATTTATCCAGGAGAGCAAGATTCATATCTCGAAGATCAATAATGCCTAGTCCTTTGTGTATCTTTTTCATACAAGCTTTCTCCCAACTGATAAGGTGATAGCCGCCTTTATCTGGGTTTGCCCCTTTCCATAAAAATCGTTCTCGAGTTCGGACAATTCTCTGAATAACCCATCGCGGCATTTCAAAGAAGGAAAAATAAATGGTTGGAAGATTTGAGAGGATTGCATTAATAAGCGTGACTCTCCCTCCCAATAATAGAGCTTTACCTTTCTAGCCTGCCAGACGGTTCTCAACTCGGTCAATGATGGGTAACCAATCAACCTTCTTTAGTTTCCCCGATCTAAGTGGCAGCTCGAGGTACTTAATTGGAAAACTCTCGATGGAGCAGTTGAGAATCGTGGCATGTTTTAGTGCCTCCTCTGTAGTTAGGGCAATGGGGATAAAAGCACTTTTATGGAAGTTAATCCTGGGGCCAGACCAAGCTTCAAAACTATACATAATTCCTTTGAAGGCGGTTGTTTCCCCGAGATTGCCATTTCCAAATAGGAGAGTATTGTCTGCATATTGAAGGATTGAGCAGCCTTGGCAATTGGCTCCCTTGGCCACCGGTGAGATCTAGCTTGCTTTACTGCAGTTAGACATCATGAACCGAAGTACGTTTGCCACAATGGTGAAGAGAAGGGGGAGAGCAGATCTCCTTGTCTGAGGCCCCGTTTGCATGAAAATGGGTGGCCCGAAACCCCATTCACCAAAATTGCAGTTCTGCTGGTGGTAAGACATGTGTGGATCCATCTGATCCATCTATCCCCAAATCTTCTTCCAACCAGCGCTTCCACAAGACAGTCTCATTCAACCAAATCGTAAGCTTTCTCGAAGTCCAGCTTTAGGAGATATCTCTTAGCATTGGACGTGTGACATTGGTGGATAGTTTCTTCAGTCGTGGCTATACTGTTCTGAATACATCGTCCTTTAATGAACCCTGTCTAATCGTGACTAATGAGACCATCCATCACCTTTCCCAGTCTATTAGCGAGAGTCTTGGTAATGATCTTGACTGAGCAGTTTAGGAGACTAATAGGGCGGAAGTTTCTCACCCGCAGGGAGTCTTCTTTCTTAGGAATCAGCACAACCTCTGCAAAATTAGTTCTACTTAATCTGAGCTTATGGTCGTAGAAATTAGCAAACAATTTCAGCAGGTCGTCTTTGATTTCCTCCCAGAATGTCTGGTAGAAAAGGATTGGGAAACCATCTGGACCTGGGGCTTTGTCCTTTCCAAGTTGCTAGACTGCCTCCCAGATTTCCTTCTCCATAAAGGGTGTTTCTAGGGATCGCATCATAGGGTCAGAGTTGTCTGCCGGGTCCCGCCAGAACTCGTGGTGGAGAGGGACTCTCAAATTTGCTTTGTGTCCAAAAAGGAGCTTGAAATGAGACTGGAATGCCACTCTGATATCCTCGTCACCTTGAATCATTCCTGAATCCGAGTGGATCGAGTGAATGAGGTTAGATCTACGTCGGGCACTGGCTACTCGATGGAAGAATGTCGTGTTCGCGTCTCCCTCTTTGAGCCATGAAAATCCTGGACCGTTGTTGCTATTTGATTTCCTTAAGCCTATAGAGTTGGACAATTTCCTGTCGGACTTGGAACAACCTATTCTGCTCTTCCTGTAGCAGGTCTCTAGTTTCTTCAGTTTTCTCAAGTTCCTCGATACTTTCAAGAAGAGAGTCTTTTGCCCTTAAAATCAGCGCAAATCTGGTCCGGTTCCATTTCCTGAGCTTGCCCCGAAGTTTTCTAATTTTTTCAAACCATATAGCGGTCACTTCAATCCCTCTAGTCGAACGTGACCAATTCTCGTAGACCATGTGATGGAAGCCATTGATTTCTAACCACGCTCTCTCGAATCTATTCTTCGGTAATTTCCTAGGTTGCACTTCACCGGAGGACAAGATAATAGAGACATGGTCCAAGGTGGGTTTAGGTAGGGATTTAGCCGAAGACATCGGAAATTTGGTCTCCCAGTCAGCGGAGACCAAGATCCTATCAAGTGTAGCTAAAATGGACGGCGATTGCATGTTTGACAGGTGAAAAGACTGTCAGTGATGGAAATGTCAACCAGTTCCAGGTCTGTGATAGCCTTATTAGATGCTTCCCTATCAGAGTCACTGGAACCTATACCTCTGTGTTCTGAGGCGAACCTGGTGATGTTAAAATCTCCCCCCACCACCCAGGGGTGTGGCCAATGTGCGTAAATCACTCTTAGTTCTGTCCAGAAAGCCATCCTAGAAGCAGAAGTACGCGAACCACAGACCACCGTAATTGAGTGAGTCCACAGGTCGGCTTTACGTTGGAGCAAGACCGATAATGAAAATTTCCCGTAGAGTACGTCTAGGCAGAAAAAACATCTCGGGGTTAAAACCTAGGGAACACCTCCAGATGCCCCAATAGATGGGCACGTTCTCCATTCAGAGATTAGATTCCCCCCCAATCTACTAAGTCTAGACATATGGGTCAGTTTGGTCTCTTATAGACCAACGAGGTTAGCTTTGGATTTAGCGATGAACTCCCTAACCATTTCTCGCCTGTCCCGCCTACTTAACATTCCAAAATAGAGCCTCCATCAACTACGGATAGGTAAGGGATCATGACTCGATTTGGAAGTCAAGTTCGAAATAAGGTTAACCCTATCGTTCTCCCACCCCCTAATCTTATTTAGGAGAAACACAATTCGATCAGTATCGCCTACCGCAAGACCACATGTTTTGGCTAGACTAAAAATCTCAGTATCAGACATGAAATTAAAAATAGATGCTAGGAAGGAACGCGTACCTCCATCGCTAGTCTTAGCAGATTTTGTCACCGTAGCAATCTCAAGATAATCATCCAGGGACTCCTCAATAGTCCTCTTAGCCACTTTCCGTATTCTAAAACCTTTGTCGCAGTGAGCAGGGACATGGGCATTGGGTGTATGGGAGGGAAGGTGGAGGGGATAAAATCAGGAGACATAACTAGTGCATCATCATAGAACTCCTCTGACTCCAAAGAATCCTCTTCTGAGTAGACAAAATCATCTTCGAGGTTTAACCTTGCCTTTCGATCATCCTCTTCAATGGGGCTCTCTAGCATGGAATTGGACACCCCAGTAGAAACATTAGAAGTCCGAGCAACTCCAGAATTATTTGTGGGGCTTGTACACTTGGGCTGATTAATCTTGTTCAAAAAACTAATGGACTTTCCCAAGAACGAATTTTCAATCTCCGTATTGAGCCCCTCTTTAGGCCCATCGGTAACCAAATGCAAACTTGGTGGACACGTGAGGGAGCCACGTGTGTCCACTTCGTTTATGAGCGGAGCGAACGAGGGGAGGCACGTGGGGAAGCCATGCATCTCCTCATCACTCGATGGTGCTCTGAACGAAGAGAGTGGCGTCGTAAACGAGGTGCTCCTTTGAATCGAGGAGACGACCTCTTCAGATCTGGTTTTTCCCCTTTCCTGTTCCTCTTCTCTAAACTTGCCTCTTTTATCATTTGAAACCATCTCCATGGTTTTGATCACTCCCCCGTTCATCTTCTTCCCCAAATTAGCACCATTTTGCTGGCGCTCCCTTCCCAAAGTTCCTAAAGTTTCCATTTTTTTTGCTTGGTTCTGTCCCTCTTCTAAAAGCTGCCTTTTTTCTCGATTGAATCTAGCTCGTTGGTTTCGATCGAGCCCTCGTCCGTCTTCTTCCCCAAATTGGCACCCTTTTGCAGCCGCACAAAGATTCCATCTTTTTCCCTTTTGGTGATCTGCTTTGTCTGTTGGCTTAGTTTGGGCTCACCTGCTCCCCTCGCTATCTTTCCTCCGTAGCTACTAAGGGTTGACGTCCTATTTGAACTTTCTATTTGATGGAGGTTCCAAGGTTGGATACTGGGTCTGCAAAACTTGCCTTTTTTTGGTCAGGATGCTGTACCACCAAGTGCTGACCCTCTTGACCGTTGGTTTTTTGGTGAGGCTTTGGTTTTGACCACAGTTGTGCGGCAGAGTTCTTTGGGGTTCAGGGTTCGTCGTCGCCTGGTCTTGGCGCACCTCCATACCTCTAACCGCTTTGATGATTTCACGGTGCGCACACTCAATCTCGTGGGCTCCGTCCAAGGTGAGGTCCCACTCTGGCGAGACCACATGCTTGTATGAGCGGCCATCTCTGAGTGTTGCGGTAGGTGGAGAGAGACAGAGGCTCCACCGTCTCCGAATCCTCTTGCTTATCCAGTACAAATCTGATGAGGTATGACTCCTCGAATGAAAAAACCTTTGCAAATTTTGGCATTAGTGTGATATCTGGGCTTCGTCTGGTGACCGGCCACTTCTAACAGGTTGATCGTCATTGTTGTTGGATGCCTTAACGTTTGTACAAATGTAGGACATGTGCCCCCATTTCATGCACTTTAAACACTGAAATCTCTTTCTTACAATCCTGCCGGAAATGCCCCAGGTCACCGCAATTGAAGCACAATACCGGTTTGCATTTTCCTTTCCTTTGTTTCTTTTTGAGTTCTGGTTGATTTGGGGGGGGGGGGAATGCTGTGTCTTTTCTGTATTTTTCTTTGGACTTCAATCCATGGCTCATCCTCTCTGAGCTCCTCACTTTCCACAGGTGTTCCCTCCATTGTAGCCGCGTTCTGTGGACCCCCTTCTTGGGCCTGCTCGACGCTGGGCTGAAATGGAGGTTGAACCACCTCTGTTTGCATTGGGGATGAATGTGGAGGAGAGTGGGTTGTTTAGGAATGTGGGTGATGGGTAAGGTGTGGTGATCTTGGGCAATAGCAGGTTTAGCATTCCATTTCAGAGGTGGGGAAGGCTGAGGGAGTATGTGTTAAGTGTGTTGGGCATTGTGGTTGTATCTGGATGCCGTGGTTGTGGTGGAATTTGGAGGAGATTGGTGGCCCTTGTGCCAGGGGTGGTGGTGGGAGGCATGGTAGTTATGCTCCTGATACTTCCTTTTCGACTGATACAATGTGTGATGATACCGCTGATCACTTCTCTGCCGATAGTGGTGATGATGGCCCGTGGGTGGGGTGGGGGGGGGGCTCTTTTACGCTCGAACGAGCCAGTAGGAGGACCCCCTTTGGAATTGTGGCCTTAAATACACGTAGGCACAGGGTACTTGAAGTTGGAGAAGAAGAGGAGACAAAGAAGCAAGAGAAGACAAGCAGCAAGTCGAAGAAGAGTAGCCTGGAGGGTTGCGGTCAACCGACCAGGGGGTGCGGTCGACCGACCCTAGGCTGAGAGTTCTTCGAGTGTATAAGTCCAACAGAGGAGAGAACGGTCGACCGACCTAGGGGGTGCAGTCGACTGGTCAGTTCTCTGGGTTGGTTCTACACGTTGTAGTCGATCGTCACTAGGGGTGCGGTCGACCGGCAACATCGGCTGATTGTTTTGGGCTTACGAGTTTAAAGGCCCTTTATCTTTTAGGGTTTACTTGGGAGCTATATATATGACCGTAAACTCTAGGGTTAGAATCAACTTGTGTATCAAGAGGTGAACTGTTATCATTGTTCAACTTCAAGAGGGGATTGTGTCGAGTGTTTCAAAGGTGAGTGTAACTCCCTGTTCCAGTTGTACGTATTTTATTACGTGAATTTTTGTACTTCAATTTTCAGAAGTTTTATTTTTCTTTTTGGACTCTTTATCTAAAGCCAGAATATTTTTCTGATTAATTCTATAATTTTGTGATTTTTCGATCGGAGTTTAAAAACAAACTTTAACCTTGATTAATCCTAATCCTAATCCTAATCCAACAGCTAACCTAACTGTGTTCTCCTACACATTATTTTCTTCCTCCCTATGCTTCATTTTCTCCCTCCCTACTACTCCACTTCTGCATACACCAAACTTCTCTCCCTCATTTTCTCATTCTACGACTAACTCCTCATTTTTCCACACATATGTTTGATTTTTCTACACCACTAATCATACACATGAACCACACTCCTATCCCTTCCTTTCTATATACACACACACACACACATGCAGAACCTCCCACTTCTTTCTCTTCTCTTATCTACATCCCATTCTTCATTTTCCCTTCTTCTCTTCCTCTGCCTTCTTCACACCCGAGAGCTCAAGCAACACCCAAGCTCCACTTTACCTTCCACCTTCGAGCCAACGACTCCGCTTCTACGATCCCCTGAACCCCGAAAAAACAATCCGATGCCGCGCCACCTTATTGTAGTTGTCACTCACCGTTGCTACCGTTGTTCACTTGTTGCCGTCTTGCCGCCATTCTTACCTCTGTTGTGCCGCCGTCCGTTTCCGACGTCGCTTCTTCTTTCCGTGGTTAACATCACCACCGAAATCGTCACGTTATAAGGCAAGTATCTTGTACATTCTTTTTATTCTCGTACAAGCATTTTTCTTGGACTCGTGGCAAGTAGTCTAGTTATCATCATGTTTTATTGTCAAACTCCGTTCTAGTTACTTGTTCCAAGCTATATCAACTCAAGAGCGAACCGTTAATACATTTCGAATCGTGTTATCGAATATCGAATATTCAACCTTACTATCTCTAAAATTTCTTGACTTTGCACCAAGAATTCGACCATATTCCCAATACTGGATTGATGATTTTCTATATGGAAATCGTAGCCCATCGAGTCCCAAATCCAGAACATCTTACGGTTTCTCAATAGGATGTATAGATTGTGAGATATCGCGATTTTAATACTGACGTATCACGAATTTATGAACCTGCACGGGATTACTAACCGGTATCTCGTACTGAGAATTTGACCATGTTCCCGATACTGGATCGAAAAGCTTTCTACATGAAAATCGTAGCCCTTCGAGTCTAGATATCCGAAACATCCTACAGTTTCTCAATCGGATGTATAGATTGTGAGATATCATAGTTTTAGTATTATGACTCCGAATTTCCAGAATGCATGCGAAACATCGAAACCAGCGAAGAATGAATTTGTACGCATAGCTACTGTCTCTAGAATGTATTGTGAGAATATGCGTTAGAACCGGAAGAGTGTTTACTTTCTAGAATCTCTGACGGAATTGGATTTGCTTTTCTGGAACAACGGGAAAGTGAATTTGAATATAGATATGTCAAGTTGTCTAAAAATTCATCTCTACATTTTTGCATATAAACCCGTTACTTTTCATATTTAATGAACTGAGTGTATTATTGTTCTTATAATAATAGCTTGCATAGATATAATAGGTTGATTGATAGCATGCATTTTATACCACTTGATAATTTTATAATAACTACTCTCGATACATGTACCCATTTTACGTCTCATATCCATGATTATTACCCTTAATATTTTTCTTGATTAAACTGTCTTGATTACACCGCTCCACTAGTCGTACCAAATGCATGTTCATAATTAATTATAAAAGAATAACAAGCCGGGGTTATAAGGGTACGACTTAATAGTGGACAATATAGGGGAGTATACTCGGAAGGGGGCCTGTGTTTCCCGAAATAGTGATTCTTGATTCTTGAATCTTGATTACATAATTCTTGATTACATAATTTTCAATTACATGATTCATGATTACATGTCTTGATACTATCACTGGAAGACCCGAGTACATAATCCTATAGAATTCACTACTTAAGTCTAAACGTCACATGATTGATATGCACTGAACTTGTGGTATGGGACACAGGATTGCGTGCATTAGATAAATTAATAAAACAGATAAACTTGAGATTTTCACTAAATATGATTCTTGATTACAAGACTCTTGATTACATGACTCTTGATTACATGACTCTTTATTACATGACTATTGATTACATGACTCTGGATTACATGATTCTTGATTACACGACTCTTGATTACATGACTCTTCATTACACGACTCTTGATTATATGACTCTCGATTCTTGATTATATGATTATCAATTAACTGAGCCTAGGTTATCAATTGCTTATACCTTGAAGTCTAGAATACACTAGTTACAGTTATTACTTACATGATCATATTGTTCCAGTTCTTTGCTTACTTCCATATTGTATTTGTACTTCTACCTCTTGTTTCTCCCATGTTATATCTTGTTATATTACTCCTTTTACTGCTTGTTGCTACTTGCTGCCCGAAACTTGCTCTAACGGAACTTTTCTATTTTTCTTTGAGTTAATAATTCTACAGGTACTGATGGATTCGACGAGCAGACTCTTTAGACGATCGTTGCTGCTTCCTTACTACTTCATGTTGTTTTTCATTCAGTCGCTATTTTATCTAGTTATTATAGCGAACTGTTTATCGTACTGTTTTAATTATGGCATAATGTATTTGCGGGCAACTTGACCCAATGTTTATGTATTATATGGATGATGTTTATTTTATTTTTAGCTCATGTGATCATTATATTTGTCTGCGTAAATATATTATAAATATCTTGTTGAGCTTATAATTGTACAGCTTATGGATGATGTATATCATTTGCTGGACCTCAGTTGCGTGTCTGTATTTCCGTATAGTGGGAAGCGGGGCGTGACAGGTTTTTAGTGGTATCAGAGCCTAGGCTCGAACCATGCTAAGCTCAACAATATACACACCACGTGGATCACTTGAATGTTAATAACCAACTTGCCATCTGGAGATTTACCCTATTCTAATATGCATTTCAGACTATGGTTCACGGAGGCTCTTCGACTTCTACACCCAGGGATGAACTATCGGAGATCGTCGCCATTCTCCAGGAGATGCAACGAATGATGGAGCTACAGCAAGAGCAAAATAAACTGCTGAGAGCTAATCTGGATAGGGTACAGGATGTCGCAAACTCCATTCAATGGGACTTGTTTGTGCACCAACATAAGAGTTACACCGCCATGCTCGATACCCAGGAGCAGATCCGTAGAGGGTGGAATGCCGTTCAGGAGGCATTACATCTCCTTACTGTCGTACAGTCTACAGGTGGACCGATACGGAGGCCAGTTCAGACCCCGACTACTAGAGCATCACCTTATCCATCGGTGGCTCCGAAGAAGGACCAGAAGTGCTATTATTGCTGCCGAGTTAGACACATACGCAAGAACTGCTGGAAAGCCAACAACCTGTGTCTTGTATGCAGAGCGAATGATCACAAGGTTCGGAATTGCCCGAAGAGAAAGAGTGTCACACCAATAGGAGGATCAAATCCCTGTGGAGGACATACTGGAGAGTGTAATCAGGCTCATAACCTGATTATAGACGAGGCAGAGACCACCAAAGAAACAGTTGCTGATATATTTCGAACTAGTCATGTTTCAGTTCCTACGTCATTTGTTACCTTCTGTACATTGCATTCATTCTCATCGATCAATCCATTATTGAGTACCATACTAGTTATTTCTTTCTATCCCTATTTTCTTGAATCTTCTGTTGGAAGATAGTAGGAATTTTGTTGGGCTAAATGGCAAATAAATTGGAAATTGGAGTAACAATAAGAAGTCTCTTCACTATTTTCTAAAACTAGTATTATTACACCTTACAAATATACACTCTATTCTTTTTTCTTCTTTTCTGCTTGTTTCTTGTTCTTGTCTTACTTAAATTTTTCTTCTTCTTAAACCTCTCATTTATAGGAATGAGAGATGAGTAACTGACAAATTCTTCATTTCCGTTTCTCCCATTTTTCTTTGCGGCACCAATCTTGTCACAATTTTTTTCAACATTGTTTGGTGGGTGGGGCCCACTTTACCAAATAAGTTTGACAACCAACATCTTCGTGTTACCAATCTCTTAATTCTGCTCAATTCATCGATCACTATCACGTGATATCAGCATCTAGAAGCATCACCATCAGAGTGGCGCAGCAGAAGCATAGCAGAGTTCCTTATTGGTTCGTGGTATGAATTTTGAAGCAAACTTTATCGTCATCAACAACTCAGGGTTTGATGTTATATTTAGAATGGATAGGGAACAAAGTACAAATATTGGCCATAGGCCGGTTATAGGAGGCGGTGCATTAATGAAGAAAAGACAAGAAGAAGAAGAAATAAAAAGAAGAGAAAGGGAGAGGGAGAAGTCAGAGAAAGAAGAAAGAAAAAAAGAAAGAAAGAGGAAGAAGAAAGGGGAAGAAGAAAGAGAGAGAAGTCAGTGAAGGAAGAAGAAAGAGAGAGAATTCGGAGAAGGAAGAAGAGAAGAGAAAGAAGAAGATAACTCGGAAGCAAGCTTCGGAGAAGAGAAAAGAGTGAGAAGCCGGTAGCAGGGGCAGGAGCAAGAAAGAAAGAGAAAGAGTAGGAGCTCGGATTTCTTGGCAAATGGAAAGAAAAGATTAAGAATCGGTGGTAGGTATGAAGAGAAAATCGGTGCAACAAGAAGGAGAAGTGGGTATGAAGAAGCTTTCTTCAACTTCATCGAGATTCAGCAGGATTTGTGTATTTTGTGGCAGTAGCTCTGGCAAAAGAGCTAGCTACCAAGAAGTTGCGATCGAGCTCGGCAAGGAGCTTGTAGAGAGGAATATCGATCTCGTCTACGGTGGTGGGAGCATAGGATTGATGGGCCTGGTTTCTAACGCTGTTCGTGCTGGTGGCCGACACGTTTTGGGAGTGACTCCCAAGTCGCTGATGCCGAAAGAGATTACTGGGGAAATTGTGGGAGATGTTAGAGTTGTCTCTAGCATGCACGAGAGGAAGGCAGAAATGGCTCACGCTGTTGATGCTTTCATAGCCTTACCCGGAGGTTATGGAACACTTGAGGAGTTGTTTGAAGTAATCACATGGGCTCAACTAGGGATCCACAGTAAACCAGTGGGACTTTTAAATGTTGATGGATATTACGACTCACTTCTGTCCTTCATAGATTCAGCTATGGCTGAGGAGTTTATATCCACTAAGGCCAAACACATCTTGATTCAGCTTTATCGCCTAAGGATTTACTAAGAAAATTGGAGGAGTATGTGCCAGAGCGAGATGAGCTTGTGACTCAGCTGAACTGGGATGTTAGCGATGTCGGTGGTTCAGATTTTGAGGCTAGACATTAAATTGTTGATTCCTCCAGTTGAGGATGCACAATTTGTCTTTAGTTGTTTTCGCGCCTTTGTACTCTTTGTTTCTTTTATCTTTTGTTGTACTCTCGATTGAAGAGTATTGCATTCTTAGCTATCCTATATCTCGCCTAAGTAAATTTTAAGGATGAAATTTTTTTTTGTAAGGTGGGTAGGATTGTAACTTCCTGTTCCAGTTGTATGTATTTTATTACGTGAATTTTTGTACTTCAATTTTCAGAAGTTTTATTTTTCTTTTTGGACTCTTTATCTAAAGCCAGAATATTTTTCTGATTAATTCTATAATTTTGTGATTTTTCGATCGGAGTTTAAATACAAACTTTAACCTTGATTAATCCTAATCCTAATCCAACATCTAACCTAACTCTGTTCTTCTACACATTATTTTCTTCCTCCCTACGCTTCATTTTCTCCCTCCCTACTACTCCACTTCTGCATACACCAAATTTCTCCCCCTCATTTTCTCATTCTACGCTTAACTCCTTATTTTTCCACACATATGTTTGATTTTTCTACACCCCTAATCATACACATGCACCACACTCCTATCCCTTTCTTTCTATATAGACACACACACACACATGCAGAACCTCCCACCTCTTTCTCTTCTCTTATCTACATCCCATTCTTCATTTTCCCTTCTTCTCTTCCTCTGCCTTCTCCACACCCGAGAGCTCAAGCAGCACCCAAGCTCCACTTTACCTTCCACCTTCGAGCCAACGACTCCGCTTCTACAGTTCCGTGAACCCCGAAAAAACAACCCGACGACGTGCCACCTTGTTGTTGTTGTCAATCACCGTTGCTACCGTTGTTCACTCATTGCCGTCTTGCCGCCATTCTTACCACCGTTGCGCCGCCGTCTGTTGCCGACATCGCTTCTTCTTCCCGTGGTTAACACCACCACCGAAATCGTCACGTTATAAGGCAAGTATCTTGTACACTCTTTTTGTTCTCGTACAAGCATTTTTCTTGGACTCGTGGCAAGTAGTCTAGTTATCATCATGTTTTATTGTCAAACTCCGTTCTAGTCACTTGTTCCAAGCTATATCAACTCAAGAGGGAACCGTTAACACATTTCGAATCGTGTTATAGAATATTGAATATTCAACCTTACTATCTCTAAAATTTCTTGACCTTGCACCAAGAATTCGACCATATTCCCAATACTGGATTGATGATTTTCTACATGCAAATTGTAGCCCATCGAGTCTCGAATCCAGAACATCTTACGGTTTCTCAATCGGATGTATAGATTGTGAGATATCGCGATTTTAATACTGACATATCATGAATTTCTGAACCTGCACGGGATTACTAACCGGTATCTCGTACTGAGAATTTGACCATGTTCCCGACACTGGATCGAAAAACTTTCTACATGAAAATCGTAGCCCTTCGAGTCTAGATATCCGAAACATCCTACAGTTTCTCAATCGAATATATAGATTGTGAGATATCACAGTTTTAGTATTGTGACTCTGAATTTTCAGAATGCGCGCGAAACATCGAAATCAGCGAAGAATGAATTTGTACGCATAGCTACTGTCTCTAGAATGTATCGTGAGAATATGCGTTAGAACCGGAAGAGAGTCTACTTTCTAGAATCTCTGACAGAATTGGATTTGCTTTTCTGTAACAACGGAAAAGTGAATTTGAATGTAGATATGTCAAGTTGTCTAAAAATTCATCTCTACATTTTTGCATATAAACTCGTTACTTTTCATATTTAATGAACTGAGTGTATTATTGTTCTTGTAATAATAACTTGAATAGATATAATAGGTTGATAGTATGCATTTTATACTACTTGATAATTCTATAATAAATACTCTCGATACATGTTCTCATTTTACGTCTCATATCCATGATTATTACCCTTGATATTTTTCTTGATTAAACTGTCTTGATTACACCGTTCCACTAGTCGTACCAATTGCATGTTCATAATTAATTATAAAAGAATAACAAGCCGGGGTTATAAGGGTACGACTTAATAGTGGACAATATAGGGGAGTATACTCGGAAGGGGGCCCGTGTTTTCCGAAATAGTGATTCTTGATTCTTGATTCTTGATTACATAATTCTTGATTACATAATTCTCGATTACATGATTCATGATTACATGTCTTGATACTATCACTGGAAGACCCGAGTACATAATTCTATAGAATTCACTACTTAAGTCTAAACGCCACATGATTGATATGCACCGAACTTGTGGTATGAGACACAAGATTGCGTGCATTAGATAAATTAATAAAACAGATAAACTTGAGATTTTCACTAAATATGATTCTTGATTACATGACCCTGGATTACATGACTCTTCATTACATGATTCTTGATTACATGACTCTTGATTACAAGACTCTTGATTACATGACTCTTCATTACATGACTCTTGATTACATGACTCTCGATCATTGATTATATGATTATCAATTAACTGAGCCTAGGTTATCAATTATTTATACCTCGAAGTCTAGAATATACTAGTTACAGTTATTACTTACATGATCATATTGTCCCAGTTCTTTGCTTACTTCCATATTGTATTTGTACTTCTACTTCTTGTTTCTCTCATGTTATATCTTGTTATATCACCCCTTTTCTTGCTTGTTGCTACTTGCTGCCCGAAACTTGCTCTAACGAAAACTTTTCTATTTTTCTTTGAGTTAATAATTATACAGGTACTGATGGATTCGACGAGCAGACTCTCTAAACGATCGTTGCTGTTTCCTTACTACTTCATGTTGTTTTTCATTCAGTCGCTATTTTATCTAGTTGTTATAGCGAACTGTTTATCGTACTGTTTTAATTATGGCATAATGTATTTCCGGGTAACTTGACCCGATGTTTATGTATTATATGGATGATGGTTATTTTATTTTTAGCTTATGTGATCATTATATTTGTCTGCGTAAATGTGTTATAAATATCTTGTTGAGCTTATAATTGTACAACTTATGGATGATGTATATCATTCGCTGGACCTCAGTTGCGTACCTGTATTTTAGTATAGTGGGAAGCGGGGCGTGACAGTGAGAGAGAGAGATTGAGAGTTGTAATCTCTTTTGTAATCTTTGTATTTCTTTGAGAATAAGAAGTATTGGTTATCTCTGCATATTGGTTGTGTTCTTACGAAATTCATATATTGTGGTGGCTTGTTCTTGGTTCATCTAAGTCTTGAGAGTTTTTATTGCTTGTGGTGTGTTTCCGCTATTAGCACTACAAGTTGTGGGGGTAGAATTACTCTGACACCTCTGTGGGCTCGTCCTCTGTGGGGCGGAGATGCGGGGCGTTGATGACTAATCTCTCTCCCATACCAATGCTGATGCGCACTCCGGTGTGCACGCTCGGGGGATTGAGAAAGTTTGAGCCTCCTTTCTTCCACATTGATACCGTTGAGAGGGGGAGAGGAGCTGGGTGGGGCTCAGGTAGTGTAGTGTTGTAGGCGCTGTGTGAAGACGATGGAGGTAGAGGAGGAGCGGTGGGCTTGAGTTGTAGGTTGACAAGGGTTGGGGAGTGGCTATTAGACAGTCGGACTTGGGAGACTGGTAGCGCACCCTCTTGTTGGGTCCGCATCCACTCATTTCGCACTCCGACAGCACCATGGTCTCTCACTCTCGAAATTACAATGAGGAATCCTTACTGTGATAAGAAGAAGAACAACAAAGAAGCATGGCCAAAGCAAGAAGATCAAAAGTCAGTTTACATTGTACAGGCTCATGGAGATCAAGTCCGTTGATAATGTAGGTACAAGTGGAGAAGGTGAAAATGGAGGATGGGTTGAAGTGGTTCTGAGAGTGGGGGGAAGATGGAGCAGGGAAGGAGATGTCGGAAGAAGGTTAGGGGGTGGTGGAGGAGGAGGAGGTGGTGGATGGATGCTTCTTCATGACTACAATTTTAGTTCATAACCCAGTTAACCGTAACCGAATGAACGATTTTTTGACCCTCCAAAAAAAGTGATGGTTAATTCTTCGCTGAATGGTTACTTTAATCCATCACTTCGTTCTAAAAAGTAAAAGATCAGAGGATCTATTAGTACCCAGTGCAAGTGAACCATAAAAACATGATGTTTTCAATTGAAGCATACAAAAAATACAATGATCCACAAATTATTATCATCCACATAGGTGGTTTTTTTAATGGGTTAAAGGCAATCGTGTTTTTTTAGTCAGTAAAGGCAAGTAAGTTATATATACGAATGACAGATTTCTCTCAATATAATCATATGGAGTAAAAGCTTGTTCCTAGAACTTCTATTTGGATGACAAAGCCTCGGTTTCTACAAGGGGTGTGTTATTGTCCTATATGAACTAGTTGATGCAGCTTTCTCCCTAAAAAAAAACATAAATAAAGCCTTTAGCCTCTTGTAAGGAAAAATGTTATGCATATATGGGAGTATGTCCTCTATGAAAAGATGGCAAAAATCTTTTCGATCTCCTTGAAATATGTGCCCTTAACATGTGCTTCTATATATATAATAAAAATGTGCCCTTAACATGTGCTCATATATATATAATATTCTTGATAATCAGAGGGTCAGATAGGGGACATTGTAGAAGAGAGCTAAAAGCATCTTCTACCGCTCATAGAGATCATATACTCAAGTATTCTAGTGAACATTGTTTAATATGCTAAGAAGAATTGACACAGACATGCTGATACAAACATGATGCGATATGACACACTGACATGGAAAAAATTTGAAGAACTATATTAAAATAGCAAATGTCCCACCAGATTCTTGCTTTCTACTCGATTTGTCATTGTCTTATATGTGTCTTGTAAGAAAATAATTTTAGTAGTAATAAGCTAAGAAGTATAAATACAGACATGCTGATACTGACACAATGCCACATGACCTATTGACATAGCTAAAATTTAAAAAATTATACTAAATTACCAAATGTCTTATCATATTCTCGCGTTCAACATGATTGTTCGACATTCGTCCTATTAAAAAGCAATAATATATGATATCAGTAATACAGATGATCTCGAAAAATTTATTTAAAAATTCTAAATTGGAGAATAAGTTCTATAAACCTCTATAGAGAGGCACCAAGTTTTATTGATTTATTGAATAATATATAATATCTAAGTGTTCAGTTTATCCGTCTCAATCTCTCTCCAAACTTTACACATCCAACATATGACAACTACCTTAATGCTTCATAGTGATTCCAACGAGTGCACAATAGAGATTGATCGGTATGATGTCCGAGTCCACCATCAGTGAGTATGGATCCATTACTTGTTAATCTAATAAATTCCACATTACCATCATCTTTCCAAGATTTGCTAATGGGTTTGATGCATGAACGGTTGAACCCATGATGCATGAGAGAACCCAAAGTTTTTTTTTTTGCGAAAAAGGTGGAGTCTGGCCACCGAGAGAACCCTAAGTTGATACATAGCAATGGATGGGCAACAACTAACAAGAGAGTACTGGGATTCTCTCTCTCTTCAAGTACTCAATTCAATGTGAATTTTCTCATCACATCCTTTGATTAGTTTTATATTTTACAATTTTCAATTAATGTAATCTTCGTGTAAATTTTTCTTATATATGCTCATAATACAGTCAGAATTCATTATGTGTTGGTTTTAGTTGCTTATGATCTCCGTCTTTTTCCTCTTCTTGTAAAATAATTGTATTTGTCGTGTGGGTTAATTTTAATAATGATAGCTAAAGAGCTATAGAGTTATGATGAACATAGTTTCACACATTGTTACAGATAAATGCACATCATAAATCAGGGTCATTGAATACTATCACGTATGGTTATTGTTTTCCTTCATCAGAGAATTGTTCTTTTAGAAAAGATGTAAAGAATTTCATCCTTTTTTTGTGGGAAAAAATTCTAGCCGAAATATGGCGTTGCTCAATATCGAATTTTTCGGAAGAGAAAAATGAGATCTTATTAAGGACCATTTAGGTGAAAAATGTAGAAAACGAAAGAACTAGATTGCTTGTCTCCATTTCAAGGGACATCATATGTTTATAGTGGGTTCTACTAAAATGTAGGAACTAATAGGTAATTTCTGTGTGTGTTTGGTTTGAAAAAAATGATTGGTGATTTCTTTGAGGAAAAAGAACAAGAAATACAAAAGAATAATTTAAAATTAATTATTAAATTAAATGAATTACATGGGGCCCACTACTTCAATTTAAAATTAAAGTAGATTTTTCTGTGTTTTCCTCCTCGAGATAGAAAAATATAGATGCATTATTTTGCGTAATTTGTAAGAGCATGCACATAATTCTGGTCGGTTATAAAATCTTTTTGTTTGACCAATGTGGAGAAATTCCAAATTGTCTAAGAAGTTTTATGTATTTTATTCGCTTCAATTTCTACGGGCTCTAAAAGGATAATTTGTTAAGTATGAACTAAGTTTTTAACATTTAATAAGAGGTCGCATGTTCAAGACTTGAAAGATGCAAAAAAAGTGGAGTTTCCTCCTCTAAAAAAGAGAGCTTTATCCAATTGTATAAGACTGATATGAAACACTAGACTGCAAATAATTTTATTTGAATATCAAAGCATTGAATATTAATATTATAACTAAGTAAATATGTATTTCTTACCATTCATCACTATACCTGAATGAACAAAAAATGTCATTAGGTGAGGGAGGAAGAAACAACACGACACACATTATTTATATTATATTTATAACTAAACAAATCAAGTTATTTCTCACCACCCACTCACTATATCTAAAAAGACAAAAATACCTTGAAGTGGACAAGAGAAAATAGCATGGGCACATGCATTGCACATGGGATAACCTAATTAAACTTTATCCCACTATGCCCATAATGTTAGCTCCAATATCTATACAATTATACATTTGGCTAGGGGTCATATGACCAATATTTAATATGTATATGTAGGATTAACTGAAGTTTATTTCATAATTGACTGTTACTTTAATTGGTTGGCTTCATACAACCAACTTAAGGAATATGGATTCAAAACTCGGTGAAGTCTAATTATTTTTCTTCTTTTAAGAAAAAGAAATATGAAGCCCAAAATTTGAGCAAGGAGGGTCATGGCTTTTCGATATACACTGGTAGAAAACTCTTTTATATTTTTTTAATTTTGTAGAGCACAAAATCTTATTGAACTTTCATTTATAGAGTGGTAGATAAATCTCGCTATGCATCATGAATTGGATAGCAAACATAATTTTACTAGTTCTCCATACTATTTTTTTGTAGTTGAATACTATCATATCTATATTGTGAAAAACATGCTGGTTCTAGCTCCCTTGCGGACAAATAAATTTTTTCAAATCACATTGCTTGTCTGAACATGCAAAACTATTTTATCTAATCAATCACGGTGAAGTCAGCAATGGAGTTTCTTTTGTAATGAGTATCCAATATATGTCACATTATATATATCACATGTCCAAGACTTGAATTTGAAAAAAACAAAGTCAAATGTTTGACAAGAATCACATATTGAAGACTTGAAAAGTGCAAACAAAGAGAATCTTTCCAGTCGGGTCCACAAAGTGAAGATGCCTCCAGAAACCATTTAACCTTCTTCGAGTATTTTGAATAACATTTTTTACAATTTGTATTTCAACGTTAATTTCAGTAAGTTGTTGGGGAATGACAAAAAGTTGAGCAGGGAGGACCTTGTCTTCTCGATATATACAGGTATAAAACTCTTTTATGAATTTTTGTTTCAAACTTATTGAGTCTCCTTTTATAAAGTGGTAGAGAAATTTTTTCATGCATCACAAATTGGATGACAGACATAATTCTTACTAGTTCTTTGCACTACTTTTCTGCAGATAAATACTATCATGCCTATTTAGTGAAAAATTGACCGACTCTAACTAACTTGCGAAGCAAGAATCACATATTGAAGACTTGAAATGTGCAAACAAAGAAAATCTTTTCCTAGAAGAGAAGAGTGCACGACTGTCCACAGTAGCCTTTCCACTAATAGGGTCTACCAAACCCGAGCATGAGAAAATCTGAACATATTACCTCAATTGTACACATTTAACCCAACCATTTTGATCAAGGGGTAATTTTTCCCCCTTAACTCCCTTTCTCGCACCTTCTGAACAACTTCCTCATCAAAATCCGGAGAGGAAAGTGCTAGGCTGAAATGGATTAATATTATGAATAAGAAAACAACAGCTACAGACCAAATTACCCAGGTTGTTTAATTTTTATCAAATGAATTGGCTCGATATCAGTAGAATATAGTAAGGTTCAATTGTGATCCTGATTCTAGGTTGCCTTCAACATATATCCATATACCAAATTCATATAGGGATTGCTTGTATCAAAACTGTTAATTACTTTCTGCAATTTTAAATGATAGTAACGTTCATTTGTGAACCGCGGCACAGGTTGACATCATAGCCTATTGATTTAAAGATGCTGGCCAAGCTTGTGCACAATTTAAATCGAGACCATGATGATTCTGCAACCTAACGATGGTTCCAAAACTTGATAATCGTTATAGAGAAATTTTGCATTCAATGATCCAGTACCTGAATCAGGTCATGACGGAGCTCCGGCAGGCGACAGTGGATCATAAGACATTGGGTTAACAGAGTGGAAGTATGCTGATTGAAGAAGATAGCTGAAAAATAGTTGATTTGTATGGTATCTGTTTTTGTATCAGTCCCTGGGGTATTATCTGTCTTTGGAGGGGTTATTTGTAAAAGTGCTTGGTAATTAGCACATTAGTCCAACAGCATTGTAACGGTCTGTCCCAAGCACGTGATGTGCACGTAGCTACCGCCTATAAATAAACTCATCTTGTAATAACTGAGATCATGAATAAGATTTGTTTCCCTGTTCATCCCAATTCCTTTTCTTGAATTCGTTCCGCCATTGCTGCAATCAGCTTGGTTCGATGCCGAAGAAGAAGGGACCTTCCACTGTTGCCACCATTGGCGAACAACGTGGAACATTGGTATCAGAGCTTGAGATCAACCCCGCAACTGCCATCGATCAAGAATTCGATCAAGAACATGATCAAGAAGCTGAGAACTCCATCCATTCCAAGTTAAGACCTCGATCTAGATCTGGAGCTGGAAGTTTGAACGCAAGGGGATCCACTAGTCACGGTGATGAACTTTATAAGCATTCCAATTTGGAAGAACGATTCGATCGGTTGGAGATGGCGATGGATCGTTTGCTTCAAAATCCAAGAAATAGGTGGTTCCATCGAAGATATGGATCTTGGAGTTCAGGTAGCGACTCTGATGATTCAGACAAAAGAAGACGCTATCATAAGTATGGAGGTGAACACCGTACTTACACTCGACGAAGGCCACATCGACGAGGAAAGTCAAGGAATCTTGATGAATTTGAGCAACCGATGGGAAGGAGGCCTGCAAGAACTGATGATCGACATTCAGATGGTAACACTTTCTTTCCCAAACATCCGAAAATTGACCTACCTAGTTATGACGGAACAGGAGACATAACAAACTGGATTTATCACATGGAGCATCACTTTTTTACACAAAGAATTCATGCTTGTGATCAGTTGTCATTCTGCCTTTATTACTTAAGGGGGGAAGCCCTACTCTGGTGGAGGTGGTTTGAGCAGCAGGAGGAGGTAGAGATTGATTGGGAAATTTTGAAGAAGGAGTTAATGTTACAATTCGGGCCTTCTGAGTTAGATGATCCTGAAGCAACCTTATACAAGCTGCAACAAACAGGGACAATATTGGAGTACCACAAGGAGTTCTTGAAGTATAGTCAACTTACCAAGCCTTTAGCCAAATCCTCTTTAGTAAGTTGTTATATTTCAGGGTTGAAAAGTGAGTTGCGGAAAGAGGTGAAGCTTAAAAATCCTAGTAGTGTCTTGATGGCTTACAGGGAAGCCATTGCTAGGGAAGAAATCATCGCAGATCAAAAGAAAAGCTGGAGAACTAGTTCTTTTAGTAAGGCAGGTGTTGTCTCTAGTAACTACAAACCTTCTATGCCTTCTATTGCACCCAGTAGCAGAAGTAATGCTGATATAAGTGCTCCATCACCTTCACTGGCTGCTAAGGCCAAGGATCAACAGCTTATGCAGTATATGAAAGATAGAAGGGAGAAGGGATTGTGTTTTCATTGCGATGAAAAGTTTGTGAGGGGACATAAATGTGCTGGAAGATCATTCATGCAGATGATGGGTACGTGTGAAGGAAGTGTTTTCATGCAAATGCTGGGTACTTTAGATGAGGAATGTGAGGAATCACAAACTTCGACAGATGAAGAAGAAGAATCCAATGTGGCTAAGTGCCAGGAGAGTTCTAAGGTACTTAAGGTGCAGAAAAGTGAAGGAGTGCTGGCCGTTATCTCACTTAATACCCTTACAGGCAGCACTACACCAAGAACTTTCAGAGTTCAAGGAAGAATTGCTTCTCATCCTGTGTGTGCACTTCTTGATACTGGGGATACTCATAACTTCATTGATGAATCAATTGTTAAGAAAGCTGGGTTGCCAGTTAACCTTCAAGATAGAATAGATGTCACGGTGGCAGGAGGCATTTTATTGAAGGGATTGGGATTGTGTGAGGGGGTGACATTTCATTGTCAAGGAGTACCAATTGTAGCAGATTTTTATGTCCTGGCCATGGATACTAGCCAGTTAGTATTGGGGGCACAATGGATAGAAACATTAGGAGATGTGATTTGGAATATGAAGGAGAAGAAAGTGCAGTTTGAGCTGGGGGGCCAGCATCGCACATTGATGGGTATTCATACTCAAGAGATTGAAGTACCATCTGCTAAGTGTGTGTCCAAAGCCTTATTGCAATCAAAATCTGGTTGGTTACTCCATATGGTGGGGGATTCAATTCCGGAAGTCACTACAGCTGATGTGCCTGCCAAACCCACCGTTCCCTCTTCAGTGCAGCAATTATTAAATGAGTTCCATATGGTGTTTGCAGAGAACATGGGCTGCCTCCGAAGAGAGATTTTGACCACTCCATACCACTCATTCCTGGGTCGAAACCTGTTAGCCTTCGACCTTATAAGCATCCCTGGCACCAGAAGAATGAAATTGAGAAATTAGTTCATGAAATGCTTCAATCTGGAATAATACGACCCAGCCGTAGTCCCTACTCATCTCCTATAGTAATGGTGAAAAAGGCTGATGGTAATTGGCGAATGTGCATTGATTATAGGGCTCTAAATGACATCACAGTGAAGAATAAATTTCCCATTCCTGTGATAGATGAGCTTTTGGATGAGCTTCACGGTGCTAAGGTGTTTAGTAAGTTGGATCTCCGTAGTGGTTATCATCAAATAAGAATGAATGAAGCTGATGTGCATAAGACAGCTTTTCGCACTCACGAAGGGCATTACGAGTTCTTAGTGATGCCTTTTGGATTAACAAATGCCCCATCGACCTTCCAAGCTCTCATGAATTCGGTGTTCAAACCATACTTGCGTCGATTTGTTCTAGTGTTTTTCGATGACATATTGGTATACAGCAGTTGTTTGGAGTCTCACTTGAAGCATCTGTCGGCAGTTTTGCAGGTTCTCAAGGCCAATAATCTGTTTGCTAAACTTAGTAAATGTTCATTTGGGGTGTCTGAAGTTGAGTACCTTGGTCACGTAGTGTCTGCTCAGGGAGTTATAGTTGATCAGGAGAAAGTAAGAGCCATTGTCGATTGGCCCATTCCCAAGTCATTGAAAGCCTTAAGAGGATTCTTGGGCCTTACAGGGTATTACAGGAAATTCATAGCTCACTATAGCTCACTAGCATGGCCTCTTGTGAAGCTTACTAAGAAAGGAGCTTTTCAATGGCAAGAAGAAGCTCAACAAGCTTTTGACAACATGAAAAGGGTACTTTCCTCTCCTCCAGTTCTACAACTGCCAAACTTTGCTTTACCTTTTGAGTTAGAGTGTGACGCTAGTGGCACGGGTCTGGGAGCTGTTCTACACCAAGAGAAACACCCAATAGCCTTCCTCAGTCAGGAATTGAAAGGGAAAAGCAGATTTTTATCTACTTACGAGAAGGAAATGCTTGCGATTCTCTTATCAGTGAAAAAATGGCGTCAATATTTGTTAGGCAGATAGTTTGTGATACATACTGACCATAAACCTCTCAAATATTTGTTGGAGCAACGCTTGTACACTGAGGCACAACAATTATGGTTGCTTAAACTGCATGGGTATCAGTTCAGAGTAGAATATAAAAAAGGTAAGGAGAATTTTGTAGCTGATGGACTTTCCAGGCAATTTGAGGAAGGTGAAGATGCTAGCTTGTCAGCAATTACGGTGGTAGAGCCTGTGTGGTTGGAGCAAATCAAACAATTGGTGGCTACAGATCCATTATATGAAGAGAGTAAGAGGCAGATTGAAGAGAAATCGGATGACAGATTAGCTTTGATTGCTGGAGTGGTTTACTATAAAGGCCGGATTCTATTGAGTCCTTCTTCTACAGCTAGATTCTTGTTCATGGAAGAGGTACACTGTACTCCTCAAGGGGGACATATGGGAATTGATAAAACTTGGCTTAACTTGAAGAGAATCGTCTATTGGAAAGGGATGAGGAAGGATTTGCGCAACTTTATTAAATCCTGCGATGTTTGTCAGCGTAACAAATATCTTAGCACGTCTCCGGCAGGCTTGTTACAACCTCTCCCTATTCCTGACAACATTTGGGAAGATATTAGCATGGACTTTATCGAAGGGTTGCCTAAGAGCTCAGGGTTTACTACGATACTAGTTGTCGTTGACAGATTGTCCAAATTTTGCCACTTCATTCCCTTAACTCATCCGTATACGGCTAAGAGTGTAGCTGCAGCACTTTCGAAGCAAGTTTTCAAGTTTTATGGCCTTCCAAAAGGCATTGTAAGTGATCGGGATGCCATATTTACAAGTAATTTTTGGCGCGAGCTACTCGCTATGCAGGGAACTAAGCTTTGTTTAAGCTCCGCGTTCCACCCCCAATCAGATGGGCAAACTGAAGTGATTAACAGAGTCTTAGAGGTGTATCTCCGATGTTTCACAACATATAGGCCTCAGGATTGGTCGGATTGGTTGTCGTGGGCGGAGTTCAGTTATAATACACATGTTCATAGCTCAACGGGTGTTTCTCCTTATCAGGCAGTCTATGGGAAGCCTCCACCAAATGTTCTGTCATATGTTCCAAAGACCGCGAGAGTCCAAACTGTAGAGGACTCATTACTAGCAAGGGATTTGATCCTACAGTTGCTGAAAGATAACCTGACAAGGGCCCATCAAAGAATGAGGAGAAAAGCTAATTTGCATCGGACAGACAAGGAATTTGAACCTGGTAATTGGGTGTATTTGAAGTTACAACCATATCGTTAGACATCCGTAGGTGGTCGACGCATTCATAAGCTAGCTGCCTTATATTATGGGCCTTATGAAGTATTGGAGAAAGTAGGGCCTATAGATTATAGACTGCAACTGCCTGAGGAATCCCATATTCACAACGTATTCCACATATCTCAGTTGAAAACTTTTGTGCCACGAGATAATGGTTTGACAAGGGTAAGCTCTGCGTTGCCTGAATACTATGTCGAGGAAGCGCCTATGCCAGTCCAGATTCTGGGGCGCCGCATGGTTCCGAGAAGGGGAATTGCCGTATCTGAGGTTCTTGTTCAATGGAGAGGTTGTACTGACAGCGAGGCTACTTGGGAAAGCTTTTGGGACTTATACTGGCGATTCCCGTCCTTCAGAGTCGTCCTGGAATCTTTTCGAGGGGGAAGTATTGATCCAGTACCTGAATCAGGTCATGACGGAGCTCCGGCAGGCGACAGTGGATCATAAGACATTGGGTTAACAGAGTGGAAGTATGCTGATTGAAGAAGATAGCTGAAAAATAGTTGATTTGTATGGTATCTGTTTTTGTATCAGTCCCTGGGGTATTATCTGTCTTTGGAGGGGTTATTTGTAAAAGTGCTTGGTAATTAGCACATAAGTCCAACAGCATTGTAACGGTCTGTCCCAAGCACGTGATGTGCACGTAGCTACCGCCTATAAATAAACTCATCTTGTAATAACTGAGATCATGAATAAGATTTGTTTCCCTGTTCATCCCAATTCCTTTTCTTGAATTCGTTCCGCCATTGCTGCAATCAGCTTGGTTCGATGCCGAAGAAGAAGGGACCTTCCACTGTTGCCACCATTGGCGAACAACGTGGAACATTCAATTCCCTGATAGCTTTCTTTTTTCGATATGGTTGTGAGGGTATGTCTAGTTTTTCGCCGGACTGGTACCAAGTATATTTTGGTCTGTGGGGTTTGGCCTTTTGTGCCCTGTCTTTGTTCACGGGAGTTTGGCTTTTTTTGTCTTTGAATGTTTTGGCTGGCCTCCTTTTTGTCTCGATGCTTGAGCGACTGTTTGTTCTGGCTCTGGCGGCGCTGAGTGCCTGGCCGTGGTCGCATCAGTTGCGTGTGTTGGTTGGGTCATGTGTGGCTGCATCGTCTTAGCCCATCCTTGCTACTTTTGACGTCGTCGCCTCTTTTGCTGTGGCTCTTGGTGTTGTGGATTCAGTCGGATTGTTGCGTTTGGCTATTTTGGGCTGTATAGTTTGTTTTCCCTAGTCTATGGGTTCCTTTTGTAAATATTCTTGTTTTTATTGTATTCGCAGTTTTACTTCTGGCAAAATTGCCTCCTGTTGTACTCTTATTTTATTATATATATTGGGCTGGAGTCTTAGGACTCTATCCGCATTATCAAAAAAAAAAAAATTCCCTGATAGCTTTGATTGGAGAAGGTTGTACCGTTAATGCACTGGAATAACAGTTTACTCACCAATGAAGTATTTCGGTCTTAATCACTCACGAATGCATTTGGGGGTGGTTGGGCTCAGCGGTCTTGGCCATGTGGCCGTGAAGTTAGGCAAAGCTTGTGGGATGAGAGTTACAGTGGTCAGTTCAAGCCCAAGAAGGAATGAAAGCTATCGAGCACTTAGGAGGAGGCTCATTTTTGGTCAGTAGTGTTTCTGAGCAAATGCAGGTGAGATTATCAATTGTCAATTTGTTATATGGGAGAGATGTTAGTACTCCTAAAGCACAGATAACTTGGTTATGACACCTCTATATATAATGGATGATCTACTCCCTTCATTTTGATGTACATTCTGTTAAAGATCCAAGACAGAGCGACAAGAGTCATTTGTTTTGAAGATAATTTTACAGATGCATACAGTGGTTTCAAAACTTTTGATGCATGAACTGAATATCCTGGATCAATGATCCATTTCACACGCTTTGATCTAGTCTCTACTAATCATGAAACATGTATGAATTGAAAAATAACCCGTGCTTTGATAACAACTTTCAACTGATGGACATGTTGAGAAACAGTTCATTTTTTGATTTCTTAATTCATGAGTAAATATTCTCAAAACACAGGAATTTTCATTTGCGAATCTTTTATGGCATGTACATAAAGTTGAACAAGTGAATCATCCAATTTGATTGTCTTTTACAGACATCGGCAGATGGGCATATATAATTATGTTAGTCATGTTCAATAACGTTACTCCATATACATACGCACACAAAGTTGAACAAGAATGCTGATATCGTTGGCATGAATTATGTAAATTCTTACAACTACAGAAAGACTTGCCGAGGGAGACGTAAGATAGCGCTTTGTTACTGATGTCACTAACACTATAAAGAGATAAGTCAGAGGACTGGTACAGGTATACGTTGCATTCTGTAAGGCTAGCCTGAATTCTTCCTCGTCTTTGTAATCAATCGTTTGCAATATTCTAATTTCAATGTCAATTTTGTTGCAATAAGCTTCAAAACCAATGGCATGGTCTTTTGAATGTAAGCAAAGACATGCTACCTAGCTATATACTCAAAAATAAAGCATGCTAGCTACCAAAATTTTTAACATTCAAACACTATGAAGAGAGCATATATGAGATATATAAACCATAATTTTATAGAGTTGAATCATGATGTCTTACTCACAAAGAGGATGAAAAACAAAGAAAAAAGTTTATCCCTTGTCTGTCCATTGTTTTAATTTCCCTTGGGTTCGTTCCACCTCCTCTTATTCTGCATCCTTGGTTTCATGAACCCCTGTTTCTTGCCTCCATGCTGGTAATTGTTCCCTCTAACTTTAAGATGAGCGTTGAACTCGTTGTTTCTTCTACCCTTCCGACGCCACGGTGGAGCACTTGTACTTGTACTTTGGCTATGATCTTGAACAGCTTCAACAGCAGGTGATGTAGTGTTTTGGGTATGACCTTGAACAGCTTCAACTGCAGGTGGTGATGACCTCTCATTGGGCAAAACCTGTAGTGGCTCAGCGGGCGAAATCATAGGAGGGAGCAACTGTTTCGACACGACTGGTGGCGGCGGCAGAAGAGTAGAAGGGAGCATGTTCAGTTGTTGGATTAATCTGCGCTGGTTTATTTTTGTGGTGAGAATCTCCTCTTTGGTGCGTTCTTCTTGTAGTTGTTTCCGTAGGGATTCTAAAGACGAACCATCATTTGAACCAACACTAAAACTGGCAGGATTAAGGAATTGGAAGGAGCGGGAGGGATTCACTTTTTGTTCGCCTGCTCGATACCCAAATTCCATTGGGGGTGAAGAGGAAGAGGAAGAGGAAGAGGAGATGTTGATGGTGTGCAGAGATTTAAATAGTAATTAAGGAGGGAAAGAGAGAATCTTGGATTCTATATTTATTTCTTTATTTATTAGGCCCTCAATTTTTAGGGTTTGGATAAGGTTCATTGCCCAACCAATCTCATTCACTTATTACTAGTTTTATTCTGTGCAAATTGCTTATTGACTGTATATCATATGCCAACTTTACAAAATCTCTATTCCTTTTAAATGGAAATTATATCTTATATGCATGCAGGGCAGACCCCACCTTGAGGCCGGTAAGGCAGTTGTCTCAGGTCCCTGATTTTTTTGCACTTTAAGGGACTCCCAAATTTGTATTTCCCTTGTAAATATAGATAAGTATTTTGTGCAAAAAAAATTATATTAAAATTAGGAGCCCAAAAAATAATTATTTGGGCTTTCGCATTGGGCCCCCGGAACTCAGGGCCAGCCCCTGTATGCATGTTATGCTCTATTCTTAAATCATAACTGTAGAATAAGCCAAGTAAATCTGAGGACTCAATAACAAGCAAATGCCCTCTTTCGGGAATCCAATATCAAAACCCTCTTGACTATTTTATCTCAAATAAAATTGGTTCTACAAATGTGTAGAGATTTGTGTCTAGTTGGGTCCCTTTTAGAGGACAATAGATGAGGCTAATATGTGTAGTGTACACAATTTTTTGTCGATCTAAGTTTAATTTGAATCAACAAATATTGATGATAGTTATTGTGTATCAAGAAAAAATGATCATAGTTATTGTGCAATTAAAGAAAAATTGATGATACTTTTATAGAACAATGAAAATTGATAAAGCTTTTATTGACTAGCATTATATATATTTTTTTTCAGTCAATGGCTGGTACTTTTCCTGAAAGAAGAATCACTGTGCAATTATTAAGGGAATAATAAGCTCGACATAACTAACAGTACGAAGAGAAAGAATGCGTGCATAGGATGTGTTCGTGAGGACATAAAAGGATTAAGATGCAGCTATATGACTCGAAGAATTATCACCATCTACAGACTTCTCTATAGATTAGATAATCCTATAACAACACATAAAAAATATATATATATCCACATTTTGAGAGACTTCTCAATATTAAAACACATGCATTAGTAATTACAAACTATAAACCACATGCAATTTGGAAATGAGGAAATGATTCTGCAACACTTAAATTACATTCCCTGGTTGATATTCCTGTTGGATTTATCTAATCTAATTTATCAACTGTCAGAAAGAAAGAAAAAAAATTTAATTTAAAGAAAACATTTCAAAATCCAAAACAACAACAAAAAGGATTTCTCAAGTTAAAAGGTTCATGATGAATTTAAACAAAGTTGAAATACATCCAACATATTTCAGAAATGATGAATCTAGACTTGCAGAGTTGTTTGAGGATGTGTTCATCAAAGATAAATGTTTGAAATAATCTAGTCCTACAGACACGTTCAATGATTTACAGTTGGAATAAAAAACCAGCCTTACCGACACTTAAAATCCTGAATGACAAATGAGCAAAGAAGAGTCTTTAGTAGACAATGAGATGATTTTGTATCATACAATAATACTTTAATTTAGTTGATTTGCCGAAAGGGGTTTTGTAGAAGAAACTTAATTTTGATTGTTCAATAGCAATTTTAATGCATTTTAGTAGCTAACAGATTGACTGAGAAAAATGGGGTAGATTTATTTGATGTCTACTCACATGTTTGTCATATTGCTACAATAAGTATTCTTCTTACCCTTACATCTAAAGAATTGAGGGATTGATTGATTTTTAGGGTTTTCTGCTGGAGCCATGATTTCCGTCTCCGCAATGGTGATCCAATGCATGCGCCTATTTGGATATCGCGACCCCATCTGCCTATTGTCTTCTTCTTTGAGTTTTGCCTGTTTTCTATCGTCTCTACTTTCGAAATTGGCCTGACCCGGTCCTACGAAGCTTGTCTCACGCCCCAACGTAGCTAGGGTTTGTGTAGAAATAGGTCTTCTAAAAACCTCCCAAATCGTGTTTTGATTGGATCTACTGTGTATGGATCACTAGCAAGAAATCGTTTCTTTTTTAATACCTAAGTTAAGGATCACTTCCTTGAGGCTAGCTCAGCTAACCGATATGATGCCAAATTCCCTGCTCGCTTTTCTTTGGTCCCACAAGGACAACCCAAGAATATTGTGAACCTGAGGAATACTGGGTTCTTCTTCGGAGCTCGATGTTCACATAAGTCTTATACCAACCCGCGCTCTGGATCCACTGAGATCCAGAAAACAGAGTGGCTCATAAAGCCCCAGGCCATACCTGCGCGAGATAGATTTGTAACCGCGGGTATACGATCGATAAACGCAGGTTGTCATTCATAAAGGGTATTTAAAAAGCTTTGTACTTGATGTTTTGTACTGAATAATTTTGTACTGAAAAGTTTTGAACTAATATGTTTAGTAAACAAGATTTACAATTTAGTAAAATCATTGTATGTTCTTAAAACAAGTATAACCGACGAATAAATAATTTGACAAATTTTTTAAAGAGCCTAGTATATGAATCAAGTAATTCAGATTAGTGCCTTCAACTTTGTTGGTTGTCAAATATAGTGGCTATTATTTACTTGTTCTGTTGACATGTATGTTCTTGGAAGTGACCTCTCTATTACAAATGAAGTTAAAATTGTGTTATCCAAAGAATTCAACATGAAAACCTTGGTACTGTGGGCACCATGGGTATAAGGGCGAGTTTTCAGATGGCAAGGGATAACTCTTAGTCAAACTCATCAAATCAAAATGTGTTTCAAAAGTGGAGATATAGTGATTGAAAGTGTGTTTTGTAACACCTTATGATTATGATAAAAGGTTGACACCTAATGATGGTGCAACTAAGAGACAAGTAGATCATTCTAAAGGAATTGACAGTCTCATGTATACAAAGATCTGCACTAGAATATACATAGCTTTTGAGGTAGGTATGATCTGCAGATTCACTAATAATCCCATACACATTTGAGTGCCCTTAAGAGGCTAATGAGATACCTGAGTAGTATTCTAGAGTTTGCTTTGTGCTACTCTAGTCATTCTTCAAATGAATATCTGATCTGATGCATTATGATGCTCAGAATTTAGTGAAAGTCGATAACTAGTAGATATATGTTTACACTAGGAGAAACAGAAATATTATGAAAATAAAAAGCAAACAGGCACTGTGCTATCATCCATAAAATCAGATCTCTATGTGTTATCTTCTGTAGGGGAAAAGGCTGAGTGGAATGAAGAAATTGTTGCCAGTTATCCAATAAAGAAGTTTATGTAACTCTCTAATTCTATTATGCGACTATCAAGCTACAATGCATTGTAACTCATAACTCACTCTATAATAGTAAGATGAGTATATTAAGGCTGAAAGAAGCCCAGTTGAACTTTCTCATAGATAAAGTGCAATTGCGACAAGTATGACTAATGCTCTTGCTAAGAGATTTGAAACTGATCTAATTATCAAAACTGTGGGGGAAATGGAGTTGAAAGCTATTGAGTCAAAGCTTTAACATCCTAATTATTTTGAAATTTAGAATCCAATTGGAGCCATAGAGAAGTTTAAACTTAAGCATCAATTTTAGGCAGTTGACATGTTTTAGATAATTTTGATGATTCCACATAAATTCCACAAATATATAATGTAATTCCAATTTTTATGGTATTATATATCCAGAGAATTTTACTTAGAATAATCATATTATTCCAATATGAAACATAAAAGCTTGTCGATGTGTTTCCGATGATTAAATTGTCTTAAATATCATTCCAATTTTGATGATGTCTTTTAGGGATACATGTTTCATTCCAAATTTGATGATTCAATGTTAAATCATGATTGAAATGGCAGTCTTTTCATTCCAATATGAAACATAGTATGGTTCTTGTGTAGAAACTATAAAAGTTCATGTTCTTTATTTAGTTAAAAAAATTTGATTGTGATGCTTGCGTTACATTTTTGCTAAGCTAATTATGAATTGTACTAAGTTCTTTTGTGGAACTGGATACTTTGTGAAATTCATTGAAATTCTTAGAGATGTGTCTCTTGATATTCTTGTTTTCAATAAGCTAGCAAAGATGGAGGAGTTGAATCTGTCAACATAAATTTCAAAAATAATAATTTGCTCAAAATGGAGAAGTAAACATAAAGCAGTGTGCAAGGATAGAGTTTCAGTTTATTTCTTTCGAGAATAAATTAGTCACTTGCTTGGTAAAACTTCTGTTGAGTTTAAGACTCTTGTGTTCCTGAGCTTAAAACTCATATTTTGTTATTGAAGTTTATTTGCTTTGTTTGCTTTTGAAACTATGACAGATTATTCCAGTTGGTTTAGTCTTTGTGAACTATTCTGATTTGGATATGGTTTGGAACTATTTAATTATATTGGTTTAGTCTTGATTGAACTATTCAAATTTATAATTATATTGGCTCTTATGAAACTATACCTTTATGATGCTTTTCTTTTTTATGGACTGCTATCAGCCAGTCAGTTTTATACTGAACTGATGAGATAATCCTGTACCTTATATATTGAGAATATATGAGGAGATTGTTGGATATATTAGTATATTCTCTCTATATAAATATTGCATGTGTATATGAGTAACACGTGTATTGAACGTACAATTGATTGGATATTGGAACGCGGGTTTGTGGGCTTATACCCCGATACCCAAACCAGTATTTAGAGATAAATACTGGCTTGTGATAGCAGTCTAGGTATTCCAATCTTGATACCTAGGGTGAATATCTCAAACAACTTAGATCTAGATATTAACCCTTATTCCCAATTGTTAATTTCTCACAAACCTAACAGAAAGTGCCACTTACGCATATACCGTACAAACTTAAAACTCACCCTAACAGCAATTCAATCCTTATGCCAGCCTTATCTATGATTCCTTTTTCGCTAATTCTGAAACTATGTCACACTCCCACATTAAAGGAGGATCTCAATAGAAGAAAACGATGTCATCTGAGATTCCTATATATGATGTAAAACTAACCCTAAATAGAGAATTTCCAAGAATCTTATAGGATTAATTTTACCAACATGTAGTGCGGATCAAAGTTAGAATTTTAAATAGTTAATCGGTTTGATGGATTTTCAAGAATTGAATTAAGTTTAATAAGCCCAATTAATAATTTAGTTCTAACAATTAATAACTATATCCCTAAGCGTTCTTAGCAAGTAAAAGATGCAATATTGATTTGTACTCTAATTAGGCAAGTAGAACACTCAATCTCAATATTTGTGGACGACAGATAAATCAGATAATATAATAGAGATGATAAAGCAGTATAACACAAATATTTGAAAAGTGAAAAGAGTATACCGAGAGTTTGAAGAACAGCTACGACGATCATAGAAGAAGCTACTGTTGGAATGGCGGGTGGCTGGATCTGGCGACGGGGTTGCGATGGCGATGGCGATGGTAGTGGATTTGTGGCATCGAAGTTGAGCGGGAGATGGAGATTGGCATTGGGTTTCGGGAGAGGGAAGGAGGAAGAAGAAAATGAAGGAGAGAGAAAGGGAGGTAGGTGGCGGCTGTAGTAGGGTTATGGTTTGATTTTTTTAATTTGGGAAATTAGGGTTAGAAATTTGTATTGATTTGGGGGTAGTTTTAGAGTTTATCACAAACCCTAAAGTTTATTAGGATTTATCACAAACCCTAATAATTAGATCTCAATTGTATCACACAAAAAGAGAGATGACGAGTAAAACTCAACATAATAATTTTTTTAATCAAGAATAACATACTTTCTCATTACTCTAAAGGCTTATATATAGGCTCAAAATAAATCTTGATACAAATCTCCGAAATGTTTTAATGCATAAAAGAAAGATTACATATGGTTATAATTGCCAAAAACAAATATGGTACTGAAACAAAATCCTAAACTAATAAATCAGCTGTCGTAGACGATGCTTGCACTGATAGAAATGTCCGAATTGTCTTAAACTGATGTTCTCATCATTCTCCCCGGGTGGGAGAAGGCTCGACCCAGTCGAGTCAAAACCAGTCCTCCTGTCATAGTGCTCCAAAAGGTCTGGATCCAAGCGCTAGAGCTCTTCACGATCTATCCAAGTGTTCTCCGACTCCGGCTTGTTTTTTCATCTTACCAAATACCTATGAATACCACCATCTCTAGTAGAGATTATCTGATCATCTAAATATTATCCAATTCTTCTGTCGATAGGTTAGTATGAGGTAATGGGGGTAATGTGGGAATCTCACCATTAGGCTGCAGGGTAGGCTCGTCTATAAGAGGATTTCTAGAGTTAAATTTTGGGCCTTCATAGGGTACTATATTCTCAATATTGTAAGTCTTACTAATGCCAAAACCTTCAGGAAGGTCAACGACATAGGCATTATCATTGATTTTATGAAGAATTTTAAATGAGCATGCAGCACGGGCATTCAACTTCTTAATAGATCCAGCTAGAAACCGTTCCGGACGAATCCGAACCATCACTTCGTCACTCACAATAAAAGTTTTAAATTTCCTTCTAATATCAGTTCTTAACTTGTAGTTAAAATTATTCTCATTAATTTTCTTAGAAATTTTTCTATGCAAGTCATGAATGCGGGATGCAAATACAGATGCAGACTCTGAGACTCGGTGATGTTCTAACATAGAGACAAGATCTATGGGCTGCTTAGGACGATAACCATGTATAACTTCGTGTGGACTCATGCAAGTGGTTCTATTCCTAGATGTGTTATAAGCAAATTTAGCAACCGTTAATTTTAAATACCACGTTCCTAAGTTCTCTCCCACAAGAGTACGTAAGAGATTGCCAAGACTCCGATTGACAACCTTAGTCTGTCCATCAGTCTGTGGATGGAATGCTAAAGAGAACTTCAATTTCGTACCCATTTTGTGCCATAGGGTCTTCCAAAATAACTCGTGAATTTCACATCCCTATCAGACACAATATTGGCAACCCATGTAACTTCACAATATTATCAAAGAAGATCTGAGCTACACGAGATGCATCGAAAGTTTTCGAGCATGGGAAGAAGTGGACCATTTTAGAAAAACGGTCCACGATGAAAAGAATGGAGTCATGTTTCTTTTGTGTTTTTGGTAAGCCTAACATGAAATCCTTACTTACATCTTCCCAAGGGCGACTGGGAACAGGTAATGGAGTATACAGGCCTGTGTTCTGTTTTTTTTGCTTGGCGAGTTGACAAGTATGACATATGTTAACAAGTCTCGCAACGTCTCTCTTTAGCTTCGGCCAGTAAAATCTCTGTTCCACAGCATCAATGGTCTTGCTATGCCCAAAGTGTCCAGCAAGACCACCAGCGTGTAATTCCCAAACAAGATACTTTTGTAATGATGTACTAGGAATGCACAGTTTGGAGCAATAGAAGAGATTATCATCTTTCAGGAAATAATCATCTATCACTCGAGTGATGCCATCCTTCAAAGAGGTGTAGATCTCGTGAAAATCTGGGCAAGAGGCATACTCATCTTTTAATCTCTCAAAACTAATAATTTCGGTGCGCAGTGTAGATAAGATCATGTGACAACGACTTAGTGCATCCGCGACCTTATTATCAATCCCTTTAGTGTACCTAATGGTATATGAATATTCTTGTAGGAACTCTACCCATCTAGCATGTCTCGGATTCAACTTTTGTTGAAAATTGAGGAATCTTAAGGCCTCATGGTCCGAGAAATTGACAAATTCTTGTGTCAGGAGATAATGTCGCCAATAGCACAGCGACTGAATTACCGCATAGAACTCCTTGTCATAAGTTGAGTATTTTTGTATTGCTTCGTTCAGCTTTTCACTGAAATAAGCAACATAATGACTCTCTTGACTGAGGACTCTACCTATACCAATACCAGAAGACTTTAGTGAAATCAGGCAACCTCATGACAGGTGTCCGAGTCATTCTTTTCTTGATCTCTTCGAAGGTTTTCATGGCTTCTTTCGACCAGACAAATTTATCTTTCTTCAAATAATCGGTTATCGGAGCCATAATTGTGCTAAATCCTTGCACAAACCGATGATAGAAGGTGGCAAGACCATAAAAACTCCACACATCACGAATATTGTGGGGCTCAGACCACTCAGTAATAGCTCGTATCTTTTCTGGATACTCCTCGGGCAGAAACAATAAATCCCAGAAAGATAGTCTGATCGGAGAGGAAGGTACATTTGGTAGGATTAGCGTAAAGTTGTTCCTTTCTCAAAACACCGCAGATCTGTCTCAAATGGTCAAGATGTTGCCCAACGGATCAGCTGTAAATGAGAATATCATCAAAGTACACCACAAGGAATTTTCCCATAAAGGTACGGAGTACTTGCGTCATGATTCTCATAAACGTGCTCGGGGCATTCGTCATTCCAAATGGCATGACTATCCATTCATACAGGCCATCCTTCGGCTTGAAGGTGGTTTTCCATTCATCACTAGGACGAACATGTATTTGGTGGTAGCCACTTTTAAAATCAATCTTGGAAAAGATTAAGGCACCAGACATCTTGTCCAACATGTCATCCAAACGATGAATGGGAAAACGATATTTCACCATGATCTTGTTTATGGCACGGCTGTCCACACACATACGCCAGGTTCCATCTTTCTTTGGCGTCAATAGGGCTGGAATAACGCAAGGAATTAAGCTTCTCTGATGAAGCCCTTTGCCAATAACTCATCAACTTGCCTTTTCAACTCAGCATGTTCTGTCAGATTCATCCGATAATGTGGCAAGTTAGGAAGACTCGTTCTCGGAACCAGATCAATAGCGTGTTGGATGTCATGCAGTGGGGGCAACTGGTTGGGGAGGTCAGCAGGAATCACATTTGCAAATTCCTATAGGACAGGAGTAACTTGAGGCGGGATGAGTGATTTAGGATCTTTAGGGACTTCTCTCACTATGAGTAAAAGAATGGTAGCCTTTTTGTTAATTTCTTTCGTGAGTTTCTTTTCACCCATATATGTTACTTCCTTGC